>PVKB01001641.1:322622-382455 GCA_004027205.1 Ctenodactylus gundi
CCCCCGCCCCCCATCCTTCTTCGTTTTGGGCTGAAAACAATATTTCATCCTGAGTTTGGAGCTACTGCTTGGAGACATTCATTTCTTTGAGATGCTCCCTGGTACAAGTGGAATACACATGTTAAGAAATGTCTGGTTTCTCTCTTTTGTCAAAGGGGTCTGTTCCCACAAAGCACTCTGAAGACAGAAATTACTTTTGCTGTCACACAGTCCTTATCTGGGGGAAAGGCACAGCAACACCAAAACAGCCAGGCACAGTGGTACATAACCGAATCCCAGCACTCAGGGAGATAGAGGCAGGAGGATGGCAAGTCTCAGAGCAACCTAGACAATGTACTGACTCGCTGAGGTTCTGTCCCAAAATTAAAACAGTTTTTAAAAGGACTGGGCATACAGTTCAATGTGAAGGCGCTGGGTCCAATCACCAGTACCACCACTCCCCGACCCCCCACTGCAACCCCTCCCTCCAGAAAGTCAGCAATTGGATTACACTAAGCTCAGAGCTCAGTTAATGCTTCCTGAGGTAATCACAGCTCTTCTAATTGTAGCTTCCATCTCAACCTCAGTTTCTATCTATCCAGTATCACTAGGAAAACAGTTCTGCATTCTTTACATTTTTAATGATCCCCCTCCTCTGATGCAGGCGCCATGCAAAGAATCTTCCATATTCTACACCACCTAAATTCATAAATTCTTCATCTCTTTGTTCAGATAGTTTCCTCCATTTAGGACAGAAAATTTCAATGCAGTCAACTTAACAGAATAACGCAGGTAGCTTTTGCACTGGTTGTAGCCGATTCAGTTGAGCAGAAGACTGAGCTACTGGCATCCTTTCTTAAAGATTTTGGGAATTATAGATCTATCTAATAGAACAGGACTTTAGTACCACGTTATGAAGATGTCTGGGTCACTATTTAGATTGACTGCTTATGCTAAGGAAAGCAAAAGAAAAACGGAGTAGTTGGCTCAGGACACTATTATTAGGGTCCAGAGATCACTCCTGTTCAAATGTCTGATCCATCTACTTTTGAACTGCAGAAACACCCACCTCCCTCCATGACAGCTGACCTTTGAGACACTGTTAACCTCATCTGACCTGTGCAATGGACCAGTTCCTACAAACTACACAGAGACTGACACTATGCCCACTCCCTTTCTTATATAAGATGCTAACTTTTGCCAACACCAACAGTAATGCCTGACTAACAAGTGATGTAATTTCCAACCCCCTTGGGGTTTGAAGCTAGAAATAGAGTCAGCATTCTGTAAACCTCTGAGGATATTTTAAAGAATATTTGAATGTCTTTTCTTATATTGCAATCATAACTAGCACAAACAAATGTAATTTCCTTTGTTCTTGATTAGATCATTTTTATTTTTGTTCAACATTTAAGAGAAAATTTGAGAAAGCAAGACTAAAAGCTTTCATGGCCACTTCAGTCTCCTTTGGTGATAAGCACTCTGGGCCAGAGAACCTCAGTGAAACAGACGCACAGGTGGAAAACACACCATATAAAAAGCTGTAGACATCAAAACTGGCCTCATCTTCATGTCTTACTCGTGATTTTCATAGCAGGGGGCAAATTCTAAGGCAGTGTGTTCTCTGACCTTATACTAACGCTTGCTTTTCCTGATTTGACAGAATTCAAGGGTTTGAGGCATCAATATCTTTACTATTCTTCTTGTCAACAGTTTTGGATTATAGATGGGAGAGCCAAGGCCCAAGGCAAAGTGTTCACAGTGTTCTTAGTATTCAGGAACACTAAGTTAGCTAGAGGAAAACATCGTGAGCATCAGGGTTCCCTGACACCTCTTGGAACACTCTTTCTCTGCATTCAGATACAATGCACAGGACCCAAAGGGCTCACCTTTGATGCACATGTGCCAACTGCTCCAGACTGCCCTGCGGGCGTCTGCTCAGTGGTAGCGTCCCTTAGTGCCTTTCAATAGCTTACTATTTGCCTCCGGGGACCTATCAGCTTCACACTTTCAGATTTTATCAATCAGTTGCCAGAAAGACTTTATTTTCATAATAATACAAACATTCTCAACTTTAAGACAATAGGAACAGCTGCCAAAATGTCACTCAGATGCGTCTCTGCATTTCTTCTGATAAGAATCTAAGTTCTCTGCTCAAGATAAGCAATACTGACAAGGACTTGAGTGGCAGAAGTCATGAAGCTTACATAACTCAGAGAAAACTGATAAGAAAATGCTACTCTATTTGCAAAAAAAAAAAAAAATCTGCCAAACTAATTTTATCATTATGGTTTTCATAAGGCCACAATACAAAATCATGTTTGTCTAGAACAATCTTAAGGTTTAACTTGCCCTACGATAATGTGATTTCAGCTTTTTGAACATTGAATCTACTTTGCTGTAGACATTCTTCCTCATGCTACATCCTGATAAGAACAAACTTAGACTATGGCCCCCATCTAAGGCAGCTATTTTCACACCAAGAAATCTCACATTTTAGAATTCATCTGCTTATAATTTGGCAATGAATGAGCTACTCAGGTTTAATTAAAATGAATAGTTACCTTCATAATAGGAAGACAGAATGTGTCTGCGTGCACAGAAACACAGTTGAACACTCAGAGAAGTAAAGCACAGTGCGCACACGTAAACAGACCTGTTCACAACAGGCATTGTCACTGTTCCCATGAATTCTACCAGATGTCTCCCTTCACTGAACATTTCTGAAAATGTCAACTGGAAACTGCTATGGTTTGGGTCTGGGATCATTCTTTTGATGATCTGGGGTGTGAAGTGGGCCCTGCTAAACGAAGCAGATGCTTAGGACTTGACCCTAAAGGACTGTGTCAATTTACTGAGACTGGGGGTTGCCCAGGGCAGGGTTTTCAGGTGAGTATTATTGACTGTGGGCAGGAAGTGGGAAAGTGGTGCTCAACCTAGGTCTGGGGGCCCAAAGAAAAAACACTGCTACAGCTTCTTCCTGGGAAAGCTCTAGCCCTTGCTTAAGTCTCCAGATATCAACTGTCCTTCTCTTCACACAGCTCCTGCTTCAGTTGGCCTTAAGTCTGCAATGCTGTGAGCAGCTCTCCAGCCCCTGCCATGTGCTTCCACTATTGCCAGCTGCTCATAAATGGCTGCGCAAGATCTTCTGGAACTGAAAGCTAAAGAAATCTTTCCTCTCTGAAATTGTGGATGCTGGGTATTTTATCCCAACAACAAATAAGTAACTAAGACAGAAACCCTTAGGATACAGCTCTGAAAATGATGTATATCACTGAAAGGCTTATGTGAAGAAAAGTACATCACTGCCTACCACACCTGTCATCACTCTCCCATGCCTACATTTCCTAATGAAGACATTTTTTCCAAATAAAGAAATGGATCAAATGATTGATATGAAAAAGTTGTGCTAGAGTTCCCCAAATTTCAGTAAGAAAGAACATCATAACAGGAATAAAACCTTGTTAAGCATATTCCTTGGCAGGGCACGTGACCACACAGGCACACCTCCCTAACCCCACTTCACCTGCCGCCACTCGCCACATGTGTCTATCACTCTGCTCTCCTGGATTTTCTTCAACAAGCCATGCTGCTTCTATGCAATGTTCTTACGCAAAGCTCTTCGCTCGGAACACACTTCTGTCCAGAAACATATTCCCATCTTTGTAAAATGTCATTTCTTTTCTTTGCAAAATGAATCTGAGACTATGAATGGATCCTCTCCCTCATCACAGCCCATGATGGACACTACCATATGGCACACACAACATATTGTGTTGAATTGGGCCACGACCTGCTATTATGGTTTGGATCTGGAGTATCTTTTAAAAGCTTCATGTTTAGAAGGTAATATGATCACAGGGGGTTAGGCCATCGATTTCCTGTGTTGCTAGCATGCGGCGCCTGGATGGATGGGGCAGATTATTGCAGTATGACCTGGAAGAACATAACTTCCTCACTAACTCCACCTTTAATCTGTCAGCTTCCTGACTTGCTGTGCTGTACACAGTTTTTCTCCAGCTAGGCCCTCCACTAAGCCTTTCCACCACGGCCTGTCACCCAGAAGAGACTGAGACCTTCTGAAACTGTGAACTAAAATAAACCTTTCCTCCATTAATTTGTGAGTTTTGGGTGTCGTACCCCAGCAATGAAAAAGTAACTAAGACACCTGCCAAATATAATCAAGAGAGCAATCTTCTACAAGAACAAATGCACTTCTGTACCTTACTGAGCCTCTTTCTGTGTCCAATACAAACATTCAACAGACACCTAAGGAATGAACCATTTCTTTGTGAAAGGTGCCTTCTTCCTTCAATTACATGCAAATATGTAGATATTTATAGGTTTGGGAGGGATTTCAAATGATCTACTATTTTCCTAGGAAATTCGTAAGTAACTGTAACTTCAGCTCTGCATAGCTTCTTTCGTGGGGTCCTCTAAACGGATGTTCCTCTTTCACCCAGGGTAGGGCCTTCCCTAATTACTATTCAACAGCACAAGCCACCATGCAACACTCCAGGTCCTTATTTGCATGTGTGTCTGTCTGTCTCTCCACAGACTCCCAGCTCCAGTGCGTGGGAACGTCATTCTGTGTCTTGACATAACTTCAATCTGTGGAGCTATGCATGACACACTGAGGGACTCAGTCAGTGCGCTCATGTGGATGCTGGACACATAAATGCACTGGCCACACCAGGTGGAAGAGTTGTTTTTGAGCAGTGATCACCTGTATTCGCAGTTTTGCTCTCAGTTTTAGGAGTTGACAAATGTCCGAAAATATGGAATGAAAAATTTCAGAAATAAACAATTTATAAGTGTTTTGTTTCTTTGTGTTTAATTTGAGGTAGGGTCTTTCTATATCTAGTTCAGGCTGGCCCCAAATTCACTAGATAGCCCAGGCTGGCCTGGAACTCACAATCTCTTGCCTCAGCCTCCTGAGTGTTAGGATTATAGGCATGCACCACCTCATCCAGAAATTTATAAATTTTAAATTTCTCGCTATTCTCCACAGCATAAAATCTCACACTACCTTCCTCCATCCTGTCTGAGATTTTCATCCTCCCTATGTCCAGCCTATCCATACTGGGTACGCCACCAACCAAGGGTTAATCACTTAAAAGCTGTCTCAGGTACCACATCAGCTGCCACAGAGTCTCAGTGCTTGTGTTCAAGTAACCTCCATTTCACTGATTAATGACTTCAAAACTCAAGAGCAGTGACGCAGTGAATCTGGATATGCCAAAAAGAATGATCCAGTTAAGGCCAGGTGTGGTGACACACGCCTGCAGCCCCAGCTCTTCGAGAGGCTGAAGTAGAAGCATCAAAAATTCAAGCCCATTCAGGGCAACTCGGTGAGACTGAGCCTCAAAATAAAAGGTAAAAAAGGATGAAGATACAGCTCAGTACAAATCTCCAGTATCACACACACACTCCAGTGATCTCTTTATGGAAGAAAATGAAAGTTTACCATAGGAATATATGTCTAGGACAAAACACAGTGCTATATAGGGTTCAATATTACTCGGTCGCTTTAGGCATCGCTGGGGATTTGGAATAACTTCCGTAGGAGATAAGAGGTACTACTGCACTCAAGAAAGGAATATCAAAATACACAAAAGGAATTCTTTGAAAGCCTGGCTTTCAAGTGTACTGAATTCCTCAGACGTCTAGCAAATATTTGCTTTGTCAGTTTAAGTAGAGAAACATGCTGTTCTTCTGCTGGTTATGTTCCACTCCTAAAACTCCAGCACCCACAGATTCAATGACCAGGGACAGAAAGGTGTACACAGTGAACCCAACAGCTTCCCAGTATGCACGCACATACGGGTCCCAGGGACCTGTGGGCACGTGCAGTCACCTCTCACCACAAAGGAAAACACTGAGCTTCAGAGGCCAAGCCCCTGTCCATGGTCACACAAGGGCAAATGGTCAGCCTGGGCTAAGCCCTCACAATACTGGTCTTCATTTATAGTTTACGATCATTTTGAGGTTTTTAATATTTTTCTCAGATTTACACGTTAATGAATGACCTAGTAAGTAGTGCAATAGAGAATGTAAGGACACAACTCAACCTGAGGGTCTCACTCTGTAGCCCTGGCTGGTCCTGAACTCTCTATATAGCTCAGGTTGGCCTTGGGCTCACAGCAATCCTCCAGCCTCAGCCTCCCGAGGTCTGGGATGACAGGCATGTGCCACCACTCCCAGCTTTATGTGGTGCTGAGGAATCGAACTCAGGGCCCTATGCTTGCTAGGCAAGTGCTTTAACCATTGTGCAATTCCTCCAGCTCCATATGTCCAAGTTTAAACATTCCATTTATCTGTTGCTGGCCGTAGAATATGGAACAAACCAAACCCATTAACACACTTCAGATGCATCATCTATAAAATGACATTAATAATAAAATATGTTCCTCGAATCACTGTAAGTAACAAATAACTTCATGTGTGCAGAGCACATACAGACATGAGGTGAAAATCTCCTTATACCAAGCAATTATGAATATTCTTTTTAATCTAGCATGGAAATATCTCTTTTATTTTCAGTTTTTAACAACAACAATGTAAATTAATGCAACCCACCCTTCCCCTTTCTCATCTTTTAACAAAATCAATGACATTATTTCCACTCAACAGTTACATTTTAATTAACACTGACTTCTCGATTCTGTGCATTTTAAAAATGAGATTGTTTGTATTCTATTAAATAAAATGGTGAAGAAAATCACCAAACAACACCATAAAAGCAAAAAACACAGAGTAAACAAACCCGACAGCAGACACACAGAAGTAAGTTACTACTTACTACAATGAGATTTCAACTGAAATTTTCAAAAGATTTCTCCCACCAGTAAGAGAATTACTGTTCATTGTGCATACCTCTTACCAGGGTAATTAATATCCCTGTTGAATTCTCAACTAGAATAAAACCCTTTCAAAGATGCACTGGCTCCCTGGTCTTCATGTTGAGTTTACACAGAGGGGTGCAGCCCCATTGGCTCCCACAGGAAACACAATCAAAAGCAGGGTAGACTCAAAGCCACGTGATGTGCAATTCCATACCTGTCCTTGCTTCTGCCGAGGTAACAGCTAAAACAGACAAACAGAGCTCAGAAGACAATGGCCTTTCCCTCCTCATATCTGTATCCTCACATATTTGTATTTGTATACTATGACAGGAATTGCAAACAGTTGGTCAAAATTCAGCAAAGGCATATGGAAGAGATCCACAGAGTTGTGAACAAAAAGAGGTAGAAATCAAAGATTATCAATATTTACTTTTTCTCAAAAGATAATAAAATAACATTTGTCTCCTTACCAAAAGTAAGATGACTAAAACAAGTAATTAATGTCGTTGGTGTGCCACTCATGTTTACTTGCCAGATAAAAAGGTGAACATGGAATTTTAATAGTTTATAAGACAAAACAAAATTCTGTTGGATCCCTCAATTAAGAGAGAGGGGCATGGATGAGTAGATGGGTAAACAGATACATTCACAAAAAAACATTCATAACACATACTTGAATTATTCTTTGATGATTAGTTCAACTTCTAGAATATGCATGACCTTGGAGAATTCCATTGTCTTTCAAGATACTTAAGAAATAGTAGCTACTCAACAAGAGCCATACATAAAAAATCCATAGCAAATATTATACTCAATGGCCAAAGACTGAAAGCTCTTTGCCCAAGACCAGAAAGCAGGCAAGGATGACTGATCTTGTCACAACCATTCAACATCAAAAAAAATTGCAAAAACATAAATAAAAGGTATATAAATTTGAAGGGAATAAAGTAGTTATCAGTGCTTGCAGGTGATCTGATCTAGTAAGTCGAAAACCCTAAAAATTCTACACAAAAAACACTGTTAGAATTCATCAATGCATTCATCAAAGTGGTAGAATACAAAAATCAATTGAATTTCTATACACTAACTGAATAATCTGAAAAGATAAGAGCAAAAATAAGTTCATTTAGAATAGCATCAAAAAATACTTAGGAATTAAAGAAGAAAGTGAAAGGTTTTGCACAATAAAAACTATGACACATTATTGAAAGAATTTAAAGAAGACATAAATGGAGAGCTATTCCATATTCATGGATTAGAAGACTTAAAATGTTATGTCTACCAATAGTGGTCTACAAATTCAATGCAATTCCTATCAAACTGCCAAATACATTTTTTTTGTGGAAATAAAAAAATCCTAAAACTCTTGTGGAGTTTTTCTTTTTCTTTCTTTCTTTTTTTTTTTTAGAAAAATTGTGCCTATACTAGACATACACAGGACTTTTTAATCATTATTGTTCTCTGAATTACACAACTTAACTGCTTACAAAGCACTTAAAGTGTATTAGGCATAAGTCATACAGAGATTTTTAAACTTTTTGAATATGAATGAAATACAGACTCAATAACATGTTGATGGAGTTTTTCAAAAAAATTAGTAAAACAATCTTGAAAAAGAACAAAAGTGAAAAATTCATACATCTTAATCATAAAACTTGAAAGCAATGTGGTACTGCCATAAAATCAGACTCATAAAACAATATAAGAGAGTGGGTCAGAAATATACCCTGCACAGATAGCCAAATGATTTTCAACAAAAATTACCAAAAACTCAATGAAGAAAGGATGGTAGACATATTTACTCACCCATGTTCATAGCAGCATTATTCACAGTAGCTAATATAGCAAAGCAAACCTACTGCCCACCAACAAGGAACGGATAAACAAAATGCAGCTTATGCATAACAATGTAATAGTATCAGCCTTGAAAAAGAAGAAATTTTGATGCAGCCCTAAAAATAGGTGAGTTTAAGGCACACTACCCTAAGCAAAATAAGCTGTTCACAAAAGGACAAATACTGTATGATTCCATTTATCTGAGGTACCCACAGGAATCAAAATCACTGAAAAAGAAAACAGAAGACTAGTTGCTAGGCCCTGGAAGACATGAGTATCAGGAGTTATTAATGGGTACAAGGTTCACTTTACAAGATGAGGAGAGCTACGGAGATGAGTGACAGTTTCACTATATTATGAATGTATTTAACACCAGTGTACTGCACACTTAAAAATGGTGAAGATAATGCATATTATACACTTGACCAAATTTTAGAAAAACTTAATGGAAAATCAGCTACTTACATAAGGCGATACCTTCAGTAGAATTACACAAAGTAATTTTCTCATTAGTATGAAGGAGAATAGGAGTGTATCTTTCAAAAGCATGACAAAATTGTAAGTCAGAACTTATGGTTTGTTTTAACCTGAGATAAAGGGAATTTCCTTTAACCAACAGATTGTAGGGAATGAAATAATAAAACATGACAGAAATTGTTGTCTTGAGAACTATTCTTGCTGAAATTGTTAGCTGAAGGCTCATACCAAGCACCTTTCATGAGGCCCTTGATGAAGGCATACTGCCCACGTCAGCACAGTGAGGCCTTGAGCATCCGGAGGGCCAGTTCCTCTAGGGAAGGGCCAACAGCTGGCCAATCACACAGTTGGGCAGAGGCACAGGGCAGTATTGTGACCTGAGTCTCTTTAACCACACATAAACCAAGACAGCTTAGCAAGCAATATAAACTGGCTGGTCCACCCATTTCATCCAAAGTCGATCAGCAGCCAGCAGGAGTCCCATGGGCACGTGACCAACTCAAATGTCCTCCAGGTCAAAACCACACAGCAAGGGTTTTGACCAGGATTACCAGTCAGCTAACGGTGGAAGAAGGCTGATAATTAATAACTAAAGGGCAACAGGCCTCAACTAGGTGCAGGGCGAAGAAGCTGAGTGGATGGGAAGAGTCCTGAACACAAAGGCAATCCAGGTGCGGTCTAGAAAGGGTGCAGCTTCCAACAAGGGTAACAACTGACAAGGCACAGCCTTTTCTCTTGAGCTTTAAATTTCTTGATTCTCTCTTAGCCTCCTGGGTCACGACCAGACCTCCTGAGACTGCAGGGCTCTATCTAAACTGCTTTCTCATTCCCAGACCAGGAGAGAAGAACCCCCCCACCTATTCCCCAGGGCACTGCTGAGGCCACAGGATCCCGCCCCGCCATGTGCCTGGTGTGAGCAATGTTTGACTGGAAGAGCAGTCTGTGGTCATGTGGTTCTGCTGTGCGCTTCCAAAGGCTAGGACCTCCACTGCAGGGAGCAGGGTACTGCCCTGGGGAAGGGGGACTCAATGCACTACATGGCTGAACGCAGTATGGAAAACAAGGGTCACAAAATTAGTCACTGAAGTGATTTGAAATTCTCTGAGTTTTGACCTTTTGACTGCAAATGAAGATATTTTCACTAAGATAAAAACTGAAGCTAAAGACGAACCCTGCAAGCAGAAAGACAGGATTCCTTTGGCCAGTCCTCATGTACCAGATAAGGGGCATGTGTTTCAGGAGGTTGGACAGGAAGGGACACAGGCTGTGGGAATTTTGAGAAATATCAAAAAAAAAAACCCCACAAAATAAAACATAAGACTCCCCTATAATCTACCCAGGTTCAAAATTAGTAATTTAATTTGTTTCAATAAAGAAAGCGAGAGAGAGAGTTAGGTAGAAAGATGTCATCTGTGTGCCCTAGTATACTGGAGAATTATCCCACCATACAATGCTCGTACCATCTGATATCCTACATTTTTACTTAACCTTATACGAGCAATCTCCCTTTAGGAAGTAAGTCTGAAAACATGTACTTTTACTGCTATATAATATTTTATCATTTCAATTTGCTCATTACTCATTGCCCATTTAATCAGTCTCGGTCCTTTTGCTATTGAAATGACAAGGTGGCACAAATTTTGTACACGTCCGTATCCTTCCACGTGGTACAGTGCTAGAAGCGGACTCATCCAACAAAGAGCGACTTTTGAAAGGTCGTAGACTTACTGGCAGAGTGTACGGATTTGTCATTCTCCTAACTACACCTCAGAGAGCCTTGTCTTTGACTCCTATCTTCAGGGAGAATTACAATTCCTTTTCAGGATGAAACTTTTCTAAAAGACCTCAATAAACAATATAAAACATCGGCAAAGAATGAGTACTAAGCCCAAGGCAAATACCTTTATACACTGAATTTACAAACTGAGAGGACTGGGCGCTGAGAGCCACCACGGCCTGGCTGCCTGCTTGTATCTCTCCTTCAACGGACCCTTGCTCCCTGGCTCCATGGCACCCTGACCTCCTAGGGTCACCACCTCACACCCTTCTCCTGGAAGCCCTTCTCCCATGTGTAACCACACACCTGAATCAAGAGAACGGATGCTTGGCCCTGGAGGAACAAGGTTCACCTACTCTCTGACCACGTGGCCTGACTCCCTCATCTACCACATCTGAGCACTGGATGTGCTTTACTTGTAACAGATCAGACACACATTTTAATAAAATACAACAGATTCCAAATCAGAGGAACAGAGAGTGGACTTCTTTTCAAGTTTGACAGAGTAAACAGAAAAGAAAGGGTTGATGAATCCAGGAGAGATTCAGTATGCACGTATTCTCCTCTAAGGTACTGTGTTGTTTCTCTTTTCCTTTATGAGATGACGACTCATTATACTGCCGAGGCTGGCCTTGAAATCCTGGGCGCTAGCTCCTGCCTCAGCTTTCTGAGTAACTGGAACTGCAAGCACCCCCTAATAAATTTTAATAACAACTTTGTGAGATGATTTGCAAAGATGAGAGCTCAAATTAGGCATAGGAAAGTGGCAAACTGAGCTAAGGTAGCCCACCTCACACGTCTCCAGCACTGGTTGCTTTACCTGGTCCCAGCATGGCTGATACCAGTAGGCAGAAAGGCACTTCTCTCCAGCCTCGCTTGTCTAGCACCGTCCTGCTACGTGGGGGCCACTTCATTGTCCTGTGTTATACTAGGTCCAGACAGCAACTACAGAAATCCACAGTCTGTTTCTCAAGCAAGTGTTTGATCACATAATTACGACTCTGTGCGTGGTATTCTCTGCCAGCTATCTCAGTTACTCCTTCACTGCTGGGACAAAATCCCAACATCCACAACAGTTTATTTTAGCTCACAGTTTCAGAAGGGCTCACACAGTTTCATCGTGGGTGGCCAGCAACAGTGGAAGCACATGGTCAAGGTCTAATGCGAGGAAAGCTTTTCACAGCATGGCAGACAGAGAGCCAGTGAAGTGAGGAGAGAGCTGATGTCTGGAGAGTAAAGTGAAGGTCAAAGCTTTCCCCAGAAAGCGGTAATAATGTTTCTTCAAACTGCCAGCTGGGCCTCCAACACTCAGCGTGGGTGCCTCTCCCTCACTCCCATCCCACAAATCAGTAACAGACACCTGAAAACTCTGCCCTGCTTGCCCCCCAAATCTCAACAAGTTGAAACAATCCCTTCCGGTCAAACCCCAAGCATCCGTCCCCGCCCCTTCCAGTCAGGGTCCAGTCAGGTCCTATCTCCAACAGCAGCACTCCATCTGAATCCATATGGCTTCTGGGGGACACTACAGATCCAAACCTTTAACATCTGCTTATGTCAGAAATAATAATTTTTTAAATCAAGATAGCTATATCTTTATTGACAGAAATCCTGTACTTATTCATGGAATTTGATTGATTTGATACTGTTGCTAGGAAATATTAATTCTGTTATAGATTCAGTAGATATTCAATACATATTTGGTAAATGAATGAATGCATTAATTCATTCCTTTCATTCCTTCTCCTATCCAACCAAATGGCCAGCTAAAGTGGTTAAGCAATGAGGTATTCCTTTTCTTGCTGACAGGGTATTTCTAAGTAACAAATACTTGATGTGCTTACAGCATAAATTTGGGAAAGTAAGATACATTTTTTAAGGAAAAGATTGGAAGGAATTCATTAATGGCTGGAGACATAGCTCAATGGTAAAGCACTTGCCTAGAATAAGAAAAGCCCTGGGATGGATACTGAGTAGTTCAAGAAAGAAAGAAGGAAAGGAGGTAGAGAAGGAGGAAGGGAGGAAGGAAGAAGGGAAAAATTATCAAATCGATGAGGAAAATGGGGATGAAATAAGATATATTCTTCCCTTCAGAAAATAACAGAGGGTACACGCAAGAACTGTCCCCCAGCCAACATCTCCAGGTACACCTTGCCTTCTCTTGCCTTTACACTCTCACAGCATACTCACTGTGTATTTTTTAACAAAATATTTTTTAAACAAAATAGTCTTCCCAGAGCCAGTTTGGGTATCTTCACTGTCTTCCTCAAACACCACTCAGAAGCTTTCCATAGGTGACCCATACCTCATGTCCCCACCTTCACCATCCTCACTGTGCACTAGCCTCAGTCAGGCTGTCCGGCAGGGGGTCTATGTGTGGACCTCCACGATGCAGCAGCAGTCAGCCCAACACCAAACACATTCTGACAGAACCCATACCAAGTACAGTTTGACTCACAGTTAGGACTCACAGCAAAATAAGGGTAGAAATATCAGTTCATAAAGGTTGGGTAGACTAAGGAGTTACCACAACCAACGAAGAAAGACTGGGTCTTCAAAGATGAAAGGACAGTTCCAGGCACATAACAGGAATCTGAACTCCTGACAAGAGAAGTGGTTTGAGGTAAGGCCAAAGCAGCAGGCTGCATCTGACACCTGCAACAACCCCCAAAGAGTGAAGTCTCCTTACTATGTTCATCTCCTCAGTCTTGGCAGTGTGGAGGCTCCAGAAGACCGCCCCAAGTGTGGGCATCTCACTCAGCAATTCCTCCTCCCACACCTAGGTCTTTGTTCTCCATTCACAGGACGTTTTCTAAACTGCACCTCTGAAGTGCAACTTCTCTCCATCACACAACAGAAAATACACCCAATCTGACGCCACTTGGTCCAGACAGCCAGAGGTTACCCCTCTTTGCACCACTATAGCACTACTTATGCCCTCTCTCACTATCAAGCTGTTGTGGCCTAAATGATAAGGTATAAGTAAGGTTCCCTCCAAATCCCCCAACACACACGTGATCTCAGAAGCAGATGTAAGGTAGAGGTGGATGGAGAGGCCCACAGTGGACATGAGGGACAGATTCCAGGTCTGAATTTCAAGTGGAACACCAAAAACCTACAAGTGCCTCAGTCCCTTCACAACAGTGTTTCCCTGATAGAACTGAGGAAGGAGTGTTTATCTGTGTGTGTGTGTGTGTGTGTGTGTGTGTGTGTGTGTGTGTGTGTGTTGTGTGTGTGTGTACACAAATGCATGCAAACACATGCATACCTTAACTGAGTAACCAGCACAGAGCAAGCTCGAAACCTCCTGCTTTATATTTTCTTTATCATTTATTGGTTGTAACAGATAAATCAACGAGTGGAAAACATGCAAGAGGTGGGTGAACTGAATTCAGTTTCCAGTTACTCGCTACACAGCTTTCAGTGATTTCCATGTATCTTTTACAGAGAAAATAAAGCGGGGAAAAAAGTAGAAAAAACAATAGTAGCCTTTCCACTGAGCATGAGTGATATTACCAAACACCTAAAGGCAGAGATCCATCACTGTATGGTGTTCAGAACTTCCATCTCCATTTCGAAAAAGTAATTTGTCTTAGCCAAGAATCTTGCTAATTGCTTTTTCTACCCTGTTATCTCATCTCCTGTTGCACCTTAATAAAATTAAATTACATACACAGGATAATTCTTTGGCAAATATCTTTCCTGGCTATCTTCATTTCGTGTATACATTCCTCAAATTTACGTTCATACTACACACACCATTTTGCAAACTGTTGTGGACTACACCATGTAGCTGTGTGGACTTCGTTTTCTAAAGAGTTTCGCAGCACCCAGTTCTCTCTAAGCATCCCTGGTTATTTAATATGCCTCCTCATTATGAGACTTCTAATTGCTTACCAGCTTCCCACTATTCTAAACAATCATATAATTATCATACTCCTACCAATTGTACAAAAATTTATAGAAGAAAATTTGCAGAACTCAATTTCTGGGTGAAACATAAGCAGTTTTTTAAAATGTATTGTACATGGCGCCAAACTGGCCCCTTCTGGAGCACTCTCTTCTACACTCCTACGAAACATTACATAGAAGTGTATTTTCCCATAGCTTCCATGACGCTAATCAAAATGATGCATCTTGATGGTCTCCCTGGTGTTTCTCTAAGCCATTACGAGCGTCCACTGTCACTCCATTACCATTATCCACATGCCGTGACAGTTTATACGTCCACCGGGTCTGCCACCAAGATGAATCAGGAGTCTTTTTGGTACGGTGGGTATTTACCCTTTGCTACAAGCACTGCCTATTCTTTACTCAATTTTTAGTTTTCAGTTCTGCTTCTTTACAATGCCTGATCTGGTGCACTACTGTTTTGAACACTGCCTTGTCTGTTCTAAGATTACACCGTATTCAAGATGAGGCCCAAATATTCTCCTACTTCTCCTATATTTTCTCCCAAGTCCTTTTAAATTGCACTAGCCTTTGCTGCACTTGGCATTTTACATGTGGAGAAACACAGAAACTGAGTACCTACTGTGTTCACTCAGAATCCTGAGTGGATTATACTTTTGCCCCAGACTTTAAATGTGTCTGTCCATTGATTGATAGCATCTGTGTTGTGATTTGCCAGCTCACTTCATACAGCTTATCACATACCTCATAAGGTAAGTTCATAACTAAACCTTCTCTTCCAAGAAGTGATATTCTCATCCACTTACTATACCAGGCGTACTTTACCAATTAATTGAGTCCCTGCTACAAGGCAGGATTTCAGTCAGCTCTGTATTTTAGTTACATATTATAATCCAGGAACAAAGAGCATTTAGCCTTCCTATCCCATCATTATATTGTCCTTGGAGCCCATTTCTCCATGAAAATGGTACACCAGACACGGCTGATACTGGCTTGTTTTGCCTCCCATCTCTACCCAGCCCTCAGCTCTCTGTTCCAGAGTGGACAGATTTCAGGATATGGTTGATACTGGCTCCATGCACCCTACGGTTTGAAGAAATTCACTTGATCTGAGTTTCCTACCGTGACAGATGTTAAATCAGAACAGAGTTATCGTCATGGCTTCACTTCGGTTTCTCTATGTTGATGTTTGATCCTACAATCTTGCTGAATTCACTTATTATTTCTGGGAGGTTTATGCAAATTTCTTGAGATTTTCTATGTTGATAATCATCTGCAAATGGAAATAGTTTCTATTTCTCCCTTTCCAATTTTTCTTCCTTTACTGAAGTGGGTAGAATAAGAAAGCTAAGAGTACACATCTTTGCCTCGTTCATGGCCTCACAAAGACAGTACAGTCATTCACAACGAAGCATGATGATGGTGGTTGGATTTCCTCAGATTCTTTATAAAAATCAAGAAAATCTCTTGGTTTTTATCATGAATGCATACTATATTTACAGTCATTTTCCGTGTCTATGATCTTTATTCTTTAGCCTATTGACATGATAGATTCTTTGATTTTTCACTTATCAAATCAGCCTTGCATACCTGGAATAAATCACATTTGATCAGACTGTATAATTCCACTGATATAGTGCTGGGTGTGGCTTGCAAATGTTTAGGTTCGGGACTTTTAGGCTAATGTTCTTGAGAATTTGTTCTCTAGTTTCTTTTTGCTTTTTTCTGGCTTTCCAGCCATGTAATACTACTGGCTTCATAAAAGGAATTAAGAAAGGTTCCCTATTCTTCTATTTGCTAGAGGAGATTGCAAAAAACTACTGTTGATTCTTTAAATGTACTTTAGAACTCTCCAGTGAAATTATCCGGGCTCAGAGATTTCTTTTTTGGAACTTCTAATTACAAATTCAATTTCTTTAGTCATTAATGGACTATTCAGATTATCTATTTCATCTTGGGGAGTGTTTTAGTAATTTGTGACTTTTAAGGAATTGGATTGTTTTTACATTACTGCACTTGCATGTATGGAGTCGTTCATACTATTCTCCTATTTTCTTTAAGTGCGCCAGGGTATAAAGTGACGGCTTCTGTTACTTCCTGACGTTGGTGACATGGCCTTTCCCTCTTTCTCTTTTTGCCCAGAGATAGCTGCTTACTTGATGCTCGTAAACCCAGCTTTTTATTTGGTTGATATTCTCCACTTTTTTCATTGCTATTTTTCTTTTTCTTTTTCTTTCTTTTGTCCTATGCTGGGGATTTGACCCAGGGCCTCTTACACATGCTATTCTACTGAACCCTCTACCCCAGGCTCTCCATTTTATTTACTCCGCGTCTTACCTTTGCCATGTCCTTACATTTGCTTGACTTCAGTTTATTTTCTTTCTTTTCCAATTCTGTGTCTTCAAATTTGAGAGCTTCCCCCTTTTATATAAGCACTTAGTGCTATAACTATCTGCATTAATATAGTTTTAACTATACCCCTACTTTTCACACAAATCCAGATTTTTTTTTTACTTCCATTAAGGCATCCGCTTAAGTCCATGTATCATTTGATGGTTTATTAAGTAATTATCAAATATATAAAGATTTTATTATTTTTCTATCACTGATGCCTAGTTTGCTTCCACTATGTGTGGAAAACAAACTATATGATATTAATCGCATTTTAAATGCATTGAAGTTTGTCTTATGACTCAGAATATGGTTTCTCTTGGAGAACAGTCAATGCCCATATGAAAAGAATGTGTATACTGGGCGAAGTGCTCTGCGACTGCCACTCAGACCCAGTCAATTGATCAATATGTTAATTGCATTTTAGCATTTAGTAGTGTTTAGTTCTTCCATATCTGGGGTCATATCCTCCCGCTTTGACTGTGTGGTGAATGAAAGACTGCTCCCAGATCAGCCCAGCAGAAACCACTAGGAAAGAGTAGGTGTAACTTTTATTGGCCTGAATTACAAATTCCTTTAAAAATGATTTTTTAAAGTTTCTACTAGTTCTTCCTTCCCATTTCCTCTTTGCCTCCATCTCTATGTTTTTTATTGTATTCCTGTTTATTAGAATCTCCACCAGAAGGAAGGTAGAGAAACAGAAAGAATTAGAATTCAAATAGGTCTATTTTCTTACTCATTAGCAGCTCTGGAAGACGTTCAGTGAAGGGAGAAATGGAAGCTACTTACTAAAATGAGGGTTTCAATAATCTGTGGGTGTTAATTATCCATTCAACCCAAGCCCTCAATTAGCAATCGTGAAACACTAAAACTTAGACCTCATTCATATCTAGACACTGGTCTTCAAATCCTTTCTCAGTAGGACTGCTAGGAGTGGGGTTAGGTATTTCCCACTCAAAGTGGGAAGCAGCATGATAAAATAGAAATGTTAGTTTCTTATTATATCTTATTATACTTATATAATTATATAATTTTATATATATAACTATATATATAATTATATAATTATATCTTATTATACTTACATATTAGGATTTTATGTATTTCCTGCCTTTGTCCTAAGCAAATGGACCTAAGAGTTGGTAACTATCTTCAAACCATGTTTAATTAAATAGTATTAGGTAGAATACTACGAATGAATCAAGAGTAAGTAAAATATGCATCTACATTAGTTTTAAATAAGCTATTATTGATTCCAAAGAGAAAAGCTAACACAAATTACTGTTTCATGTTTTACCACAGTAAAATGGCTCTATCAAACCTGAAGAAACACTTCCTAATGGAATCAATTTCATGAACTGCCCCACTCAAAAATGGTAGGTAACTGCCAGGAATATAATTTCAGAAAGCCTATGATGAAAGCTAGAGGCATGAAGAGGTCAAAGCAAAGCTCTTTTACTTACTAAGTGATTTTTTTGCTCACAACTTATTAGGACTGAGAAATATTAGAAGTAATAAAAATTTTCCCAGCTGAGAGTGATCAGGTACAACTATCACCCCAGTAGAATCACAAATTTTAGCTCTGTCTGACCTACATGGCAAGACTGTGTTTCAAAATAACAAAATAAAAAAAGGGGGAGGGACTAGCGATATAGCTCAGTGTGAAGACTCTGGGCTTGATCTCCAGTTTCACAAACATACATACATGCATACGTAAATACATACATATATACATACATACATACATACATACATACATAAAAACGGTCTAGGAATGTAGCTCAATGTGAAGATCTTGGGCTCAAGCTGGCGGGGGGAGGGGGGCACTAAGTTTATTCAACTTCAAATTTAATTATGATATAACTATATGATTCTTTTCATTGTGTCCCTCAAATAACAATGCAACATTTGGCTTTTCTTAGCTCTAAAATATGTGTTATAAAATGCAATTAGCATCTAGAAATAGTGATATATTTAGATTTTCATAATCTTCCTAGACTGTGAAAAATTTACCACTGATGAGACTTATATAATGCCTTTTCCCAGGTGTTCTCCAAAATCTAAGCTTTCGTATTGTTCATTTTAACTAATTTGGGGGGAAACTCATTTTCAATGGTAAAGCAATCTAGAATTCATGGGATTCCTTTCTTTAACAAAGCATATTTTACAACTCATGTTAATCAAATATTTAAAATAAAGTAACCATTTAAACATCAACTGGCAACTCTGGCAACAACTGCAGTACGGAAATTCAAACCAGAAGTGCACAGGAAAGTGACCAGAACAATCGCAGATGGAAGGTTACATTGTTCCCAAGTCTGTGGTCTCCAAATCTTGGAACTAGTCCCAACATTAATAACAGAGCTACGATCAGATTTCCTTCCATTAAAAAAAAAGAGCTCTCTAGAAAGAGAAGGTCATAGGATTAGACTTCTTTTTTTTTTTCAGTTGTGGTGACTGAACCTAGAACCTTTGCACAAAGCTACATTCAGCACTTTTTTATTTTGAAAGAGGGTCTTGCCAAATCACTAAGTTATCTAGCTCAAACTTGTGATGCCTCTGTCTCCCAGAGTGTTGTGATTATAGCACCATCGTGTCTGGTGAGATTTGGGATTTTAAACAAATCACCTTCACTTCCTCTTTGTACTTTAAAAAGCTGATGTTTGGTTCCTGATTTTCATTATATTTCAATATTTTCAAAGCACCTTGGGAAAAAAATCAATGACACATCCAACTCATTGCCACTTTTCTTGGGCATCTTGTACTGCTTGTCAGGACGATGCCCTAGAAAATGAACTTTGGTCAGAGCATGAATCTTGCTCCTGCTCCGCCTGGTTTCACATTGCCAAATCTATTTCCTTTCTAGCTAATTTAGACTTTTAATTTTTCAGGAGCAAAAGCTATGCTCTTACACCCCAGTAAACTAGAAACTCCACCTGTGTCCCTGACTTTCAGATACGCTCTAGAACCTGACTCTTCAGGAATGCTTGACAAGCAGGAGGGGTACATAATAATTTAGGCATTTAGCTGAGGTGACATTCCAGCATGTCCCAAGAAAATTGTTTCATATTTCTGAAACTATTATTTGCAATATTCTTAAAAACTGAACAACTCAGCGTTACTTAACCAACCAAACAAGAAGCTTTTTTTGTAAAACCTGGTCTGTCTTCCCTTCTCCTCTTTTGGGTCTTACTTTCACCACACAGTTGCTTACAGTGATGGTGGTGAGTAAAGGAACACTGATCCATGCATGCGCCTCTTGCTGGCTTGGGTCATTTCACCAACACTTCACTATCATTTATTCTCTTCAATGAGGGGGTTTGTTTATTTATAGCATTTCAAGTTGCCAAATAACAATTGTAAATAAAGTCACACCTTAGAATTACAAGAAATTGGTTCCAAGACTCTCCCCCTATACCAAAATCTTGGGACATTCATGTTCTTTTTTATTCCCCCATTTTATTGATATGTATATATGTGATATATATTGTTTACATTGAACTTGAGTATTTTGTGTCAAAATTATAAACCCTTTCCCTCTCCTTTTTGGCCCTCCCACACCCTGCCCCTCTCCAGTAGCTCCCACCATCCCCCCCCCCCTTTAGTTCTATAAAATGACTGTATTCTGAAACCATGCAATATTTAACCTTCTGTGTCGGACTCACTTCACTGAGCATGATAGCCTCAAAACCATCTGGCTTTATAGACGAGTAGTACTCCATTATGTACCTATACCACAATTTATGTATCCACTGGTCTGTTGATGGGTATTTTGGCATCTTCCACATTTTAGCTATTGTTAGTTGTGTTGCTGTAGACATGGGTATATGTGTATCTCTTTTATACGAGGCTTTTAACTCTTTTGAAAGGTTTCCCAAAAGAGGTATTGCTGGATCAAAGGGGATATTTATTTTCAGCCTTTGGAGGAATTTCCATATTCCCTCCACAGTGTTTGTACCAGGTTACATTCCCATCAGCAGTGTAAGAGGGGCATTCAAGTTCATTATGTAAAAGCCTTCGTATTTACATATCCACAAACTTGTGTAGACTTTTAAGTCAGTTCTTCATGACTTATAACATGCAATGTGATATATGTTATGTAAATAGACATTAGATTATTTGGTTTTTGTTTGTATCATTTTTCATTTTTATATTTTTAAAACTTTTCAATGTAGTTGTTTGTGACCACTGATGCAGAGCCTGTGGATAAGGACAGCCAACCAGACTTATAGGTTACAACAGAGTATCTTGATGTATGTACTCATTGCACAATGATTAAATCAAGCTAATTACTTTAATATGTTTTTGTGGTAAAAATATTTTAGGTCTCCTCTCTTGGCAAGTTTAAACCGCATAATATATTATAGTAACTGTAATCACCAGGCAGTACATTAGACCTCGCTACTTACTCCTCACGTCTAACTGAAGCTTTGGCGCCCGTGGGGCCTGACAAGTTGTCTCTCTGGATGGCGGTTTTCTGGGAAACGGGTCTTTTCTGCCTTTGCCCATTTCCTCACTTGCAGCAGCACCATTATCTGTGCCCAGTGTTTAAAGCACCTGTGGTTCCTCCTTTGCTGTGGCCTTCTTTCTCAGAGGAATCTAAATCTCTCCCTTTGTATAATCAAGTACTGAAGGGTCCGAGACCCGCCAAGAACCTCAGAGCCTCCTGCCGTAGGCAAAGGGCAATTTTCCCCAGATTGCCAGGCTGGTTCGTATTCCTGCTGCTGGACACTGCCAATTTTAACTCCAAACACAGCATTTTACCAACATCAAGCAGGCACTATGGGGTCATGAGGGGTTCCTGTCCTGAAAACAGCAGGAAGAACAGGGTGCTAATACTGTGTAAGGGAAACCAGAACGCAGGAGAATCACATAAAAGATCATAAATCAGTGCACTTGAGAGTTCCAAACAGAGGCAATAGAGAAAAAAGATGGGACAAAATATATTATAAAAATAAATATACCAGGCTAGCGTGAGGAGGGATCCTAGACAAAGAAGTGGACCAGAGCTCTTCACCATCTGCGGGAAACGGAACTTTGAGTTCTGTAACTATCAGAAAAGCCTAAAGTTACAAGAGAGACTCTAAGACAGTTCTCGGTGGCAAAGACACGCAGGTAATACAAAGAACTCGCAAAGTGCTTTCTGCAAGTTTACAAAGACTATTTTTTCCGAGGCTTACTTCCAAACCTGGTACTTCCTTCAGTATTTTGTGGGAGGCTGAACATGGGTGTATACGTCTCATTCTTTACCAGGTGAGAGAACCCGGAAGTGGGTTTCTTTGGTATCTAAGACAGGAGGCAGGGCCAGCTGCTTAAAGACGTGTTGAGAGGCTGGAGGAATGGCTCAGCGGTTAAAGCACTTGCAAGCGCTAAGTACGTGAGTTGGATTCCCCAGCACCACATGAGCTGGGCGTGGTACATGTGACTATAATCCCAGCACTGCAGAGGCTGAGGCAGGAGGATTGTGGTGAGTTCAAGTCCAGCCTGGGCTCCGTGGTGAATTCAGGACCAGCCTGGGTCACAGAGCAAGACCCTGTCTCGAAATAATAAAAGTAATAATAATAACAATAATAATAATAAAATCAAGATGTGTTGAGCTAAAATTTCCAAAAGAGCACAATGAAGATGGGAATGAGAGAAAACAAAGTACTAAGGAAAAAGGGGTCTTCCTCCGGGAAGCAGGAGAGCAGCTCTGGTCAACAGGTGACCTTGACGTAGAAAACAAAGGAGATGCGGCTATTTCTAGGCATGATGGGAGGGTAGTGAGAAAACAATGGTTACCCATTCATCTTACAATCAATGTGGAAAAATCCTACTTCATCCAAATTCCCTTTCCAATTAAATGTTAATGGTCACTTAGCATGTTTTTCTCTGCATCAGTAGACCAAGTTTTGTATCATATTAAAGGATGTTTGACTTTTTATTTTCTCATTAACTACATTGAAAATTGTTCCTTAAAGCATTCCTCATGTAGGCGAAGGAAACTCTTGGTTCATTAAACAGCCCCTCTAATTAATCAGGTGGCTCACTTCCAGTCCCTTGCTGCCTTCCTGACAGTGCAGAGCCCTTCACAATGACCCCTTTCTCTTTCAGGGGCACACTCAGAGAGGGCAGGCGTCTCTCAGTGCCAAGACTAGGTGCTTGGTTTCCCTGTATCCTCACCAGTTCTCCTACCTACTCAAACTCCTACAGGAACAAAGTACACTACATTATTGACATTCAAGTGAGGATATAATCTCTTAGTCGAACTTAATCTTCCAGATTAAAGTGTTCAGTTGTGACCTCAGAATCCCTAACAATACTTTTTGTTCAGCTTCTTTTATTTTTTAAGAAAAGGTCTCTCCCTTTATAGTGAAGGCTGCTCCTGAACTCACTATGGAGCCCAGGCCGGCCTTGCACTCAGGGCAATCCTCCTGCCTTAGCCTCCTGAGTGCTGGGACTACATGCCTGGCTTATGTGGTGCTGGGGAATCGAACTCGGGTACTTAGCTCTTGATGTAGCACTTGCTAGGTAAGTGCTTTAACCACTGAGCCATTCCTCTAGCCCCTTTGTTCAACTTCTTAGGACTTATTTCTGAGAAAATTTTTATTTTCTTCTGTAAAATGCACTTTAAGAATTGGCATTAATTAATTCTGTGGGGTTTTTTTTGTGTTTTGTGGGGGTTTTATTTGTTTTTGGTTTTGTTTTGTTTTGCTTTTGAGACTGAGTCTCATTCAGTAGCCCAGGCTGGTCCTAAATTCACTATGTAGTCCAGGCTAGCCTTAGACTCACAGCTTCCCAATGGCTTAGATTACCGGCATGTGCCACTATACCCAGCCAGCGTATGTGATGCTGGGGAACTGAACTCAGGGCAATTTTTGCTTCTATCTATCAGAATATAAAACATAAGCTTATTAAAGCCAATTTTAATAGGAAACCAAAGTATTTATGCTACTCTGTTAGTAAGACTGTGTTAGATAATAGTAAAGTTAAGGGCAGTTTGAAAAGATGGTGGACACCTGTAATCCTAGCACTTGGAAAACAGAGATAGGCTGACCACAAGTTGCAAACAACTTACTGACAACTTACGGACTTAGTGAGATCTAGTCTCAAAATTTAAACAAACAAAAAGGTTGTGGATTTGGGGGTGGAGCTCAATGTAAAGGCCCTGAGTTCAATCTCCAGTACTGGAAACAAAAGGAACAGCTTGGAGGTTTTAGTTTTAGCTTTAAACTCTAATATTTTGTGAGCTAGTGTTCTCTTTCCATTTGTCAGAAGAATTTGTAATTAAAGAATTATTAAGAACATTTTTAGGCAACTCAATAAAAGCACAGAGAATTTTTCTTGAAAACTCAAGAAAAAGATTATCAAAGATCTTAAGAGAATTCATACTATAGTAATTCCACACAATGAAGTGTATCTCCAGGAAATGATCGACAGTACAATAATTTATGCACAGGATATTCACTCCAACATCATCTAGTATAGTCAGCCCACGCAAATGACCAAAACATCCAACAGGAAGATACTGAGTGAAATATATCACTCAGCCACATAAGAGAATACCGTGCAACTCTTAAATACTTGCAAAATATAGATAACAGCCTGGGAGCATCTACTATATAAAACTACACTAGAAAATATGAGTATCTTGTGTATAGCCTGTAAGTAGCAGAACACACAAATGGCATGCACATGAAAAACTATAAGCAATACATCTGAGTGCATTTGCTAAAATCTTGTTGAGTCATTTTTTAATTTTGGGAAATGATAAACAGAATTTGGAAAATAATAAACAGGGGTACAGGTGATAACAAGGTGCAAAGAACACAGCACATGCTCACCTTCTCCACTGCAGCCACATGGGTCCTCTTTCCATAATTCACATGCACAGAACATTTCTTATTGTGTAAAATTTTCTACAACTGACATAGTATTAAAGAATGTGAGAATCTAGTGAAAAGTCATATTATGTGTTCAATATAAAAACACATGAGAGTGCTGATCACTCAGAGTTCAAAGCCAGGTTACAGAGAATCTCTGCCTTTCTCTTCTCTTAGCCCTTCTCCTTCCTGCTTTTTTCTGTCTCCTATCTCATCTGAACCAAAGTCAAGCCAGCACATCCTGTACCCTTGGCAGCTCTGGAAACACCTGGGCATTTCAGCCCAGGTTCCTTGCAGACCGCGACCTCCTATAAGCCTCTGTACCCAAGGTAGCTGTCACTAGAGCTACGACTGACTGAACCTCGGGAGTCTAACATCCTTAGTTGTTCCACTTTGATCAAGAGTTTGGCAAAAGAATAGAACTGAATTGAATGTCTGCATCGTACAAACTAGTACACAGCCCCGTACTTCCACTTGGACTGCGTCTGTGGATTCAATTCAAGAAACACGGACAGAAAATACTCACAGGAAAAAATATTGCATCAGTAACCAAATACAGACGTTTTCTTGTATTAGTCTCTAAAAGATAAAATACAACAACTATTCATGGGTCATCTGCAGTGTATTAACTCTAAGCAATTTAGACATACATTAAGTGCCTGGGAAGATGTGCACAGGTTACCAGTAAAGACTACACCATTTTACATAAGAGACCTGAACCAGTCACAGCTTTGATTTCTGTAGGGGTCTGGGTACTAATCCTCCAAGGACAGCGAGGTAAAGCTGTTTATGTATTTTGTAATTAAAGCATGCCAAGATATCCCAGAATTCCAAATACTTTAAAGAAACCCAAAACCTGCTTGTGATGAGATAATTTTGCCATTTCGCTTACCATTTCTACTGCAATAGGAGCTCTCTTCTGCCTCTCCATGCTGCTAATCTGCTAGAGTCTGAATGTTTGCGACCCTGTATCCCAAATTCACATATGGGTATTAGGAAGCAGGGTCTCAAGATGATGATGATACAGGGGTGTACGTTCTGTGGGAAGTGACAGGCCATGATAGAATCTATTAAGGTTGAAATCAATCAGTGCCTTTAAAACAAAGAGAAAGGCACCAAGATTTTTACTGACTCCTCTGCCACATGAAGACACAGACAGAGGCTCCCGTCTATAACCAGGACAGAACCTGCCACCAGACACAGAATCTGCCTGCCCTTTAATCTTGGGTCTCTTAGCCTCTAGATCTAGCAGAAACAACTTTGCCTCAGTGAATGATAGTTTTGTGGAGCAGCCCACGTGGATTAACAGTCTTTCCCTCTTTTGTCTCCAGTGGCTTTGCAAAACACCACCCACAGCAGCTGAATGTTTCTCTCACAGCTCCCCGTGCCTGACTCTCAGGTTGCTTCTCCCCTTTCTCCGTTGTGACCATCATCATACCTGAGGCCCAAGTGTGCCCCAAGGTGAGGATCACTCACGTCGCACCTGCTCTTAACCTAACTGGTGCACATCCAGCATCGTTATCTTGAGCAGACATCTTCAGTAACTCTCTGGCTCAGAGGACTGCCACTGCTGCAGGTCAGAGGGGTACCGGTCCCATTCATGCAGGTGCACTTACACAAAGAAACACAGACCACCGAGGTGATCACCCTCTGAACTTAGGACATTTCACTGGGGTATCAGAGCAGTTACATTAGTCAAGACATCTATCCCACCTGCAGTCCTCAGGACAAGGGAGGGAGGCACAGGAGGGTACACTTGTCAACACCAACAACAGCACTAACAAAACCACATCGTAGAAGAGAACGCAAGAGGTGATTTTTAAGTGGTACTATTTTGCAAATTAGAAAAATAGAGGTTCACTGCTTTGTCCCCTATAGCTAGTTCTGACATTAACTGCGGTACTCCAGTGAGCCTGGATTTTCTTAAACCTGTGTACACAGGCATTTTGAGCAAGTGTGCATTACTGACAGCACTCCACTCTGAAGCATGAAAAAGCAGTGTCTTTCCATACATATTCTTAAAGCCAGACCCTAACCTCTCCTCTCTCTCTACCATTCCAACAGGTCCTCCTATCAGCATAACAAAGTTCTATCATGTTTTGCTTTACATTTCAGTTCAGTATTGTAAATGTTGTTGATTTCACAATTTCTATTACAATAAAAGCAGCAACACAAGAAAATCTCCACAGAAGGGACACACTGATCAGATAACAGACACTGAAACCAGTTCCGTAGCACATGAGATGGGCTTGCAAGTCCAGCCCTGGTGAAGTCACGGTTTCTATTAATACTGCAGCATGAGCTGGCTCTGATCCCCCGTTTGCACATTCTTGCATGATCGAGTTCAGGCTTGTGCAAAGGTGGGCACATGGGAAGCTGCACAGCGATTCATAGATAGCTGCTTTCTCTCAGCCTGTTTAACAAATTTCATCTGCTTCCTTTCATACAAAATGTGGGGAAAAGGAAAGAATTTTATTTAATTCTCTTGGATACCAAAAGAAAGGGTAAATGGGTGGGGGTGGGGGGACACTGAAGCCAGTCACTTCTTGCAGTATCCAACTTGGAGAAAGAACCAAGCAGGTGAAACCATCATTGATTATCTCTTACTGGGAGGTAAATGCCAGGCAGGTAGGCAGCTGAGGAACCATGCAGGGCACCTGCCCCTTTAATTGACCTTTTTCCCTTTAATTCCATAAACCAGCCAAGGCCTGTGATCTACTCTCTCCCACTGATGCTCAAAGCGGGCTCTACCCTAGGGGTGCTAACTCGGTCACGCTCAGAAACTCAGTCTGCTTCCTTTAATGTCTGAGCTTCCCAAGAAGAAGCCATAGCCCTGTGCTTCTAAGAGAGAAGCTTTCCGTGAGACTACCATAGCAAACAAGTTATTCCAAATGTTAAATTAGGAGATCAGCTATTTACTCTATTTAGATTGTTAAATAATCCTCTCACTAGCTGCTGTGCCACATAGATAGGTGGACTGCATCTACAGTGGGGAGCCAACCCCTCTGAAAATTATCACTGCTATTATTATTTGGAGGACCATCGCATATTTTCAAATTTGGATCACACTGCATATTTTGACCTACAGAATTCTAAACAGCTGTTTTCCCATTTATGTATGAATTTGCACATCGACATTTTTCTTGTTAGAATTAAGTTAAACAATTTTACTTATCACTTCATATATTATTAGCAGAAGCATACCAAAATCTTCATTCCTACACACATTGGTTACCTGGTTTGGTTTTATGTACATAAAATTCTTTTTTTTTTTTTTTACTAAGCTGGCAATCAAAACTCAAAAAAAAGTAGACAGTTAAGTACTTTTTATGGAAATGCTACTATGCATTGTGTGTGTGTGTGTGTGTGTGTGTGTGAGAGAGAGAGAGAGAGAGAGAGAAGGTCTCACTGTAGCCCAGGCTCATCCAGAACGCACTGTGCAGACCAGGCTGGCTATGTACTCACAGCAATCTTCCTCCCTCAGCCTCCCAAGTGCTGGCCGCCGTGCCCAACTTTATGTGGTGCTGGGAAATCAAACTAGAGCCTTGTGCTTGCAATTCAAGCATTTTAATTGCTGTGTCACTCCTCCAGCCCCTACAATACGCAAATTCAACCAATAAGGTCCAAGCTTGTAATTATCTCCTTTCCATGCAGGCTCCTTGTCCGAAATGCAACAGTACAGATGACAACCACCAAGCCTACATCCTCTTCCTTTTGAAATGGATTATGAAGTCAGTGTTAAAATTATGATATTTCATGAAAGTACTGAAATGCCATAGAAGATTCAAAAGGTACACAAACAAAAATTTCCAGAATTTTAAAAATTTGAATGCAAACAATTGGGTACTCAACAGAATTAATCCAGATGTCTCCAGATCGGGTGGACCTTCTCAGTGAGAAAAAGAAACATTGTGCTTTTGGTACCAAAGGACTTTTGGGAGACTTCACTATAGGTGTCACTCATGAATTAGTAGTTCTAAATTCAAACCAGAAAAGCCAAATTAACCCTATATTGATACGTCTGAGATCTGAAAATCAAGGATGCATATTTTAAATCTCAGCTGTTTATGTACAAAATATCTGAGGCTTATAGTACACAGCACAGGTAGACTGAAAAAAAAAGTTGGCTTCTGAGTTTCACACTGGCTGGGATTTGAATACAAATGTATAAACTACCAGATTAGAATGGCTCAGTGCCATTGACCACCACTTGGATAACTAATTATACCACAATGTCAAATGACAAAAAGTAGCAGTCTGTTTCAGGCAAACACAATGTCTCCCTATGTTTCAAATTGCTCACAGACTCTAGAAAACACAAAAGGCCAAGCTGTAAGGCAACTTAAGGAGCATGAACTCCAGAATCTTCACTAAAAGACAGGATCAAGCGCAGGGCCATGGAGTACGACTGACTGACAAAAGCAACCCCCACCCTTCCCAGGATCTAAAGGCTCTGGCAATTAACATTTCCCACCGAGGTGGGCCATGCTGCAAGTTAAACCCTCTCTGGTTTCCACAGGCAACATGCCGCAGAGTTCTGAGGAATACACCCAGAATTAAAATTCCAAAGAGTTTATGATGATAAAGTAAAATTTCAAGCTTGGAGAGTCCCTTTTCCATCATAAAACAAAAATAAACTTATATAACACAGCATGCCACAGAGAAAGGAAAAGATGCAGAGAGTGCTGCATTTACAAAACGAAACAGCCCCTTTCCACTTCTCTGCCCCAGGGCCCAGCCTCCAGCCCCCTTAGTGGTAGTGCTGGGGATCAAACCCAGGACATCACAAATGCCAAGCAAGGGCTCTACTATTGATCTAAATAAATCTCCAGGCTCTAAACTTGCTTTTTCAAGCAAGTTTCTGTGATTCTAAATGCCAAAAAAGGAGGAAAAAAGGCAATTACTTAATATTTCTATATTTGTTCACATTTCCAGATCTACTCTGATGTCGCGGCCATCATCAGTGGCGCTGTCCTCCATGGGGCCTCTGCAGAGGTACCTACACAAAACTGCCCTTCTATGACAATACTCATTGACCCTCTGAGCTACTGTGGCTCTACACCTTTTTCAAGGAATTACACATATATACACCCCACAGAACCAGTCAGAAGAATTATTTTTGAGCTGACTTCCTCCAGAAGATGTTAAATATTTTTAACACTAAAAGGCTTCATCTAAACAGAATCTTATTTTCCACATAAATACAACAAATCACACATTACACTCCATTAGTCATTTTGTGCTGCTGGAACAGAATACCTGAGACACAAAAATCCCTCCCGATTCCCCTCACGTTGTGTATGGAGGCTGGGAAGTCCAAAGCCGAGCAATCTGCAGTTGGCAGGGGCCTTCTTTCCGTGATATCACATGGAGAAAGACAGATACAGAAACAGAGAAGGGAATAGCAAGAGGCGGCTGTGAGGAGGGCAGAATATAAGGAAGAGAGGAGAGAGGAAGAGAGGTCCGCAGAGGGGCGAGAGATGAGTCTTGTTTTTCTTGGAACCCATTCCTGCAATCGCGCGATCACTCATAATCCTCTCTTTAAAGGCCCATCTCTCAACACTACTGCAACGGAGACTGAGTTTCAAACACATGAACTTTGGTGGACACATGCAAACCATCCGCATAGCATATGCCATATATCTGTGCATTAAATACATACACAGGTAGACGGGGCTTCTCCTAACTGGGATCCAACTCCAGCACACACTGCCTGCTCCCACTGTTCAGCCCCCAGAGAAATCCCCAGGCTTCTAATACTAGTAACTGAAAAGTTCAGTTACTAGTTACTAGTATTCAGTTGCTGTTGCTGTTGTTTTCTTCTACTTCTTCTTCTTCTTCTTCTTTTGTAACAAGTTCACAAGGATCCTCAAGTTCAAAGCTACAGTTAATTTTGTAGGCTCAATAAATACCCAAATAAAAAATCACTGCAATAAAAGAGGTCAACAGTACAGCTTTACCATGAGGATCGTTTGTGCTACAAATTCATTTAACAAATATTTACTCAGAATATCCTACATGCCATGTACAGTACCTGGTGAAAATTCTAGCCTACTTTTACCCTGATATACAGACTTCTCACAGATAGGTACTTAGAGTCAGTATCACTGGCAAAATCAATAATACTACTATAAATTAACAACATAAATAAACAACAATTTTTGATCTGGATAAATTCACACCTACAAAGACACACACACACACAAACACACACACACACACACACACACACACACTCATAATGGAATAGTAGATGACCCGAAACTATTTTCTTTTTACTCAATGGCAAAGAGCTACTCCAAAAATTAAATTTTAGGGGTTGAAGATTTATCTCAGTGGTAGCAAGTGCAAGGCCGTGGCTCAGTCTTCAGCACCAAAAATTTAAAAAGTAAACAAGAAAGAAAAGACAAAAAGTAAGGCAACAAAGCTAAAATTTTAAAAGAATAATGTGATGTTATGATTCATACATATATATCCAACACAGTCAGTGCAGCGTAAGTTTAATAGCTTTGTCACCCTTCAAAATTAACGCAAAGTAAAATAAATGTGCTTCATGTTACGAATCACAGTGCATAGATTTTTGTAAAGATTTTACACTAATGTAATTACGTTATTGTAGAACAGAGGTAAACTATAATGATGCAATCAGTAGAATACATACCTTCTTTCAGATTGAATAAAGAAGCAAAATTAGGGCATTTAAGGAATTGTGACATTTTTATGTCTTAATTTTATCCTTATTCATCTGAATAAGAGTATAAAGATTATGAATTCTAATTTTTTAATTGTTTTGAATGCTTCTGTGTGATACTTAAGGTGGCGGGAAAATACGCAGGAATGCAACAGTTAATGCTGACATATGGATTCCATTTCTTGATGTAGCCTCTCAGAGAACAAGAGAAAGCTTTATCCCCAGCCACAGTGGCTAACTCGGTCTTGAACCAACAATTCAGAACAAATCACCAAGACAGGAGTCCTGTCCAGGTCCTATTCTTCCAGTTTTTCTCTAGATACTTAATGGCTGACATAAATAGCTCAGAAGTACTGCTCCCCAGAAAATTAGAAAACAACCGAAAACCATCACAGCTTCACAGACTACTGAGTGGTCAAGGAAAAGAAGAGTCGGTGCGATGGACCCCTACAAACAGACAATCAGAGCATCACATAATGCAGAGATTAAAAATGCAGAAATCACTATAATATGGAAGGGATCATGCACCTCTGTTTCCCAAGGAGGCACCGAGCTGACTGTAGAAAGGTGTCTGTGGTTAATGTTTAGTATCCACGCTACACCTCACACAGGGTGAATTTTGTGGGGCTGCCGTACATTTGCTCTCCTTTCTGCACTGAAATCAGCATTCTCACAAAAGAATGCTCCCCAGTGAAAGAAGTAACAGCTACCGAATATTTTGGAGCCAATGGCATTACAGTGGGCACAAACACACAAGCTCTCTTTGAACTACGCATCCTAAAGAAAAAACTGCAGGCATTATATTTAGCCAGTAAGACTCATCTCAGTCATGAGTCCAAATTTTCTGAGCTACAAAAACATCTCATTGTGAATTTACGCATCCATGCATGCACTTGCATATGTATTCATTTCTTTATTGTTCATATTTTTTCAACAAAGACCTAATAGGCATCTACCAAATGTAGGCATGTGCAAGGAGCAAGGACAGCTCACAGGGCAGCAGCCCTACCGGATAAAGCACAGGTCTGAATGAGAAAAGAAATAGAGAAAGCCCGAGAAAATAAGTGCATCCAAATAACCTGATAATCTGGTAAGATTATAAAGATAGAACATGGTTTCATACTGAGAAAGGGAGGACCTAACTTGGACAGAATAAAGATCTTAGAAAATAAGATAATACTGCGAGCCCCCAACATCATCTGTCTCACTCTAGCAACATGAGGCGAGAGGACCGAGGAAGCCAGACCAAGTCCCAGCTTGGTACACTCGCCAGTGAGACTGTCAGGGCTTTTCCTAAGTGTGCCTTTCCACCTGAAAAAGAGATGTATTTAACATCTGTTATTACCTACTTCACTAAAATGATCACTGTGCTTCGTGATCACATGGCACATAATACTTGACACATGTTAAAAGCTACAAAATGCTATAAACTCCCAGTTTTCAACTTCATAAGTTACAGTCAGGTGTGCATTATAAAATAATCTAAATGATTTCAAATGTTTCATAGGCTTTACTTTTTTATTCCAAATGTTTAGAAAACCAGTATCAACCAGACTTTCATATCCACGTCAACCATCCTTTTGTTACTCTTCAAAATGCAATTAAGCACACATAATAAGATTCAGATCCATAGGACAAAAAAGAATTGTTACCTATAGCAGTAGCTAATCAGAGGTAGCAAACTGCAGAAAACCAAGCATTGAGTACATATTGTTTTACTTGTAAAAATCATAAAGTCAGCAGTCTCAGACTTGAATCTTTTATTTCAAGAGAGACAACAAAGACCTCTCTCTCACTTGCCATCAAAACCTCTGTGATGTAGTTGGAAAGACAGCTCAGCGGCTGAAGCACCTGAGTCCCAGGCCCAGAGTTTCATTCCCCAGCACTGCATAAACCAGAGTGGCACATATCTATAATCCCAGCTGAGGCAAGAGAACTGCTTTGAGTTTAAGGCCAGCCTGGGTTACTCAGTGAGTTCAGGACAAGTCTGGACTGCAAGAGAGACCCACAAAACCTTTGGGATTTTTAAGTTTTTGCGTGCACTTGAGCAGAAAAACACTGCTGTCTTTATTAACACCTATGCCCTTCTTCATTTAAACAAAGCACCAAACATACAAGGTAACTTCATTTGGCAAGTAGCCAAGAAGCAACAGTTATTTTTGTAATTCCTTTTATGTATCATCATGTAAGAAAACATAGGCAGCATATTTTGCTTTTGGATAAAACAAGTGGTGAAGTTGAAGACAGAAGCTGGTCACAATTCATCAACTGAAACTAAATTTCCTAACAGAAATAACCATTGCTTAAATATATGTTTAAAAAGCAGATCTGTCCCATCGATCCAAACTAAACACTTACTGAGTATCTTTTATACGCAGTGCACCATAAAATCCCTGAGTCTCACAGAGACTCAGGAAAGAAACCATTCACAACAAGACAATGGGTGGAAGATACATTTTTTTAAGAGATGTAGAGCATAAGCTTTACAACCTCCCTAAGGGAAAAGACAAAAAGCATTTGCTTTGGGCTCTCTATACCCCATTCATTCTAATATTAAACACAACCTCTCTTCATAAAGAGCATATTATGTAAGGTATTGTTGTCATCCATCTCCGAAGTTCATTATACACTTTCTTATCAGTGCCCCAGCATTGATGTAGGATCATAACTTATGCATGAAACATACTGCCAGTGAAAAGTAATGTCCTCAATAAACAGCCTTACCTCCCGAATGCAGCAACCTGGAGTCCAACACTGACACACTCTAAGGACTTAACCCAGAGAGTGCCTTCCAGGTAAGCAGTTTTCCAGCCCCCAACTGGGTCAGCAAAACTCTTCTTTTGCTGAGTCATCCTCCCAGTTTGCTTTGTAATGAGGGCATTAGCACTTTTCCTATCTTGGAACTGCTAATAATTCATACGGAAAACCTGAGTGTCATGTGCTTCTCAGGAAAACTTCAGGAAAGGATGGCTTTCAAAGGGTGAGTAGGATGCAAGTGCCTACAGCACCTTTCTCTACAGCTAAAGACCCTCTGGTAACTTAATAACCTATTTACATGCCATGCACAACAGAGAGCCTGCAACTGAATTACTGAGTATTACAAGACTTGCCTAAGGCTAGATGATGCCACAGAATTGAAAATGGAAGGCACTGATCCTAGTCTTCCATGCCTTTCCTTTTCCATGACACTACCTGGACTTCAGGATTCTGCCCCTACTGTTTGAAAACACAGACTGGTGTGGGGCAGGCTGAGTGCTCCCTCAGCATTCCCTAAGGGCAAAGCAACCTCTAAACTCTGCCATGGGGCAGAGAAGGTTGATTAGAATAAATGTGGTCAAAAAAGTCTAAAAGATGAATTCTCCGAGTCTCTGGTCCAAGCTCTAGAACCACTATGTTCTTTCTAACTTAATCTTCTAAATAGGACAAGTGACAGCACAAATGTGGGTGTGCAAAGATTTGTACATGAGTAAGATTGGAGCCATACAATGGCAGACATGGCAAGCCGCTTCCTGAAATGTGCTAAGACTCCATTCTTATGCACCTTACTTACCTTACACCTAGACATAGAAAACTGAGATTTACGAGATAAAAGTGCAACATGATAAATGAACACAATGGAACCCACATAATGATGAAGACTACTAACATGTATTGGCACACACTACATGAAACCTGCAAGAAATGCCAACAGCACAAATAAGGTAGGATTTTTGATTTAATGCATGATATCAGGAAAAAATAATATTCTAGTTACATCTTCATAAGAATTGAGTTAATTTTCATGAAACTTAATATAGACTAATAAAAAGTACATGTTAAATCACAGACATTAATATATCACTAGAGTTTAAATCTAGTTTTGCACGCATAATACTTTATAGTTAGTGAAGTAATAAGTATGCTGTAAATTATCAAAATTACCAAAATTATAACACAAACATACAAAATTTTCAGTAGACAATATTTTGCACACAGACAATTTTACTAAAAGGAAACTATGGACTGAGTCTCAGTAATTATATAACCTTGCATAAATTTAAAAGAGTAGTTGAAATTTTAAAACAGGGGCTATTGGAAACAAGGGAAGTTATATTAAAACAAAACGGTTTTTGGTTGCTGTCAGGCCAGCTGATTAAAAAGAAGATCATGAAGCTGAGCCAGATGACATAAACCTGTAATCCCGGCACTCTGGGAGGCTGAGGCAGGCTGATTGCATGCGCCTGCCCAGCCTGGGAAACAGCAGCTTTGAGAGACTCTAGTTCAAAATCAAAATTGAAAAAGGGGGGCAGGGTGGCTGGGAATGTATCACACTGTGAATGTCCTGGGCTGGATCCTATGTATTCCCAAAAAGAAAGAAAGAAAAAGTAGCACGGTAAAAATTGAAATGTAAAAAAAAAAAAAAAAAATGTATAGAATAGCTCCATTATCCATGAAACAAGCAACAACAAAATCAATGTTCAAATCCATGCTTAGAATGTTTCTACAAAACACTAAAGTGAGGTATAAGGCATATATGCATTTCCATAATTTATCTCCTTGTTTACTGTAAGGCATAGGCATTCTTCAGAGATATCACCCACATGTACCACCAACAGATAAATATTGCACCTTACAGTTATTTAAGGAAAAAAGGCAGCAGTATTTCTACTGTGCAATATCTGTTAATGTTATGCACAATCTTCCCCCAAAAAAAACTCACCTTGAGAGACATGTTTTTCAACATCCTTCTTTCAAAATTGTGTGAATTTCTTTCTTTCTTTTTTTTTCTTTAACTACAGTCTCAAAAAGATGTGTGTGGATACTGCAAAGGTAGCTCAGTGGTAGGGGGCTTTCCTTGCAGGCCTGAGATCATATTCTACCCTCCCCTCAGCACACCAAAAAAAAAAAATAAATAAATAACTGCGAAGGGGAGGATTGAGGGGGGTGAGGGGAGACAGAGAATGGGACACTTCTGAAGAAACTTTCAAGGTGTGACCTTTCATGATCATTTATCCCTTTGGGGTTTTTTTTTGTTGTTTGTTTCTTTTTGTTTTTTTCCTTTTGTAAATCGGCCATCCCTACTCCTTACTGCCCTTACTCTTCTGTCCAAATATACGTTTTGGCAGAAAATATTCAACTCAAAGCACATACTAAACCTTATCAATCACCTGCTTAACAACTATTGCCATTTACAGGCTCTTACGTCCCAAAAGTTAACGTCTAAGACCTTTGACATCATGGAAAAGGGCCCACATGCACATGAGTCTGCCCTACTTTTCAAATTTCATCCCCTGCATCTCGCTTCCCAAACTCTGATCTTCTCATTTTCTTTCCTAACCCAGAATGCCCCCTCCACGCATGCCCACCAGCATTCTATTCGTCTCCATCATCCAATTCCAATGTACTTTCTTTCATGAAGTTTTCCATATCAAGATCATATCTTCCCCACCCCACCTTCTCTCCTTCATTCTCTCCCCCTCCTCCCTCCCTCCCTCTCCCCTGTGTGCTACTTTCATCTGTTCCTCTAATGGGACTTCCCCTGTTCTACTTTTTGTTCAGACCATTTGACATACCTCTCCTAATAGTTACAACACACTTAAAGCAAGACCCTGTCTTATTAGGCAACTGTTCCTTTATTCATAACGTACAACACTTGGCTCTGTGTAACTACTAAAGTGATTAAGGTCACTCACAAATAGAATTGATTGTTTTCAGACAGCGTGATTGAAATGCAGCTCTAATCTTCCACTCACACTGCTCTTTTCCTATAAAAATGTGAACCCCAAAAATGTAACAATTGCTACATTTCAGGTGCTTTTACTGGTACATCAAATATTATAGCTACTATAGTGCACAAATATGGTAAAGAGAAATCAGAGTTTTCTAGAGTATAATGTTGCTGTTTCTGGAAGGAAGAAGACGTTTTAAATGGCTGTCAGTCACATTGGTTCAAGAGCCTCTGATCCCCAATCCTATCTATTCCCAGATTTGTTTGCAATGAAGTTATGTTTAGATACCCAGAAAAGAACTGCATTAGAGTGCAAAACAACGACAAAAAGGCATACAAGAATACCATGGCCATGTTATGCGTGGTTATTGCTAAGGCAAATGCTCTTAATGATTGCTCAGTACCATGACATAGAGCTTCAATTTGTCTGTCCTTCTATAACTGAACCCAGGGAAATTTGGGAAACACTAATTCATGGTCCACAGATTGAGGCAAGTATTGACAAAGTTTTAATATGTCCCAACTACCTACATGATGCCACCATAACCAGATAACTAAAAGAAAACCAAGTAAAATGTGCAAACGTCAACAATTACACATTCCCCTTCCTGTTGCGGTTGTCTTACAACTGAATAGAGTTTTTAAAAGGCCACTCAACATATTTTCTCTTCCACTTGACATCCAATATAATGACTTTTAACATGATAGTCCTCTAAATATTCTATTATCTTCTATATTAAATTGTCTTCTCAACTAGGCACTGTGGTGTATGTTATAATCCTAGCACTCTGAGAGATTGAGGCAGGAAAATCACAAGTTCAGGCCCAGCCTGGGCAAGTTAGTGATGTAGCAAGACCCGACTTCAATATGAAAAAATTTAAAAAGCTCCTGGGAATATGGTTAAGGGGAAAAGCCCTGAGTTCAATCCACAGAACAACAACAACAATGAAAATTGTGTTCTGCAGAGAATTTTAAATTTCTGATTTAAAAAAATACAAATTACAGTTAGGAGATCTTGAATATATTTTGTTTCCTTAAGGCCAAAAAATATGGCTTTCTGGAAAGAATTATTTTTTTATAATGTTCCCTTTTTCATGGGAAGGGGGGAGGTCCTGGAGATTGAGTCCAGGTTCTTTGCACTAAGCTACATCTCCAGGCCATTTTTCAATTTTGATTTTGAGACAGGGTCTTGCTAAGTCTCTAAACTTCCCATGCTGGGCTCAAACTTGTGATCCTCCCGCCTTAGCCTCTTAGAGTGATGAGATTACAGGCCTGTGCCGCAGGGCCTGGCATCATAATGTTACTTTTTAATGTAAGGTAAGCTAACATTCCTCCGATTCCTTGCCAACGCTTTCACTATTACATTGCCTTGCAACACGAAATTCTGTATTCTGTATTTATGGTCAAAGTGAATTATTTTGAAAGAAAAGCACGTTTAAGAAAAAGTAATTCTTAAATTTTTTAGTAAAAACTCAAAGTCAAAGTAAGAAAATTATGAAAAGAGATAATCAAGGATTTCCTCCTCTGTAGTCCTCAGTACTATATAATTTTAAATATATCTCATCAACGTCTACATAAACTAAGCTTTATTTATTTATATTTATATATCCATATTTCTGTAACTTGTTACAAGAGGTATCAAAATATTAACCACAAGACCCCCTGATCCAAAACAATTTGAAGTATCAGTTTTAAATGGGGAGACTTCAAGGATCCATTCCAGCTCAAGCAGACCAGAATACCTTGAAGAACCAGAGAACAAGCATTTAAAACAACTTTGCCTGTGTGATTCAGATGTGCTGAGAGTTAAGAAGTCTGAGTTGTGTCTGAACCCACATCTAATTATATGGTCCACGTCATATGTTCAAAAAAGTTACCAAATGATTTCTTCAAAAAATATATAAATACATATATATATATATATATATATATATATATATATATATATATCACACCGTTTCCACGTACTCCTTGGAATTTTTGAAGTGCCACTATGCGAAGACCAAACCTGTTTCTGAATCTCTTGGTATTTCAGCTAAATTAACAAATGAAATGGGTCATTTATCTCATTATATCCCGGTGCCCTAAAGCGTTTAGAGCAGAGGCCCGCGGCACCCTCTCCGGACCTAAGGCTACAGACTTCTGCTTTCCACGGGGCAGAATATTGATTCCTGTCAGCATTTACACAAGCCCTAAGTGAACTCAGAGAAGTAGCCTTGGACTCTCCAGGCAGAGCCGGCCCTTCCACGAGACAGCCCGCAGCACGGCCTGCCAGCCCTCGGAGCCAGCGGCGCTCCTTCAGCACCTCGGACAGCGACCGGAGGACTGGCGCGCTGGCCCCCGGTCCAGGAACCTATCCGTGGGAAAGCAGCAGACACCCCGGAAATGGACCTTACACGCCTCTGGAACACACAGGCCACCGCCCCCTGTTCTCCTCTCCAGCTGCCAACATTTTCCCAAATGCCAACAGAGGGAACCTAAGTACCTCTTCTCTGGAACAGACGAGCCGCATCCCCCACAGCTCGCCTCTCTCTCCGCGCTCCCCAGCGCCTGTTGCTAAGGAGGCGAGACCGCACTTGGACGCCGTGCCCGCCAGAGGAGCAGCCAGCCCGCGGGCGGCGGGAAGAGGCGCTGCAGGCCAGCCGGGAGCGCTCCGCAGGAAAGGCGCGCCCTCCGCCTGGACCCAGCGCACCGCGGGAGGAGGGCGCCCGGCCACCGGAGGCCGGCCGCGGCGAGCCTGAGCCCGGCCGCGGCCCCGGAGGCCTCCGGCCCCGTGCCGCGGGCGCCCCCGGGCCCACCAGCGGGCCGGGGGCCGCGGGACAGCCCGGAGGAAGGCAGGCAGGCACTCACCATGTTGACTTCCGAAACCATGTCGATGCTGGCGATGTCGATGTTCATTCCCACGCAGACCGGGGGACCTGCGGGAAGCGCAGCGCTCGGTCACCGGCCGCGGCTCGGCACGGCGGGGCGGGCGCGGGGGCCCACCCCCACAGGCCGCCGCGGCCCCGCCGAGGCGGCCCCCGCCCCCGCGCCCGCCCAGGCCGCCGCCGCGGCCGCGCAGCGCGCTTACCCCCGAAGTCGGGTCTCAGGCGGATGTCGTAGCCTTTCAGCAGCTTGTCCACCGTCTCCTTCACAAAGGACATGTTCCCGGGATCGTTCACGCTGGGGACGGGGACGGGAGGGCGCAGGGTCAGGAGAAGGCTCGCGCGCCGGCGCCGCGCCGCCTGCCCGCCCGCCCGCCGCCCGCCCGCGCGACCCTACCTCTGCGCGCAGCACACCACCGCCACCAGCACCGGGGCCGAGAAGATGCCGAAAAGCCTTCCTCCCGCGAAGCCCCACATCCCTCCGCCGCGCCCCGGCACGGGGGAGGGGGCGCCCCGCCGCCGTCGCGACCCGCAGCCGCGGCTGCTCCTGCTCCTGCCGCCGCCGCCGCGCTGGCCCGGAGCGGAGGAGGGCGGAGGGGGCGGAGGGGGCGGAGCGGGCGCGGGCGCGGGGGGCGGGGCGCGCGGGGGGCGGAGCCGGCGCGCCGCGCTCGCCGCGGCCCGGCCCCGGGCGCCCTCCCCAGCCTCGGCACACGGCGTGCGTGCGGGGACCGTGGAGCGCGGCCACCGGCCTGGGCGGGACACTGCGGGCAGCAGCCGCGGCTGCGCGAGCCGGGCGGGGCCGGCAGCCTCCGCCAGGCCGCCTCCCGCAGGCTCCCGGCGGTCGGGCGCGGAAGGGGAGCCGTGCCAACTGCGGTGGGTGCCGCGGCTGAGAGGAAAATGCCCTCAGACACCCCAGTCCTCCGTCCGAATCCCCCACCGCGGCCCCTGCCGGCTTGCGGCGCGGCCCGAAACCCAGAGGGAGCCGTGCGAGCGCCTCTGCCCGCGGATCGGTGCGAGACCGCGTCCCGAGGGAGGCCAGGGCGCCACGGGGAAGTCCTCGCCTCACCTGCGCGGTGCCGAGCCTCGGGTCCCCAGGGTCCAGGACAGCCAGATTGGCAGCAGAAGAGCCAGGAGCCCGGAGCACATGGCGCTGCTCTGCTGGCCTAACCTGGGTGGGATCCGTCCCTCCCCCACCGTAACTGAGCGTTCAGACGGCGGCGCGGGGATCCCCGCCCCTACCCCCGCCCCCGGGCTTCCCCGCCTGAACCATCTTCCAGCCCCTTTGCACGGCTGCCTCATCATTTATTTATAAAATATGACCACGTTTTTAAAAACACATTTCTTTAAGCTGTCCCTTCCACCCTCAAGCCTGAACATTTCCTGGGAGCATTGAGCCCTCCTTCCTGCTCACATAAACACATAAATACAACTCCAGTTATGGTAGGGAGATCTGGATATGCATATTTCATTGTCAGTAAACTGCAATCCAAACAAATCAGACTTGGAGACCCGGGGCTGTCAATTCCAAGGATGGGAAAACGTGCCTTTCCTGGAGCAGGTTGGAGCTGTCCGTGGTTCATAAAGGTTCATATGAGGCCCGGATCTTCATGCACTCTCAGGAAAAGTCCTCCTTTTTGTGGTTCTCATTGGAAGACTGCTGGCAAATTGGCCGGGGAAAAGAGGAGTAGGCCCCAGTGTCCACCCTGCTCTGAGTGTTGGCTGTGCAACTCGCTGTGCTGCTCCCCCATGGCCACAGGTGGGCTATTTTTCTTTAAAGTGAATGGTCCCCACTAAAGTGTCTCAGTGCCTCAAACGTGTCTAATATCGAGGAAGGTGGTTACACAATACAACTACTCAACCAACAAAATCACAAATGAAGCTCATTTTTAAGTTTCATAGACTTCTTCAGGACTTAATGAATGGTTAATAATAGATCACTACTTTCCAGTATTGACTTCTTTTCTTTTTCAATAAAGCTTTTCTTTTCTATCACGGAGACTTTATATAGGTAAATATCTAAACCTAGACCTTCATTGCAGGTTGGCATGCTTCTGGGCATTAATTTTAAATATCTTTGTCTTTTCTAAAACCTCAGCAACTTTATTTTTGGAACAGTAAATATGACTGCACTGCCTGAAAGTTTCAGAGATAAATATAGCTCCTTAATTATTTTTCTGGAAAAGTCTACTCACAACTGCTTTGTATTCCATGCCCTGCTAATGTGCAGAGGAATTGTCTGCAAAATAGGTCCATGATTGCATACACACGCATGCACACACACACACACACACACACACAGAGAGAGAGAGAGAGAGAGAGAGAGAGAGAGAGAGAGAGAATCATGACTTAGTCTGTTACTCCATTAGCAAGCACTTGTTTTGGAGAAGCACTGTCACCATGGATATCAAAAGTAAGCAACAAGGACAAGCCATTTGAATAAGGACAACAGGAGAACAAGATTTCGCCGCTCCCTAATAGTTCATATGTTCTAAGACTTGGCAAAACCTATTACAAATTTCATTATACAGCAATGCACCCACTGTTGCTAGCCACCTATGAATGAACTGTGACCTTCTGAGACTGTGAAGTAAAACAAACTTTTCCTCCCCTAAGTTGTGGCTGTTGGGTATTGAGTCATAGTGACAAAAAAAGGAACTATGACACTTGTTGTGGTTTAGATATGGAATATTCCCCAAAAAGCCTCATGTAGCAATGGATACTGTATACTTTTGGGAGGTAGGACCTGGCTGGAAGGGGCAGATGCTTGAGGCTTGACCTGGAGAGGCATGTGCTGGTCTCCCCCTCCTTCCAGACTTGGCTTTACTTCATTATGCTGTCAGGATATTTGTCTCCAGTGCACCAGCTCCAGCTCTGGCTCTGGCCCTCCACCTGGCTCCAGCCCTGCTATGTGAGTCCACCATTTTCCAACCACCCAATCATGAATGGACTGTGACCTTCTAAAACTGTGAGCTAAAATAAGCCTTTCCTGTCCTAAATTGTGTGCATGTTGGGTATTTTGTCATAGCAACAACAACAACAACAACAAAACATAGCGAAGACAACAGTTGTCACGCCAGTTGCTGCCACACCCAGTTTTGCAAGAGCCTTGATCATCTCCAGATGGGAGCAGGGAGCAGCACTTGCTGCTCAAGCCATGTCCAGATTGCTCGTCACGCTTCCTACTTCCAAGTTCTCAAATGACAAGGGGACCTAGGATGCCACAGGATGTGCTCAGTATTCATTCGTGTATAAGCTCAAATTCTGTGCAAGTTAGAAATCCATAGGGTGGATGTCTAGCTAATGGAAGATAAAACCCAGGATAAAAAGAGTCTGCATTTATTGCTTCCTAAGAAACATACTGAGACACAGTGGTTTTGTCCTCTCACGGACAAGCCCGCAGATCCTTAGTGGTGCTGCACAGTAAGATCTGGCCTTCCTGGTAATAAGCACTCCTATCTTTGCCTTTTTCTGAGTGCCACGAGCGCTTTCTGCTTCAGCCCTATCTTCTTTGGTATCGCACGCATTAATAACACAATGTTACTTAAATTTTGCCTCAAGAGATGTTTTACAGAAAACCCAGGCTAAGTCAGAAACTAAGTGGCAAGTCCTTAGAAGTGTCAACCAAAATGTCCTCTTGTTATAAATAGGAACGCCAAATGAAAGAGGCCTTTTTGGTGTGCACACTTTATCAGGTGTTGGTAAGGACGGCAGGGGCACGGGGCCCTCAGCCACTGGCCTGCTTCTGCTTGTCTCAGCACTGTCTCAGCACACCCACAACACAGGCTTGCCAGGCAGCTCCCTGGCACTCCCTCTCTCTTGCTGCAGCTCTCTTCATGCTGACAGCCATCTGGAAGAGTCGGGTGAGCCCTGGGCACCAAGCACCCACATCCGCCTACTCATTCGCCAGTGTAACTGAAACCAAGAGTAGCTGCATACCTTGATTAGATGGTGATAATGCATCAGCTAATTCAGCAGGAAATTAGTAATTCCATTCCTATTTACATTTATTTTCAACTAAAAAACACCTTAGGAGTCCACGATGGATAAATGTTCACAGCAGAAAAAAAAAGATGCAAATGCCATTTTGTTCGGAGTAAAGTGGTTTTGAAGAGGCTAGAAGAACATGTGGGAGCTGTTATGGATTAGGTTGTGGTTTGTTCCCCAAAGGTTCATGTGCTGTGAGTGAGAGAACCCTGAAAGCACAGGGAGGCATGGGGAGTAATTAGGTCATCTAGGGTACTGATTTCATAGGGAGTTAATGTAGTTCTTATGGGGTTCTGGTCTGTTCTGTGTAAATAGTTGCTATTAAAAACTGAATCTGGAAAGGCACAGTGACACAGGTCTGTAATTCGAGCTACTTCAGAGGCTGAAGCAGGAAAAGTGCAAGTTTAAGACCAGCAAGTATGGTTTTCTGTTTTTTGTTTGTTTTTGTGGTATTGTTGTTGAAACAAGGTCGTGCTCTGCAGTCCAAGCTGGTCCTGATAGCCTTCCTACTTTATTAATAGAGTCAGGTATAGATCTTTGAATGATCATATGATTTTATTTTTCTTGGAAGAGTGGAATGGCTGAATGACAATTGTGTGGGTTTAGGCTTATAAGGAATTTCCAAAACTTCCTAATTAATTGGAGGATTTTACATTTCACCCACAATGCTCAAGAATTCCTTTTGCTTTACATGTACCCTACCCACCCTATGGAATGGTAACTCATTGTGGTTTTAATTGCATTTGCTTCGTGACATGCAAGTGTGTAAGTAAATACATTTTATTTGTAAATTAGCCAATCCTATAAGATTTTTAAGCCCTTCATGGTGGCCCAGGCCTGTAATTCCAGCACTTGGGAGCCTGATGCAGAAGAATTGCTTCATGTTCGAGGCCAGCCAGGATATCTGCTGAGTTCAGGCAAGCCTGGACTACATAGACAGACCCTGTCTTTAAAAAGAAGAAGAAGAAAAAGAAGAAGGAGGAGAAGGAGGAGGAGGAGGAGGATGAGAAGGAGGAAGGAGAAGGAGGAGGAGGAGAAGGAGGAAGGAGAAGGAGGAGGAGGAAGGAGAAGAAGTTATAAGGTATTTGCTCATTTTAATTGTATTTTTATCATTTAATTGACATGTATTCTGTATACATTCTGAAGACAAATCCTTCATCATACCACATGATATGAACACTTTCTCCAAATTTTTCTCCCTGTTTTAATTTTAAATAGTATATATCAAAGAAAAATTTTAAAATCAATGTAGACGAAGTCCAGTTTATTCACTTATCTTTTATGGTTCAAGGTTTTGCTATTTTACCTAAGGGTCTTTGCCTAATCAAAAGATAAAATTTTCTTTATGCATTATTTTAAAAGTCATAATTTATGTTTAGATCTGTGGTACACTTGTAGTTTTCTTATGATATGAGTATGAGTCAAGATTCTTTTCTTCCATGTGTTCTGTACATTTGTTTCAGCATGATTTGTCTCAAATATTATTCTTTCCTCCATTGATGTACCTTATATCTTTGTTGAAAAACAATGGAATGTATGTGTGTGGGTGGGTGTAGTGCACTTTTTTTACGTTGCTTACCCTTTTCTATTGGGATATATATATATATATATATATATATATATATATATCTTTACACTAACCCACATTGCTTGGATTAATGTAGCTGTAAAGTAAATATTGAAATCCAGTAGCATATTTTATGAAGCTTTAGTCTTCTATAAAATTATTTTGCCTATTTAATTGCTTTGTTGTATATATATTTTACAAGTTTATTGATACACCCTTATATCATTTAAGTTTCCATGAATAAATATGATGAGATTTTAATTTATATTCCATAAGATCTATAGGTGCATTTAGGGGAAATTGACAGCAATAATAAATGTTTTAATTTATAAAAATTCACTTATTTTCGGACTCATGTTTTTGGTTTTCAGTGAAGAGATTGTGCATTTGATTCACTGTGCCCTTATTTTATGCTGTATCCAATTTAAGAGGCATTATTAATATTTCATTTTACAATTGTTTGTGCTACTATATAAAAACATAATTGACCTTTCTACATTATCATTGCATCCTGCAAATTTGTTCAAGGTGTTTAATATTATTCTAATAGAATTATTTTTGGTACTCTTTTGAGGATTATATCCAAGAGGCATCATTATATCTATCTATGAATATAGACAAATTTCTTTCTTCCTCTCCTGCCATGAACATTGGAGGAATTATGGTCAACTTGATGGGATTAGGGCAGATTTTTTGGTGTGTGATTGATTTATGAACCAGAAAATGAGGGACGAACACTCACCCTTGATGGCAGCTTGAACTAACTTAAAAAAAAGGAAGAAGGAAAATTGTTACAGCTTCTGCTCCTGGGAGTGCTATCCCTTTACTATTGTCACCAGATGTCGTGCTCCTGTCCTTGTATCACCAGGCTCCTTTGAGGATTTGCTCCAAGCTTCAGGCCTTTGCCTTCTCCTTGGAATGATGATCTGTGGTGCAGACTCACTCCAACTGTCCCGGAATCTTGAACTGGCGCTCTTCAGTCTCATCTCTGAGCAACCAATGGGCCCTCCAGCTCTCCATATGCAGGTGCCTGTTTTGGACCCCTCTTTGAACTTGTAAGCTATACTAACAAATTCATATGTGTGTATATATAATATTATATCTCCTATATATTTTATTAATAATTCTCCCTCTTCAAGAACCTTAACCAGAATACCTACATATCTGGATTTTTAAATTTTCTTTTTCTTGGTTTACAGTATAAGATAAAACGTCCAGTACAAAACGGAAAAGCAGTAGATCAGACTGGCCATCTTGCCCTTGTTCCATTACTTGGAAAACATTTCAGATTTTTCCTTATTACATTTCAAACCACTAAATACAATGGCAACATCTTCCTCTTACTTTTCTTCCATTCTGCCTCTGTTTTTCCCTTTCCCCCTTTTCTTTCATACCTCCTGGAAAAAAATTTTAGTCTTAAGAGTGGGACAGTGAATGAAATGTGTCTAGCATTAAGTAAGGAGGTTTCTGCGTTCTGGATTCATGAGTCAGAATACAGAAAATATGGAGAGAGCACGGAGCTTCATAGCTCAAGCAGGAAGAAGGCATCATTTGGGAGGAAAGGCATAGTGTGAAAAATCCCAGTCAAAACAAAGAAAGGAGGAAGGTCTATCATGAGCACTTAGCTCATGGGAGATGAGGAAGGTGTTGATAATTGCAAAGCAACCTGATTTGAAATTAGAGCCAAAGCAAAACAGAAAGGACATCCCATCTTGAGAAGGTCTGGTTTGGCCTGGCTGGGTTTCTAAAAGTAAGAAGGGCATGCATGCACAGAAGCTGCATATGTGAAGATCTAAGCCCAAGCAGAAGGCGAAGGAGTCAAAGCAGAAATAATGCTAATGCTCCTCAACCGGTGTGTCCTCCTGGAATAAGGAATTGGAGGCCAGGCTGTGTCGGGAAGGCACCCCTCAGGTGGACACGCGTGAGATGAAAGAATGAGGTGGCATCCATGCTACATGGCAACTTGTCAGAGAAGCAAAGTTCCAGCAAGGTGAAAAAGGCACTTGTGCATTGATTGGGGTGGCTCAAAATGAGAGTCACGTTTTCCTGAGTAAGGGTCAGAGAATGCACACAGGGAGTAGACATGGTAACAGCCAAAGGGGATGAGTTGCCTAGTGGAGGGCTGGTCAAATAAGTAAATATGTTAGGGGCAATGGAAACTAATTTCTCTCTGTTTAAAAAATGAAGAAATAATCCCTATGGTATCATATTATGATTGAATGTATTAGGGTAATAATTCTTTTCAAAATATATACATAAATGTAAACATGAACACACAAACACACACACACACACACACACACACACACACACACACACACACACACACACCGGAGTGTTCCGTTCTAGGACCCTTGCAAATACCAAATCTGCAGATACTCAGGTTCCTTATTTAAATGGCATAGTTTTTGGAAATATCCTGGGCCTATTCTCTGTGGACTTTCAATCAATTCTAGGTTATTTTAATATCAAATACAATATAGATAATATGTAAATAGAGAATATCCTACATTGTTTAGAAAACCATGACAATAAAAAAACTGTGTTTACTTCAAAAGCAATTTTTAAATATATTTTTGAAACCCAATTTAATTATCATGGTATGTTTATTTTTTGAGATAAATATTATGATGAAAATTTTCTAGAAAAAAATATATTTTGATATAAGCTAACAAAAATCATACCTGAAGTGAATTAAATAGAAAATAAAAGATGTAATAGAACTGGGTCCAGTAGTATAGGTCTGTAATCCCAGCACTCTGGGAGGCTGAGACAGGAGGATTGCAAACGTGAGTCCTGTCCAGGCAATTTAACAAAACTCTATTACAAGTTCAAAACTAAAAATGTTACTGGGAATATAGCACAGCACAAAAGCCCTGGGATTAATTTCCAGTGCAAAATAATGATGGTGATAAAATAATATAGATAAATGAAGCAAGAGTTGGTTCTTCCAAAAGATAAACAAGGAAGTAGGGGTAAGAGGGTAGGAATCTGGGAAAAGAAGCATCTTAGTGCAGAATACCTGAGAGGAAAGATTTATTTTAGCTCACAATTTCAGAATGGCTCACAATGTCCATTCACAGGCAGCCCACAATGGTGGCCGCACATGGCAGAGCCTGGAGAGCCGCTCATTGCAGCACTGTAGACAAAAGACAAGTGAAGCTGGAACCCAGGGAAGTGAGGAGTGAGTTGGTATCTCCAGGGTAAGGCAGGACTAGAGCCTTCCCAAGAAGAAGCTGTAACAATATTTCTCCTTGTTTTACTCACTTAAAGCAGCCAGTCCCCCCCACCCCCACACACACACACACTCACAGTGGGTTCCCATCATTCACAACCTGGTCCATAATTCAATAAAATACTCCTGGAATCTCTGCCTTGAGTGCTTCCACCCTCAACAAGTGGATACCATCCCTCCAGGTTAAGCCCAATCACTTGCCCCTTCCAGCCAGGCCCCAGCTTCCAACAGCACATGATTCCACGTTATTATCTGGATGTCATCCTATTACCTCTAAGTAAATGAACCTTTTGGGGGACACCCAGATCCAAACTACATCAAGAGGTAAATGTGATAAGGATGAGATATGTATGTGTACCAATTTCTCCAGTAGAATGTAACTATTTTGCACCACATATATATATACTAATAGAAAAAAAGTTTTGGGGGAAAAGATAAATAAAGTTGACAAACTCTTAGCTATTCTAAGGGGAAGAACAAGAAAGAGTACCCAAAGTAATAAAATTAGAGCCAAAAAAAGGGACATTGTAGAATAATACCGCTGAAATTCAGAGAATCCTTAGGGACTTTTTTTGAAAACATATTTTGCAATAAATTGGAAAATTCAGAAGAAATAGGTATGTTATGTTTCTAGACACATATGATCTATCAAATTGAACTAAGAATATATTAAAGCAAACAAAGAAAAAAAAGCAATGAAAAATGGTAATAAATAGATGAAAGTCTCCTCAAAACCTCAGGGTTTGACAGATTCACTAGAAAAAAAATCACCTTACCTTTCAAGAAAAACTCAAACTGTTCAACTATTCTATGAAATAAAAAGGGAAGGACTACATCTAAACTCGTTCTATAAAGCCAGTATACCCTTAACATCCCAGATAAAGATAAAGCTGAATGCAAAAGTTTCACATCTGTAATCCCAGCACACAGGAGCCTGAGGCAGGTGGATTGCCATGAGTTCTTGGCTACATAGTGACTTCAGGACCAGACTGAGCTACATAGCAAGACCCTGTCTCAAGCAACAACAACAACAAACTGATAAGGACTGTGTCACAGCAGTAGAAAAGCTACAAGCTGAGGGTAGTACTCTTAATCCCAGCTCATCTAAAAGTGGCGGCAGGAGCATAGCAAGGCCTGTCCTAGGAGACTTAGACTCTATCTCAGAGGAAAAAAAGGGAGTGGGTGTATACCTCCATGGTAGAGGCATGTCTAGCATGCACAAGGCTCTGAATTCAATAGTCAGCACTGCAGATAACAGAAACAATAATAGTAATCCAGGTAATAAACATGCCAGTTACCTGAGCAGACACTTCATGAAAGAATGAAAAACTATTCAACATCTTTAGCCATCAGGGAAATGCACATCAAAGCTACATAGAGATCTCATTTCACTCCAGACAGAATTGCTGTCATCAAGAACATAAAAACTAATAGATTCCTGCAAAGGATAAGGGAAAAAGAAACCCTTACACACTATAGGTGAGAATGTAAATTAATGCAGCCACAATACTTGAAAAATATTTTTCAAAAACCAGAAATACTATGTGACCAGCTATCCTGGTCCTTGCTATGTACCCAAGGAAATTAAAGGCAGCATGCAATACTGACCCCTCCACACAGTGTATCACAGCACATTTCACAATGACCACTCCACGGCCTGACTGCCCATTGACAGATGAACGGGTAAAGAAAATACACACCTACCCAGTGGGTGACAATTCAACAGAACGAACAAAATAGTGTTATATGCAAAAAAATTGATGAAAGTGGAGATCACCAATCCGCGTGCTGTGTAAAGTAAACCAAATTCAAAACGGTACCTATTGCATGTTCATTTTCATACTTGGGATCTAAGAAACAAAGAAAGACGTGAAGTAGGAGGGAGGTTATTGAAGAAGAGACAAGTGACCAGGGGAAGGAGGTGAGTGGAGGGTATTGTGGTTCTGCTCTGGAATGTTCCCCAAATGCAACATGTATTCGGATGTTATGGATTGTCTAGAGAACCGTGTGCTGTTAGGACATGGGGTCCTAGACTGGAGGGGTGGATTATGGGCGTGTGGTGGAGGACAGGCCTATGGCAGATTGGATTACAGGCATAAGGTGGGGGTTTACCACACCTTTCACTTTTGGAAGGGGTGGAACTCTGAGGCTGGAGTCAGAAAGGGTGGATCACTGGGATGGAACCTGGAAGGATACAGTGGTGTGTGTGTGTGTGTGTGTGTGTGTGTGTGTGTGTGTGTGTGCACGTGTATGCTTCTTCCTGCCCTCCTTCTGGTCTTGATTTAACAACTTGGCTTCCTGTTTGCTATGTTGTGAAGAGCTGCCCCCACCTCCGCCTCCGCCACGTGTTCCCACTGTTGTCGGCCACCCGTGGATTGACTGTGACACTCTGAAACTGTGAGCTAAAATAAAACTTTCCTCCCCTAATTTGAAAATGTCAGGTATTGAGTCACAGCAGTGAAAAAAGTACTAAGTCAGGAGGTAAATGAGGAAGTGTGTTGTATCCATGTATGAAAATGTATGTATCTCGGTATGAAAATGTCACAAAGTAACCAAATATTCAGTATAATTAAAATGCATGGATAAAAATTAAGGAAAAATTTCAGTCTGCTTTTGATTAGATGTGTAGATGTGCAACCAGTAAACATCAAAAGCGGACTATAAATATGTATACACACCTATATACAAATATGCACACACACAAAAATATATACTGATACATATATTTACATGCCCAGTCAAAAAGAGAGAGGGGAAGAATTTATAATTTTGTCATAATATGTATATGCATGAAATGGTAAAGTTCAAAATAAACTTTATGTATTTCACTTATACATATCAATAAAATGGAAGGAAAGGCCCTGAAACTATTGACAGCCCAATAACAATGAGTATTCTTAGTGCACAATCTTTTGTTGTTTTTTTCTTAATAATCTTTTTCTAAAAGGAACCAGAGATCCATGGAAAAATGATTGATTCTGGAGTCAGACAGATAAGGTATAAGAGAAGACTGAAACATTTCATGGTAGAGTTAGGAGTGTTTGAAGGACATTGGGGACATTTGTTATTCAACTTTCTGTAACTATAACAAAATACCTGAAAAAATCAACTTATAGGGAGAAAAAAATGTGTTGGCTCATAGTTTTGAAAGTTTCAGTCCAGTATCAAGGAGTCCCGTTGCTTTGGGCCCCTGTGATTGCAGGAGTGCGTGGTTGAGTCAAGTGTCAACCACTCACCTAATGAGCCAGGAAGCAGAAGAGAAACAGGAAGAGACCAGAGTCCCTTGGTTTCCTCAAGGGCACAGTCCAATGCCTAGGACCGCTCTAAGGATCCACCTCCAGAACTTCCCATGACATCCCAAAGCACCACTCTAGGGACAAGACTTTAATGCATAGGCCTTTTTTCCTCCATTTTATTGATATGTATAAGCGCAAAATATAATGCATAGACCTTTAAAGAACACTTGTCTCAGCCATAACAACTGTCACAAAGAAAAAATCTAGCTTGAATGTGTTTTCATCACCTAGCTCTGAAAAATTTTAATATTAGAAAAACAACAATAATAAATTATAATACAAAAATTAGAGTTCAATGTATTTATTTAATTAAATATTTGATAGTGAATTATATATTGGCATAGTTTTTAATTATCTTTTCCAAAAAATACTTAGAGAATGAAGCACTTTAAAATGAATCTCAGAGAGAGACAGAGGCCATAGACATTACATGAGCTACAACTCACTGCAACAGAACCATGATAAAGCGAGACAAAAAATTAGCTGTAAGAAGACCTGACACTTCCAGAAGTGGATACCAGGAGTCTGGAAGTAACAGAATCTATAGAAAATGAAAAAATTTAAAAGGCAAATCTAATAACTAAACAGCTCAAGCAAGACAAACAGGAGAGCCATAGGGAGCTCAAAGTGGATACAATCAAAGAAGAAACAGCCATAATGGGTAATAAGTTAAAGGAATACAAAGAAAAGAACACAAAAAGAGATAAAGAAGGCAGTGCAAGAATTAAGGAACAATTCGGCAGACACAAAGAAAGAATGAAAGCTGACCTTCAGGATATGAAAAACTTACATGTAAAAATAAGAAACCAGCACGAACACTTCAACGATAGATTATTACGTCTTGAAGACAACATAGACAAACTGAATTATACTGTCAGTGAGGACCGAAAAACAAAAAGACAAGGAAAAAGCCTGGTTACAACAGCTAATGGATGACTCAAAGAGAAACAACCTCAGAATTATGAGAGTGCAAGAGCAAATTGAGGACAAAACAAAAGGCCTAAAGGACATGTTCAACGAAATTATGGAAGAAAATTTCCCAACTCTAGGAAAAGAAATGAACATTGAGCTACTGCGAGCTCATAGAACATCATATAACTTTGACCAGAGAGAACATCCCCACAATACATCATAATTAAAATCCTAGAGACTCAACACAAAGAGAGAATATTAAAAGTTATAAGAGAAAAACAGAAAGTACCTTTCCATGACAAACCCATCAAGATAATTTTAGACTTCTCAATACAGACACCAAAGGCCAGTGAGAACATCCAAGAGCCAACTCAGCTCAGGCTGTTATAGCCAGCAAATCTATCCTTAAAAATAGAGGGAGAAGTTAAAATTTTTCATGATAAAGAAAACCTAAAGAAATTCATGACTAGTAGACCAGAATTGCAGAAAATACTTAAAGGAATCTTAGACAGCAATAAAGGAGGTCAACAGCACTAAAGACCCCAGGGAAAAGAAAATAACAGAAAGAGGAGAATGAGTTGGCAAGAGTGTAAATGAAATAATCAACACTGAAGCATCACAATGATGACAACGTGTTGCAAACATACCACTACACTAATGCTGAATGTTAATTGTCTCAACTTGCCTATCAAAAGGCAGAGACTGGCTGGTTGGACCAAAAACTCATAATTTGTTGCTTACAAGAGATACACTTTACCCTTAATGAAACACATAAACTGAAAATAAAAGGATAAAAATAAATATTCTTTGCAACTGAACCTAGGAAAAAAGAAGGGGCAGATAAACTATTCTCAGACATGGCAGACTTCAAACCAAAACAGATTAAGAGACAAAGACAGACATAATATACTGGTTAAGGGAATGACTTGATCAGAAGAAATCACAATTATTAATATATACACTTCCAACTTTGAGGCAACTAATTTTGTAAAACAAAAATTACTGGGCTGAAAAGGCCATGAAGGTCCTAATACAATTATAGTAGGGGACTTCAATATTCCGCTATCACAAATAGATAAATCAACAAGACAGAGAATCAGAAAATAAATATTACTGTTTAACAACACTATGAAAAAATGGACTTAATAGATAGCTACAGAGTGTACCACATAATATTAATAGAGTACATCCCCATGTCAAGACAATTAGAAATGAAAAAGGTGAAATCACAACAGACACTGCTGAAATTCAGAGAATCGTAAGGAACTGTTTTGAAAAGTTACACTCCAACAAATTGGAGAACTTGGAGGAAATGGATAAATTTCTAGACACATACAAATCACCAAAACTTCACCAAGAAGACATGAAAACTTTGAATAGATCCATAACAAACACAGAAATTGAGGCACTTATAAAGTCTCTTCCCGAAATAAAAAAATCCATGACAGAGTAGCTTCACAGCAGAATTTTACCTGTACTTCAGAGAAAAGCTACCACCAAAGCTCTCAAACTGTTTCATGAGCTGAAAGAAAAGGAACATTGCCAAATTTTTTTGGAAGCTAGCATTACCCTGATTCCAAAATCAGACAAAGTCTTAACCAAGAATGAAAACCATAGACCAATCTCCTTAATAAATATAGATGAAAAAGTTCCCATTAAGATAGCAGCAAACAGAATCCAACAAGTTATTAGAAAGATCACATACCATGATCAAGTTGGCTTTATTGTTAGGTTGCAAGATTGGTTTAACAAATATAAACCAATTAGTGTATTATGCCACATTAATAAAAGCAAGAACAAAAATCATGTGATCATCTCAAATGATACAGAAAAAGCCTTTGATAAAAATCCAACATTCAATCATGATTAAAACCCTGAAGAAAAAAAAGTATAGAAGAATCTTACCTCAAATTGATTGAAGCCATATATGCCAAACCTACTACAAATGTCATAGTAAAAGGGGAGAAATTGAAAGCATTTTTCCTTAAATCAGGAACACAACAACACTCATATTCATCATAGTCCTCAAAATGCTCGCCAGAGCAATCAGGTAAGAGAATGAAATGAAAGGAATACATATTGTAAAGGAAGAAGTCAAACTATTCTTATTTGCTAGTAACGTGATTATCTACACAGAATATCCCCAAAAACATTAGCACAAAACACTCAAAACTAAATAACAAATTCAGCCAAATCTCAGGTTACAAAATTAATACCAAAAATCACTAACGTTTTCTCTACACTAATAATGAGCTCACTGAGAAAGAGCTAAGAAGAATAATTCTTTTCTAAATAGGTCTTCAAAAAAATAAATACCCAAGAGTAAACATAACTAAGATAGTGAAGGACTTTTACCAAGAAAAGTGCATCAATGGGAAGAAAGATATTGAAGAGGACATTAGAAAATAAAAAGACATCCCCTTTGTTCCTGGATAGGCAGAATTAATATCTCAAAGTGGCAATACTGCCAAAACTAACATACAGATTCAACTCAATTCCTACCAAAATACCAACAACTTTAATGACATAACTTGAAAAAAAACAACCTTTAAATTCACACGGAACAAAAAGAGATTCAGAATAGCCAAAGGAAACTTGAATAATAAGACAAAAGCAGGTGGCATTATGACTCTAGACGTCAAGTTATATTACAAAGCAACAGTGACGAAAACTATATGGTATGGGCACAAAACCAGAAAGATTTGCCAATGAAACAGAACTGAGGGTGCAGAAACCATCTTACATACCCTCAATTACATCATCTTTGAAAAGGGAGCCAAAAACACACACTGGAAAAAGGATAGCCTCTTCACAGACATGGACAAATGTCTGTTCACCCCAGAGAGGAAACAGACGGTACACCAAGGCGACAGTGGCACCGAAGTCCAACTTGGTGAACTGGTGAGCTTAAGGTTATTTGTGGGAAAGGGGCAGAAGTAGAGTGACAGGGATGCAGGAGCCTGGATGACTTAGCGGAGGCTGCATCACCGAAAAGCTCATCCTGAGGTAGGTAACAACTCCTGGAAACGACATTCCTGAAGCTCACTGTGCTACTTGCTGGCAGCCCTGCTGGTGTGAGAGTCTCCTTCCCAGCAATTGTTTACTGCTTCTATATCCTTGGGGAGGGGCCTTGGGACCCTGGTAAATTTCAGAAACACCTTGCAGTTGTTTACCTGTAGAGTCTCATGAGCCTCCTCTTCCCACCAAGAAGGAATGTTTCAGTTCAGAGGAACTTGCTGTAGAACAGATGCATAACCGAAATCTAATTCCAAAGAAATGTCAGATAAATCCAAATCGAAATTTCCTACGACATAACAGCCTATAATATACAGAAATGCCAAAACCATAAAAGTCTAGAAAAAAACTGAGAAAACTGTTCCCTATGGAAGGAACCGGAAGTCATGAAAAATCTTACCCAGCTGTGGATGTGCACTCCTATAATCCCAGAACTCTGGGAGGCTCAGGGACAAAGTTTGCAAGTTTGAGCCGAATCTGTGCTGGGATGTAGCTTTGAGTGAGGACCTGGTTTCCATCCCAGTGCCAGAAAAATAAATAGAATAAAATAATTTTTCAAAGAACAAAAATATTAATGATCAACTATATGTAATTCTAAACTAAACTATTTTGCTCTAAAAAGAGTTAGTGGGGTAGTTGGTTTCTCTTAAATGGTACCTGCAAATTAAATAGAAATACTTTAACAACATGCATTTCAGGATTTTTGTGGTTGTATTGTAATAATACAAGAACGTATACATGAAAACATACTGCAGTGTATGAAAAGCTTTTTTGTAATGTCATGATGGTCTCAAACTTTTTTAAAAAAATCAAGTGGAAAAAAAGGAGTTCCTGCTGTTCTGCTGCTTAAGGAAATTGATTTTTATTTCTAGTTTGGGGAAAGTATTACCACGGGTGTGAGATTTTATCAAGTGATCTCTTTTTCTCTACCTCAGTTATGCTTTCTTTATTCAGCTTTACTTTTGAAATACTAGCGGTTGAAACCAAGGCTTACACACTGAACTACATCCTCAGTCCTTTTTAAAAATTTTTTTCAATCTTTATTTTGAGATAGTATCTTGCTTAGTCACTAGATTACTCAAACTGGGCTTTAACTTGCAATTCTCTCGTCTCACCTTTCCAGAGTTCTAAGATTATAAGCACAAGTCACCATGCCTGGCTTCTATATTCTTTACACATGGCAAATGACTCTGATTCTTATAACATAATTCGTGTGTTCTTGTTGTTGAAGTAAATTTCTTCTCTTTTCATTGGAGTAGTGGGGAGGTTCCCAGGTCCTTGGGCTCCCAAGCAGTTAAGAACAAAGGAGAGAGAGTCTGAAAATAAAGCAAGCAGCAGTTTAATGAACCAAACAAAGGAGAAAAAAGCCCTGGGCCGAGAAGCTGAGAAGAAACCCAAACAGGACTCCCTTAGAGAAAGAGAAGGAAAAGAAAAGGAAACAAAGGGACGCTTCCAGCAGAGAAGCCAAGAGGGCCCGGCAGGTATCCGTGCAGGCTTGAGAATTCCTTACACAGACTCAGAACAAACGGGTGCTGGAGTAGTGAGGCAGCTCTCAATGATTGGCTGGAGCTGTGAGATGGCTCTCCATTATTGGCTCCTTCACGCCCTCATAGCTGGAACAAACTGGGGCTCCCTCGAGGTAAAGAAAGTTGCGACATCTTCAAGGTGGAGGAAGTGCAGTCACTAACTTTAGGAAGAAAAGTGAAAAACAATCTCAACTGAACAAGAGTCTCAGCCGAAAAGCAGCCTCTAGGGGGAGACATTCACTAGATACCCTATCCTGCAGGATCTTTTACTTTCTTTTTTCTTTCTTTCTTTCTTTCTTTCTTTCTTTCTTTCTTTCTTTTCTACACTCCTGCCTATCACTAGGAAGAAGCACATTTGGTCATATCACTCATACTCTTCACACATTGATGAATTTAATTTCCTAATATTTTTTGTAAGGTTTTTTTAGCCTGCGTTCATGTATGTTTTAATGTGGAACTGTAACTGCCCTTTCTTACGTGATTTTGTACTAGTGGCATATTAGCCTCTTATAGGGAGGTTCCACACTTGTTCCAATCACCAGGAAGCCAAGTCCTGACACAGTGAGTTCCTAGCTTCTCACTTTCCTCTGTTCTTTTTTCCTTGAGGAATTTGATTGAGACACAGAAATGGCCATACAGAGGTATATGGAGAATTTATTCTGGTGGATTGGAAAGTTATGTCTTCAAGAAGGAACATGGACAGTGCCAAGAAGCCTTTGCATCTGAATACAAATTTAGATAGTGGCATGTTGCACTTGCAATGTGCAGGTGAGAAGCGCTATGAAGGCGTCCACACCAAGTGTAAGTTTGGATACATTTTTATGCACGTAGGAATTAGTTCTGGGATTCAGAAAACCAGAGTGGTTATAATACTTAATAATATTTTTTTTACTTGGAATTTACTTTGGAATTCCAAAATGTCTTCCTATCTTTCCAGATGCTTACTATTTCCCCAGAGGCCTTAATTTTGTAGGAAACTTGGGAACAAGCTCAGGAGAGATAAGTTCCTAATTAGGATCAGGTGCTAGCCTGAGGCAGGAAGATGTTGGAGAAATATTTTTCTTTTGATATCACTGGGCCAGAGGCTCAGCTGTATGCTTGGTCCTTGAAATAGAGGTTGTTATGGTTCAAATTTATAGGCTGTCCCCTAAAAGCCTCACATTTGAAATTTGATTCACTAATGGGGGTTAATCTGCATTATTAAGAGTTCAAGCCTGGTTAGAAGGGGCAGATCACTGGGGCTTCACTTAGAAAGGGTGGCTCACTAGGACTTGAAAGGGTAAATGCTAATTCCACCCTTCCTTACTCCCTCTTGTAATACCACGAACAGCTTTCCTCCAGTTAGGCCTGCTCTGTGCTTCCAACATTGCTGGTCATCCATGAATGGAATGAGACATTTTGAAACTCTGAACTAAAACAAATCTTTTCTCTCTTAAGATGTGGGAATTAGATATTGAGTCCCAGCAATAAAAAAGTAACTAAGACAGAAATTGATACAAGAAGTGGGGTTTTTGCTGTGAGTTTATCGAAGGATGTGGTTTAGAAACATTTGAATATGGTTTGTGGGAGGAATTTGGAAAGGTTTGAAGATGCCAGCTAGAGAGAAATTAAAATGCTATGAGCTGAACTTGATAGAAGATTCTGGTCCTAATTCAGAAGGCCAGAATGCCAATAGAATTGCCTATCAGAAAGGCCAGGCTCAAGAGGTTTCAGATAGGAAGGAGGATTTCATTGGCAATTGATCTAAAAACCATCCATGCTATACTCTGGCAAAAGTACATCAGCATTTTGTCCCTGTCCTGAGACTTCACCTGAAACCGAGAGTAAGGGCAGTGGACTAATTAATCTAGGGGAAGAAATTTTTGAAGAATCCAGTGTTCAAGCTGTCACATGGATACCGCTTGAGGGTTTTACCAAAATCTATGCTAGTAATCAAAAGAAGAAGAAGGAGGAGGAGGAG
>PVKB01001642.1:0-329458 GCA_004027205.1 Ctenodactylus gundi
AATGGTCACATTGAGGATTTTGTGCACATATATATCATGATTATATTACAATCCCTTCCCCACCCCTATTGCCCCTTCTGCTCCCTTCCGCAACCCTTCAACCCCCCCCCCCACTCATTCAGTTCTATAAAATGTCTGCATTCTGGATTTCTTGTATTAGAGAAATGCGATATTTTCCCTTCTAAGATTGACTCACTTTGCCAAGCATGTTGGTCTCAAGTTATGACCTTTTACTGATGAAGGCCTCAAATTTTTCTGTCTTTAATTTTACTCTTTAGCAAGTCAGCTGTAAGACCCCCATTTCTTCAACTGTAGGAAGGCAACTTTAATAGCACCTGTCAGTGTTTTATGTGAATGGTTGGAATAATGTAAGTGTTATGACTATGTGTTCATAAAGTTTGTATTTGATAACTATACAGTACAGTTTTCTGATGCCTTTGGCTTTAAGACAATACACTTAAATACACAGATCCAGTGGCCTGCCCACAATGCTCCTCTTTGGACAAGACAAAGGGACACCTGATCACACAGTCTCTGTCTCCATCCAGTTGCCACATATGTACTAGTTTCTACAGTATTCACAAAACAGCTTATGTGTCTAAGTAAATTCCATAATTGTAATGTATCTAATTGTTATAATATTGAACTATACAATATTACTGATTTTGTTATCAGCTTTTCCACTTTCCTCTCAATCCCTCCATAAATACTCAGCCTGCCCAGAGAAATACAATAGATGAACAGATAGAAGACAAACAGGGTAGGTAGATGACAGATAGGTAGATAAGTAGGTAGACAGCTGGAGTGGGAACTCAGGCAGGCTGACACACCTCTCTCCAGGAAGATAACAAGATTACAGGTGTGAGGGAGGAGATCTCTGACAAGCCTCCTTTTTTGTACCTGCTATGTTTCTTCTCATCTCACCAGCAAAGATGTCCTATCTAAAATTCACCGGTCTTTACCTACATTATATTATTCTTAAGATAGTAGACACTCATAGAGGTCCATCTATCGAGCATTTATTTACCTGTATATCTAAATACCATCTACATATCTACCTATCTATATTCTGTTGGTTTTGTGTATCTATATTGATAAACAAAAGAGACTCTGAGACAGAAAGTCAGTAGAAAGATGGAGAGAGAGAGAGAGAGAGAGAGAGAGAGAGAGAGAGAGAGAGAGAGGAAGAAATTGGCTTGCTCATTTGTGCAATTTACAAATCTGAAGTCCTTTAGACAAGATGGTAAGGTAGAACACCACATGTACAGATTTAAATCTAAATTCCATTGGGTAAGATAAGCAGCTGACAGAAAACTCATACAGTTTATATGGTGTAGTGGGGCTGCTGGCTGTTTGTTTGTTTTGGTGCTGGAGATTAAATCTAGAAGAACCGGGGTGAACATTAAGCAAATGCTCTGCTGAGCTACATCTTACAGCCCAGATTGGACATAACTCTCAGTATATTCAAATACGGCCGTATTTGGAAATAGGGTCAGTGTAGGTTCAATTAGTTAAAATGACATCACAATGGAACACAGTGGGCCTCTACTTTAAATTCTGTGTTCATATTTAAAAAAAAAAAATGTAAAGAAACAAGCATGCACACAAGCCAAGCAGGATGCACTGTGTAAACCTGAGAATTATGCTACCACAAGCCAAGAAATTACCTAAGACAAAGTGATTCTTTTCTAAAACCTTCAGAGAGAACAAAGCTGGCACCTTGATCTTAGCCCCTTAGACCGTATTTCTATTACTCAAATAATTCATTCTGTGGTAATTTGTTGTAGTAGTTTCTAGAAAACTAGTATAACACTAACTTAGAACTATTTCAGATTTCTTCCTGTTGTCTTATCTCAGGTTTTCATGGCTCTTTGTGTATAGTCTATCACAATATTGAAAATGTTTCTCCATTCTGGTTCCTTCTTTCCCTTTACTTCCGGCCTTAATCATCTCTCCCCTTGCGTAATATTCTTTTAAGTGTGTCACATGGGCTTACCTCTTCTTACTGCTTCCAAAGATCCCTTCAGTGTGTGTGCATGTGTGTGTGTGTGGGGGGGGGGGTGGTACTGGGGATTAAACCCTGGCTTTTAAACTGATGTACATCCCCAGCTCTTTTTCATTTTTATTTGTTTTCTAAGTTGTCTGGGCTGGGCTCCAACTTGTGAATGTTCAGCATCAGCCTGCTACCCAAGACTCTTTCTTAAAGTACAAATCAAATTCTATCGCATCTAGTTGGAAACTTCCACGGAGTCTATCTTGTCAGATGCCAATGCTGGATTCTTTAAAATCAGACTCAAAGTCTTTGTAATCTGGACCCAACCTTGTTTTACAGGATTAACTCTACTTTGCTCCTAATAATGCCGAGTTGCCTTTTTTTTTTTTTAAATAAGCTATTGTCTTTCATGACACTGATTTTACTGATTACCTTCTCACCCTGATGTAACCTAGATTACCTGCTCATTGATTCAGTGACTTACTTTTTCAAGGAGCTTCCTTGCCATTGTCCAACACCCTGCTTCTCTTAACATCCCAAGTTTAAATCAGATGGGATACCAGGGACAGAGGAAAGGTTCAGTATTAGTCCCTAATGTAAAGGCCTAAAAAAGGAGGATCACGTCCAGAGGAGGGAAGGTGGCAACAAGTACAAAGACACAATGGACAGAAGGTGGGAGTTTGGGATTGGTCTCTATTGCAGAATCAGCCTCGTGGCTTATTGAACTAATTCTATTTATGGTTACTTGGGAAATCCTTGGAAATATACCTCCACATCTCTTTGCATAGTCTTGTGTTTAGGAATCTTAAACAAAGCTGCAAGTTGCACACTGTGTGCTCAATGCCAAAGCCAAAATACACTGGCTTGCTAACTACAGTGAATATCTAAAGAAGACAATGTTATATGAAATAAAACCTGTGTCAATGTAGTTGTTAGATGTGCTAAGACTTCACACTTGCCAATTTTTATTACCAGATGCTTCGAAAAGAGGAAAAATTATAATTCCAACTGGTCAGTGGTCAGAGGTAATATTCAAAACATCCTGCCACATGGATAAACAAGAAAATAATTAGAAATCAAAATGTTAGAGAATTCTGCAGTGAGCATGAGTGTAATCCACAGGATAAACAACACTTGGTTGACATTTGACTGAATAAATTAAAACCCAAAGTAATTTGAATAAAAATTCAAGACATGTATCAGAGAAGTTGAGGACAGAAGACAAAAGATGAAATCTTCCTATTTCATTCAAACACTACTGAAATCTATAGGTAGAGTTGGAAAATAAAGAACAAAGAATTTCTTTTTTGTCTTACTATCCTCAACACTATGGAATGAACTTCATTGCAGCAAGGTCATAACTTGACTTTTGAGGAATCCATTAAGTTAAAATGTGTACATTTAAGGTACTGGGTGAGTGAAATTACTATACTCATAGCAAATAAAAAGTCAATCCAGCCCATCCAGCTTGTCTCAGGTTTCCCTGAGACAAGATTAATAAAAACAAATCAAAGATATCCTACTGGCCTTTCATTACACTCCATAAAAGAGTAACAATAACCAGGTACCTGGTTACGATACTGGACAGTTTATTGTCATATATATTAGCTTGTATACAAACACACCACACACACACACACACACACACACACACACACACACACACACACACACACACATAATGGTTTCTTCTGGGTAAGAAAGACTCTAATTTTATGAGCTGTACAGGAATGACTATAGAATTGAACTTTTTTACCCTACAGGAAATATTTTCTGCAAGAAGGAGAGTTTCATGAAACTTTTAGAGTTCAAGGTTTTGTGTGGTAGGTTTACAGAAAAGATCAATCCAATTCTCCATTTAAAAAAATATTTACTATATCTTAATACCAAAAAAGGTTTCTGTTTAAAAATATTGAAGCTGAAAATTACATCCCTAGGGTGACCACAGGCTTGGGGTTCCAAACTGTCCTGAATCCTCTCATTTATGTAACTGATGCAATCAGTATTTTGAGGGGGAAAAATCACAGACACTCAGAATTCTGATTGGAGAGAACACAGGATGAAAGGTTTATTCTGTTGGCCAGTGAAGATGCAGTAACTCAGTGGTAGTCCAGAGGGAGAAAGGCTACTGCCTAATATATCAAATCCATCAAGGAAAATAATCACGTCTATATCAATTATTGGTCTGTTAGAAATAAAGACCTGGTAGAAGGACACTAGCCAAAGGTGATTGTCTAGTGCTTCAAAATAAATGTCTTATCTCTGCCATGGCATTTTCTGTACCATCAAAAGGCCATTGTCCCATGACAGTTCCATTCCACAGACATTAACATTAGATACCAATTCTCTCTGAAGGCTCTTTACAATGCTATGTCTCATATGGTGGGTTTGCCAAATGTTCTTCACATTTCATTAATAAATTGACCCACACAGATCCCTTAGGACTGTGGGGGAAATTAAGTTTCATTCTTTCTTCTTCTGCTATTCTAATTAATACTATTAAAGAATGAAAAGATGCTATCAATAGATCAATCCAGTCTAGTAAATTAAGCAGCATGGTTTAAATGAAATAGCATACAATAGAAAGACTATATTAGTAAAACTAACCATATGCCATACATAGCCATATTTAGTCGTTACGTATTAACTGTTATGCTAAGAGCTTTATCTACTTTTTGTTAGTACATACAAAAATCCTATAACACCAGTGTTATTCATTCATGTTACAGCTGAGAAAAGCAAGGCTTTAGGTTATTAACCTGGTGCTGAATTCAGAACGAGGGAATGTTTGACTTCAAAGCCTGGGCTTGTAAATGTTCTGCTTTGTGGCCTTTTAAGCAGCATATTCTAGAAATATCTTAAACATTTATTTTAGGCAAAAATATAGGAATGCCAGCCCTCAGTTGTCCTACTAGTGAAAAATATAAACAGATTGATCTTACAACACTTCCTTAGATGATCTTAAGCTCCTAAGTAACTTCGAAGACTAGAAGTTACATCTTTAGGCTATGACTAAATGCAGTGGAAAAAAATGGAACTATGCCAGCAGAAGAGAGTCATCTTGCTCACATCTTACCAGATCATGTTGTTTCCTCACTTTTATCTTTTCAGTGGCTCCTGGTCAATGTTAACTTATGATTTATAAAAGTACAATACAGATCTCATCTTCTGTAAAGAGTCTTAGACAAATCTGTTCCCAACAACAGCTACATGTGGAAATAACACAGCGTACCTGGATTTGAGTTTACTACTTGTACCTAAATTGGTCTTTCACTTGATTTTGCTTTTTTTAATGGTAAAATATGTAATTCCCTTGAATTAAAATACTTTTGAATTAATAACTTTTCTCTAGTACCCTCTGAGCTATACAGAAGACAGCATATCTAAATAATTATAAATTCAGGAGAACTTACATATATGAGTTTATATCAGTGGCTCCAAATCAAGAAGAAGATCAGATGGGGTTCATGTCTTCCAAGACCATGATCTGCCTTTCCACATATGTAACTGAGGACCTGGCAGTATGGAAGGAGTAAAAGAGTCATCTAAATGGGGAAAGAATCTTCCTTAAGTCATTACAGACCCATAGAGATCAATTTGCTTGCTTACACAGGGCGATGATGGATGAAGGAAGGGTAAGAATCAACAGTACTTATGAGCTAGAAGGTACTGGGAGGACTATATGACTCAACCCCCTGCCTTTTGACAAGCACAAGTCAAAACTTTTCAAAGTAAGTAAGGGAATCTAACCTTTCAAAAATTGAACATTTTACAGAACTGTTGTCCAGACATAGAGGAAGGAAAGAAAAGGAGAAAATTTAATAAAAATGCTTAAAGGCAGACCAACTGTCCTTTCTCCCTCCACCAGTTCTTTCTAGGTAATGGCCTACAAAATGGTTCTTTGCAAGCTGAGAGAGATAACCCCAGAGCCAACATCTCCAATTCCCAGTGTGTTTCCTTGTCACCTCACACCATGACAACCATGGCTTCTGTGTCCTTTCAATTCAGACATCCCTGCAAACTTAGTATTATTCTTTCTTAAAGATTATAATTTTTAAAACTATAATAATGAAAGTGTTCCATTTTCAGTATAATTAATTTTTGAGACCTAAAATCTTTTTGAAAAAATATTTACGATATCTACTTTTCAACCAAATGTCTACACAAAACTGATGAATAGACAGGTCTCATAATTCACGTGTCGAGTGGGTGAACCTTGTCACACAACTCCTCATGCAGCGCTTTGAATGTAGTGGAAAGATGGAACTGGGAATCATATTCAAACAAGATGTATAAGAAGCTAGACTGACTCCCTCAGTATAAGAGTTAATGCCTAAGAAAGGTGTATGATGAAGCTTAACCTGAATAACAGATCCTCCAAAAGGGGGCGGGGGGTGAGGAAAAGGAAGAAAGTTGGCAATAAGGAAAGAAACTACTTATTTGCTTATACTTTAATTCCAAATCCCTTTTTTCCTAGCCACTGCTTCAGGTAAAGTTTTGTACAAATTATTTTTGGCATATGCCCATGAAACTTAAGTGTAAGGAGACAAAACCATCAAATTGCATTAAAGCTCTGGTCTGACAATTTAAGACAAAGATATTCAGAGTGAAGGTGGCTTTTCAATCCTTTAATCATCTGTTATGTCCTGACATTCTAGGGGTCTCAGAAGAGTGCATGACAAATAACGTTCCATATGTGCAGCTAAAACTATCCGCAACAAGGGTAAGTGACAACTGAAGGGACCTGGTGATTAATATCAACACACTGGAGCCATCTCTTCGGTGACCTACATGATGGATAAAGTCACGTAAGAAAAAGCTCAGGAGCTGGCTTGGCTGTGTGACTCAGAGAGACTGCACTGATCTCCACCCTCTAGGGGAAAGGGCTCAGAGTTCACTCATTGTACAAGTTTTCTTGAGGGTTTTTTTTTTTCCCACCTACTGTTGATTATCTGCCTGTGAATCACCCCAACCAGAAACCACCCACCCTCTTCCTACCCTCCCCTGTCTTAGCCAAGTGCAATTACTCAGCTAACACATTAACTACCTTTCTTTAAAAAGAAAAATTAAAGAAGCATTAACTTCCCAGGGCACCTTATAGTGTAGTTCAATAGTGGATCTAAATGAGACTTTTGAGCCTCTGAATTATCTGTGCCTTTTCCAAATGTAAAGATATTTGGGAAGGGATGCTGCACAGGCAGCTATCCGCATAGCTTGATTGTGCTTGGTTTCCTGTAAGACACATACAAACACACACAAGTACTCAAACACAATTTCTCCTGTGCATACTGTAGACAGCTGTATAGCCAGGCAGGATAACACACTCTATGAGCTCTGAGAATATTTTTGCATTTTCAAGAAAAGAAAGTTGGAAACTATCCACCAGTGTATGTGAAAATAAGAAGATTTAACGTTTGTGCGTGGATTCACCTCTTGACGATCAGAGCAAATTATAGGTATTTTGTGGTTGAAAATGCTGTTTTCCTAATGCTAGACATCTACAAGCACCCTTTGTGTATAGTATCCCCTGTCTTCTGAGATTTGCTTTTAAATATTGAGTCAATTTGAGGGTAAATACTTTCCTAAATCCATACCAGGAGTGTGTGTGTGTGTGTGTGTGTGTGTGTGTGTGTGTGTGTGTGTGTGTGAGCGTGCTACTGGAATTTCTACAGGGACATGATAAACAAAATTTTCAGATTTAAATACATCTTCAATCACTATAAGAAATTAAGCCAAACAACTTAAAATATATTCAAGTTCTTGCAGGAAAATGTTTTAAAAGACAGTCATCCTTTATTTAATGAGAGCAATGTTTTGCTACAAAGAATCATTTTTATGCTCCAACAACCAAATATTTCCTGTTATGTGTGCATGTGACACGAATGTACAATTTGGGGCAGTCGCTCAGAGTCGAGGCCCTCATAGTCGGCATTGTTCTTCATCCCTATCACCCACACTCTTTTTTAATCATACTATATGTTGTTGCTCATATAAATTCTGTAACTGAAAAAGGGAAGGAGGAAATCTAACAGAAAATTTCTTGCCAGATGGAGAAAATTGAAACATTACCCTTGTTTCTTTGCCAGCACAGATCCATTTTGACAAGCTGGAAATGATTTATGGAGAAAAAAACATATTTACACTGGCAGAGATGTTATTAATTGCCGTACAATGCTCACATTTTTGCATTGTTTTGTATATTATTACCTAGTAGGCTTAAATATACAGTCCAAATATGTGGCTTTTTGCACGCTGATTATCCAATGACAGACAAACTTGCAATACATGATGCACGCCATAAATTTCATTTAAGCCCTCACAGACAATGCCACAGCAGCGACAAGACAAAATAGCAATTCCACGAACAGGACACAGAGAAAAGAGGTCACTGTATGTTTGTATACATACAAGCACACATAAATGCAGACGGCCTTGAAAGATTACGCACAATATGTAAGAACTGATGAATAATATAACACTCTCAATGAATAAAAATACTGCTTTTATTACTTTTCAGAGTAGCTGTTGTTGCAAGAAAAAACTACTACAAGAAGACCAGAAAGAGGTGTGAAAATGAAAATATTAAAGCAATATACAATTTCTAAGGTAAAGGATTTTGCATCATCATAAAAGACTTGCAGACTTACCTGTACAACGGAAGTTTTGAAAGGTATTTTTAGTTGCTCTAAAAAATTTTTTAAATAATAATATCTTAGGGGAGGTGTTTTTCTCTCATACACATATGTAGTCATAGGGGAAAAATATCAGGCTATCTAGTGGGAATAAAAGTGACTGCAGTAACAACAAGGCAATTAATCATAAGAACTGACCATTAGGTGTCTACCTGTTTATTCCTCTTATAATACTGCCCCCCTTTTTTACACTAATGTAGATGGATATATTTATTACCACTTGCAATTCCAGATTTTAATCTCATATTAGAAAGATGTTCTCATATAACAGCTACTTTGTCTGGGAATCATTTATAATATATATGTGTCCACTGAGGACGTTCTAAGATACCCTCATTCTAGTTGTGGAGATTAATTTTGAAAGTCTCAATTTCATGCCGTCATATCAGCATTCCTATAAGTGTTTGTACCTAGCTGTCCCTCGGGTTTAATGCTTTAGTAGCATAGTCTCTCTGCAATTAGTTTTATGCTCCTTAAATGTAAATCAGATGTAAGTCTCTATAAACACTCACTCTCCATAGTGTTTCGCAGAGTGTTTCCATTGTATTAGGTTACCCTAGGAGGCAAATCATTCTAAATATGAAACACAACCATGTGCATGCGCCAAAACTGTAATTTAGCTGTTTATGATTTATCCGACTCCCTTTTTACTTGGGAAAATGGCTTCAATATGTCTATTTGAAATTAGTTCATAAATAAGAGCTTATTGTGAATGATTAATGAGTATAGTCCTGCTTACATGAGATTAATTCCCTCCAAGGTCAACCTAGCCCACTGGGAATTTGAGCATTTGCCCAGGCACCTCTTGTGGGTGGTCTTTACTTTACCAAGATGGGATACCCAATAGAAAAGCAGCTGCCAAATGTCACATCCAAGCTACATCTTTCACTTCATCTTTCCTAGAAATTCCCATAAGTTTCAACCTTAAAAGAACTGAGAAGAGGCCTTGCTTCATTACGTGTATTAGCTTCTTTCATATATAATTTTATGGGATCAAGAAACTTTTTATTGAGCATGTACTTTAGATTGAGTACTCTGCTCAACATTACAAGGTGAATGGTGGGAATCAGGATTTAGAAAGCAGTTATGCTATCAGTTGAGTGAGTTAATAATACCAAACATTCAAAACACTGACACATAGAGAGTCTTTATTTGCATATACTACTATTCTTATCCAACTGTATTTGTTTTATGACAAAAGCCTTTTAACTGAGAGGGATTCGAAAGGCACCAAGATTGCTACATAAAGATGGCTACAATATCGTATATATGTGTTTGTATTCATAGCTCAACTGTGAAAAGCTAATATCAAGAACCTGATCTATTTCTCTATCTAGCTTCAGTTACTAACCAAGGAAGTATTTTCACTTAGGCTAGTTCAATTGTCATTTGTTGAAAGAAGTTGAATTTGTAAAGCTTTTGAAATAATTTTGAAATTAAGGGTTTATACTTTGTAAATGCCCTTCCAATCCCTGAGCCTGATCATTTAAGATTGATTGAAAAGCTTGATTGAACAAACATAATTTTCAGGAAGAAAAGGACTTTTTCAGCCTAAAATGGTTCTGCCAACAACAGGAGCCAGGGAACTCCAACCGAGGCCTGGATTTGGGGCTGGATCACAGGCATGGCTATGTGGGGACTGATGCCCCAGCTGAAGCAACAACTATAACTGACCAGTAAGAAACCTCAGCAGAAGAAACTATGGAAACAAGCTGGCCTCCAGGTTCCAGGAACACACAGTCAAAGCTGAAGAGACACAAAGCAAACATTTGTCAGCTGTGTTTTGTTTTGTTAGTCTACCTGTTATGCAAACGCCTTCCCTATTGGAGAATAACACCAAAAGGAGTGAGAATCGGGGCTGAAGAGAGGCATAAAATTCCTGTTTTCTCCTCAGGGGCACTGGGTTGGAGACATGAGACTCAAGACTGCCACAGAGACAAAGGGCTGAGGGTGGCCACAGGCAATGATTTTAGATGAAGAGTCTGGAGGCACCATGGTAAGTGGTCACTGACAGCAGTGTCAGTAGTAGTTTTCCAAACTGACCAGTTTTGTGGCACTTTTCTGTTGAATTGGTGGCCAGGTATCATGGTTTCTGCCTATATTTTGAGCCTGTTCAGAGAATTTGTAGCTATCCTATGAAATCCCTGATATCCTTCCATTAGATTCCTTTTCTGTTTTATTTAAATAAAGTTCATTCCCCTTATTTTCAACTAAGAAGCCTGATGAGTACACAAAGAGGGCCAATTACTTATGTAATTGTCACTCAACCTCTTGATTGTTCCAACTTGGGATCCTCTGATAGTTTCTGAAAACGTGACCTTGAGCATTCTACTTGCTCCCAGATCCTGGCAATAGTGACAGCAGCCATCTCAGAGAGTTTAACAAGATTACATTAAATAATAAAGTACATGAGGAGTTCACAGCACAAAGCATTCAAGTAGGCTGCCAGTTGTCTTTACCACTTCTTATTAATGAAGAAAGGCTAACAAAGGAGACTCCAAGACCTCAGGGCAGTAATTTTATCCTGCTTGGGGTTGCCTGACTCACCAACGTAACTCTTCAGCAGGGCAAGTCTTTTGATTGTACAGCTTTTTTGACGTACCACACATGAAGAAGAAACTTAGGGGATACTTTTATAAACACTTGCATCATTTCTCCCATGATTCGTTTTTACCTATTCACAGAAATAGAAATTTAAGTTGATTTTTACTTTCTGTTTTCTTACACCTGTATCTTATAATGTGACTTAATAAGATAAAAAAGCTAATCTTCTGTTTCCTATGTATTCTCACAACGTTGATCACATAAAAGGTGCTAAATACATGCTCACTGATTGATAGCTTGTTTTTAATTAGATTATGAGAGCCATCTGGGACACTAAGTGGTATAGTTTGCACCCAACCATCTGGAACTCCCTCTGACCTCAGTCTGGTCTCCATTAGTTAGGACCAGTGATACAAACCACAAAGTCACCCAGAGATATGAAGGTATGGCTTATAATGATCTGCCTCCTCAGGAGGACAGAACACAATTCAGCGTTCTTCTTTAAGTACCTTACGTAGTTAAACAAATTGCCTTTAGAACAGACCCAGCCAGGTATTATAACAGTTTTCCTAAGGAATTTCCAGTCCAGTGCCCCGTATACCCTGGCTGTGGGCAGCTGTGAGATTTGCTCTCCTGAGTCTCCCAAGAAACCCTGGAACAATGAGCTTCCATATCGCCCCTGCTCATTGGGGGGAGCATCACCGCTGGTTCCTCGCAGCATCCACTTCATTATAGTCCAAGTTCCCAAAGGCACTTGAGAATATGTGATTAAGGGAATTCCCTACTGTCATATATACAATAAATCTAACAGGCTTTATTACCTAGTGAGATTTTTTTTTTCCTCTTTCAGATTAAGGCTTCCTGCTTACAGCTGAAGCCCCTTACCAAACACTCCATATTTAATCTCACTTTTTAAATTTTAAATTGCAAGCGGACAGGTCAAGTGCTAACCTACCCACATAGTGGTTACTCCCAAATCCTGTTTTTATGAAAACATCTTTCTATGTTTTGAATATTCTAATCATGTCTAAAAACAGAATTCGGGATTTCTAAACCTTCAAAGCAGGGTTTAGATTTAGATTTTAGGGTGGTGGCAGAAAAAAAATACTTTTCCTGTTCTTCCTTAATGACTTCAATTTCATATACCCATTTATAAGTGGATGAAAACATTAAATATACTCCTTCTTCCTCCTCCACTGCCCTCTTTATTGCACTCTCCTCATTCTATTATCTATCTACCCTCAGTTCTCTAAGTCAGAGGACCAGAACCACCTCCAACCCCAGGCATCACAGGAAGAGATGAATGGCAGGCAAATGAGAGAAGCTTCATCTGTGCTTACAGCTGTACCCCGCTGCTTGTGTTACCACCTGAGTTTCATCACCTCCTATCATCTTCTAAATGGGATTGCCCAGTTTCAGGAAAACATCCTAGGGCTCTCATAAAAATTCTGAATTATGGTGAATTGTATAATTATTTCATTTATTTTATGAAACAAAAATAATAGTAACAAATGGTATCATAAACATCATGTGCTAGAATCATCTCAAAACTATTCGTCCTACCCCTACTTTTACAGAAGAATTGTCTTCTACAAAACTAGTCCCTGGTGATGAAAGATGTTCAGAATTGCTGCTCTAAGTATACGTGATCTGGTTAAAAAAAAAAAAAAAATCAACTTTGGGAAGCCGAGATAGGAGAATCACAAGTTCAAGCCCTCCCTGGGCAACTTAACCAATTAGCAAGACCCTGTCTGAAACAATACAAAAGTGGTGTTGGGCGTGACTGGAGATAACATCTCAGAGCAAAGGCCCTGTGTTCAATCCCCAGCACTGGAAAAAAGAATCATACCAGGGCCTTCAGCTATGACCTTAGACATTGAAAAGTTAAGAAGCACGGCGAAATTAACACTCTTAGGCCCACTGGATCACTCTGCTAGTAACAGCTCCTCAGCTTGAGTTAGCTTTTCCTGCGTTCCCAAAGTGTCTTTCACCTTCCATTTTAGTTGCTCTCGTAAGGTCTGTCTTGCCCACACAAATAAATGCTTATGAATGCTTGTCCTGACCAGTAAAGTGAAGCTCAGTGATGGCATTACAGGTCCTCTGAGGGCATGAAGCTTCTGTGCTAGCTCCCAAATTGCTGCTGCCACTTGTGAAGCATAGGCTAAACTCTGTAACGGTGACTGGCTACAGGAGTGAAGATAACCCGTTCTAGCTGAGCCTCCTTGACAGTAAGAACCAATCGTTGGACATGTGAGTAAGGCCACATGAGGAGGCCAACACCAAGTGAGCTGCCATGTCCGACTGCAGCAATGTAAGTGAGAAGAGCAGGTGAACCACCAGCCTAGCCCAGGCAAAGCTGTGGACCCACAGAACCATGAAGATGAAACTGTGGTGTTAATTCACAGTCTTCTTTTGAGAATAGGATTTGCTGTGTTGCACAGGTTAATATCAAGCTTTCAGGCTCAAGTGATCCTCTTGCCTCAGCCTTCTGAGTAGTTGATACTACAATCATGTCCCACCATGCCCAGTGGAGATTGGAATAGTACATCATGGAGCAATTGCTAAATGATCCAGTGAGTGATAATATAATTTTTAAAGTAAATGAGCAAACTAATTAATTCTCATTACACAATTGCAACCCCTTGCCCTTATAGCCAGCCCAGGACATTAACTGAGCAGTTCAGCACCTATGTTACATGACACCTTAGTCTGTTCTTCTTTCTGGTATTGCTCATACAGATCTCAAGACACCGTCTTAGCTACTTTTTCATTGCTGGCACAGAATGCCCAACATCCACAACTTAAGGGAGGAGAGATTTATTTTAACTCACAGTTTCAGAAGGTCACAGTCTGTTCACAGATGGGCAGCTGGAAAATGGGTGGAATCATATGGCAGGACAAGAGCATGAAACAGAGGTCCTTATGGCATGGGAGAGGAAGCCATGTCCAGGAGAAAATGTGAAACTGGCACACACCCCTCCAAATCAAACCCCAGGCATCCTCCCCTCCCAGCCAGGTCCCACTTTACAACAGTACCTAGTATCTATCCATAGGTACATGAGGCTTTTGGGAGACACTCCACATACAAAGCACAGCAGACACAAACTGCCTACATCCTCCCAAGACCTAGAAATTCTAACAGAGTCTTGAAGCCATTAGAAAACTTGTCTTCTAGTCACAAGCCTGTCATTTTTCAAAACAGTTGGCATTTACAGCGTCTGAATAAGGTGAACAAACATCCCAGTTTGCTTGGAGTAATCCCGAATCTAATGCCTTGTTATTCTCAAAATTTCCTTGGTTTGGATAAGAAATTATTTCTAAGTCTAAGCTTCTTATAAATGAAAAATATTGTTAAATATCAATATAGTAATAGTGTTTTCATTAATAAAATAACACGTTCATATATAACAAAGCACTGTACAGGAAGTACAATATTACTTATGAATGATAAGCACTGATAAATGTCCTTTGAAAAAATGATGGTTTGGAAAGAAAAGTAAAACCAGTTACCTCTTTAAAAAAATCTCCCTTCTATCTACTATGATTATAAATATAATCATAGTCTCTGACTACCAGTTTCCAGACACTAAAAGAAACAGGCTATATGTAATATAAATGCTCCATAATTTTATCTACCAGTGACTATACATGAATCACTTTCATACCAACTGGTTCAATTTCTCTTTCAATAGCTGTCTGGCTTCTGTGCAAAAACAATCAAGAATGTGGTTGGATGTTTGCTGCATAACTATAAAAGACTATGTAGTAGTTAAGAAATTCTCCAAATACTTAACAGAAACCAAATAAATCCAGACTTTATGTAACAATGAAGAAAAATGTTATCACTCATCTTGATATTACTCTTATATATACATTGTCTCATCAATTGCAAATTTTTAATATTTTCCCTTGAAGCAACTCAAGGCCCTGAAAAGTGAACTGTCTTGCTCAATGTCATCCAGCTGTGACAAGTTGAGACCAAGATCTATATAAACTCCAAGCTTTCCTCTTACATTCTCTTCTAAGGCTGGAGATGAAATTCGGTGGTATAGTAATCACCTAGCAAGTGCAAGACCATGACTTTGATCCCCGGCTCTCCAAAGAAAAAGAAACATAAATTAAAAACTCTTCTAAAGTCAAGCATGGAAGTATCCTTTTTGATAACTGTTAAATGAAAGACTACTACAAAGGAATTTTTAAATTTGTTTTCAAAATGTTATTAGGGATAAGTAGATCAAATTAAAATCTAATACTCTAGAACTGTGAGGTTTTAAGATACAAACGGGTGAGTTTTACTGGAATACTGGATGAGTGGCAAAAGGAAGGGGTGTGCAGATGTGGACCAAGGCAGGGAACAGTGGGGCAAGATGGAAGTCATTTGGACATTGGGCCAAGAGAAGGAGGCCCAGGCAATGAGATGTCTCAGATGGCTACTGGTTTATAACAGGTCTGAAACTGAGAGGAAAGAGAGCCTAGAAAATTAAATCTTTTACTTTGCTGACAGGGGTTAGCCGAGCCCTCTCCACTTCCAACTAAAAGAAGCTGTGTTTTAGGTCTGATTCATGAGCAGAAACACTAATGTCCTCCCATTATCCATTGATGGGTACTTTATACTTGTTTTACTGTTGCTTAATAAATAAATTAGAACATAGCTAAACTTGTTCAACAGCCAGTCATTAGTGCAGTAGAGCTACTGTGCAGAAAACTGAAGGGCTATTGACTCTGCTCAGTTTAATGAAGGAAAATGAGTCACAGGAGATCTGGGCAGGAATGACTCATAGCAACAGGAGCAGCCTTCTCTCCATTCGAAACTACTTTCCATCATCTGTAGTCAGCAAGAAGCTGAAGGAATATTCATGTTTCTTTCCTAAATGGTTAACTTCCTGAATTCAGACTGACTGAAACCGTGGACAACAGGAAGCCAGCTTTTCTGAGGTAAAGGAACGATTATATAGAAAGCTAACAGGCAGTTAGATTTCTCATAGGCCTTTCAGAAATAAAGCATGCCATTATCCTGAGACAAGTTGGGAGACCATCTTACAAAGGAATCTCCTGAGTGCAAAGGTCCCTTTCAAATTCTACAATCTTGACAACATACAGTGAATAATGTTACCCCATGTCTAGAATAAAGCTATGATCAAATTCTAGAGGGGTTTCTTAGTTTGTTGTGAGGGCAGTTTCTTTTTTTCTGTGCCTCAGTCTTGGGGTAAAAATGAGAGGAAAATACTAATATATACTTAATTAATAGAAACCCTAAGAAAATGTGCCATTTTTATGGAAGCATTTTCAAATGTGGAGGCAAAATCAGCTGTAGACATTGATGGGCTAGCCCAGCAATTGGATTTTTGCAAACTAAGGCTTTTGGAGGAGTCGAATTCTTATGAAGATGGATGACAGTAACAATGATTCATACATTATTATATGCAATTCTTGATTTAAGTAAACAAGAGTATGCTTGGAAACACTCAGACCCCACACGGCTCTTACAGTGTGGTATTTATAGACTTGAGAACAAAATTAAGATAAATTACTTTGGACAATACCATATCTCTATTCCTCTTAATTTCCCTCTAGTCTTAACTTTCCAGTGACCATTTTGGGGAACATTTGAACTCAGATTAGAATTTAACCTTCACAGGATCATATACAACCGAACTGCAGATAAACGCAGCATAACTTTCTCCAAGTTTTCCAGAAAAGAGAAGCTTCCACACATAATTTAAGTTTTACAACGGTGGAGCTTGTACAATGGTGAGCAAAAAACAGAGATGATCTTTGTACTAGCAAAGTTTATGGTGCAAGACGCAACATCAACATGGAATTTACCAAACATGAATGATGGCCGCGACAAGAAAGGCACGAGATGCCATGTGAGTAGAGAGAAAGAGTTTCTGAGGCAGTCGTCATGAGTCAAGACAGGCTTACGACATTACTCAGGATTCTCTAGAGAAAAGAAGCCAACAGGAATAGGATGTAAATATAATAGATAAATTTTTATTTGAAAGGATAGGTACACCTAGTCATGTAGACTAGGAAGTGTTAAAACAAAAACAAAAACAAAAACAAAACACCTGATGAGGTAGACCAGTGGTCTGGAAACTCAGGAAACATATATAGTTTGAGAGTAAAAATTATTTCTTGGGAGAATCACTTCTTGGACAGGAGAAGTCTTTATTCAGTTCAGCTTTTCAACTAATTCACACCCACTACACACAAATGCACACATTGTAGAGGGTGAAATATTCTACTCAAAGTTTATTGGTTTAAATATAAATGTCATCCAACAAACAACCACCCTAACAGAAAATCCAGAATATGTTTGACCAAATATCTAGATGTTATGGTCTAGCTAGATCAGCACACAAAACTAGCTACCACATTTTCTAAGTCTGGGATCTCTGCAGTGAGAGTGGGAGAATGAAGCAAAGATAATGTGGGTGGGAGATAAGAGGACAGCTAGGCAAGGAGAGAAAAAGAAAGTTAACAATTTAAGATCTGTTGTTGTGTTATCGTTTGAATCTGGAATGTCTCCTGAAAGTTTCCTGTTTGGAAGGTGATTCAAATCCTGGGGTTAAGTCATTGACTCCCTGTGCTGTTCAGAGGTGAGTCTTGATCAGAAGGGATGGATCACTGGGGTTTGACCTGTAAGGGGCAGATCACTGGGACATAACCTATAAGTACAAAGGCTAGCTCTGCCCTTCTTCACTTGCTCTCAGCTTCCTGTCCCACCCTAGGGTGACCAACCTTCTCTAGCTAGGCCTCTGCCAAGTCTTTTCACCTTTGTCAACCACCCATGAAGGAATGGACTGAGGCCTTCTGATACTGTGCTAAAATAAGCCTTTCCTTTCTTAAGTTGTGAATTTAGGTTGTGTTTACCATTTTTCTCCCTGAGTTTGCGCTCTGTGGTCAGTGTCAAGTAGGAGACATGAATTGCTCTTCCCTCCATCAATCTTGAGTCACACCCACCTCCCATTTCATAGTGAGTCAGTGTCTCACCACTCTGAGCAATAGTCTACATAATGGAATAAAGTACTTTATAAATCACCCAAATGAAGCTAAAGTAGTGAACTATCCAAATGCTGAAAGGAAAAAATGGTCTGAACTTACATGCCAGTCTCCATCATTGGCACTTTTAAGGAATTTTCCAGGTTGATACTGAAAATATTCAGTTCATGACCTAACATACATGTAACGCATATTCCTACTTAGCACAATGCTTAACAATAAAAATTTTCCAAGTGAATGATGAGAAAAAGCTTGGTAATGTGCTACTCACATGACAGTTTGGAGTATACAGATCACAATGTAGGAAGTACCTGGGTAGACAACACATAGGTCTAATTTAATAAACTTTCTATTGATAACTTTTTGGTAACATCACATTTACACAGTGAAATATGAGAATGACTACATTCAGAATACAATATCAAGTGGAGCTGAAAGGAACCAGGATATCATAAAGGAGGTTTTTTTTGCTAGTTTAATAATCATAACAGATAGCATTGTGGGATTTTTTTTTGCTCAGAGAATGTTTTTTTTTTTTCATCTTAAAAGTGCTATTTAATCATTAACTAATATTTCTAATACATTAATACATTTTTAGGTTTTTTTCATTGTATCTTCTCCTACTGATAGTAAAATGAATTAAGAGAGGAAGCCTATATGTGAGTGCACCCACTTACACAAACAGTTCATTCTTTATAATAGTAATGAGATATAAATGCATTTTTACTTCATCATCTATTAATATCTATTTTAATCTTTTCATTTCCTAAGGGCTCTTCCCTCTAAGATTCAAACTATTAAGGCCAACAAGTGAAACTATAGAGAAAAGTGAAAATGGGACAAGGAACCAAATGTTCTTCTCTTTTTTATTTAAACTCCATTTTTGGATGGCAGATTGACTTAAAAATACTTTAATAATATGAAAGAGGGTAGGATTAAAAAGCAAGAATGAATAATAGTGAAGGGGTAGGGACCATCCTGAAAGCTATGTCTATCAAAGGAACAATTAAATGGAATTAGGATCCTGAGAGATATCTCTTCCTTAGACTGAGAGCAGAAACTTCGAATTAGGAACTGAACTGCATGCCTTACCTCAATTCCTATGTTGAAACTCTAACCCCAGTAGCTCAAAAGATGAGTATATTTGGAGATAGAGCCTTTAATGAGTTGATAAGGGGAAATGAAGTCATATAAATGAGTCCTAATTCAACATGACTGTGGCCCTGTAAGAAGGGATGAGGACAAGACAAGCACATATGGAAGGTAGTTGAAGGCAACTGAAGTAGACAGCCATCTACAAGCCAAGGAGATTGAGCCTTACAAGCAATCAAATGTGTTGGGAGTCAAGAGAAATGAGGAAGCAGGCAAGAGGGTGAAAAGGAGAGAAGGCAAGGAAATAGAACGCTGATGCAATATATATGTGCACAAAGTTCTCACGCTTAATGAAGCCATTGTGCACTGCATATACATGCTAATAAAAATGGGGGATCAATCATGTCAACACCTATGATCTTGTACTTCTATCCTCTGCAACTATGAGAAAATGTATTTTTGCTGTTTCAAGTGGTGATACTTTTACTTGATAACTCTAGCAAACTAATATATTTTGAGTATAGTCATAAACTTGATTTATTATTATAACTACAATCCCTTCCCACCAAAATTCATCTTATATCTGTTACAAATTCTTTAAATAAGTTTTTATCCAAGTTGAATGAGTGTAATAAACCACAGATATATTTTTCTTGTTACATTGAATCCTCAAGTTAGATCCAAGCTCTGTTTTTCAAAGGAAAAGTAAACTAAGAATTGAATTCATTGGCTTTTCAGAAATAATTTTAACTGATATTTAAGTTTAAAAAAAAAAACAATAGTGTTTTTTCCTCACTTTGTTCTAATCTACGATGGGTCTTGTGTCTATGAGACGCAAAGGAATAGAGCTGTCTTTAATGCACGTTTTGGGGCATTTATGACTGTGCTGCTTTATACTTACCAAAGGACTAATGATCAATTATCCTACTTAATCACAACACTGAGAAAAATTAAGACAGATGGTGTGTCCTTTTTTCAACTGATGAGGAAACGAAAGCTCAGAGAAGATGAGACACTTGCTCAATATTACATACCTTGTGGCAGAAGCTTTTCCACATGCTGACCAAACCAATTTCCTTTCCTCCTAGACCAGATGTGACCAAATTATGGCTCACTCACCATATCCAGCCTGCTTCTGATTATTGTAAATAAAATTTCATCGTAATACAGCCACACCCATTCATTTATACATGGTCTGAAACTAGTCTGACTCTACAATTGAAGACTTGAATGGTTGAAACTGAGACTATGGCTTGAAAAGCCTAAAATATTTACTGTCTGACCCTTTACAGAAAAAAAAAAAAATGCTGATCCTTGTCCTAGGTATGCAATTAAACTGAATTTCCCTAAAACTCTTTTACCCCAGGTGTTCTCTCTTCCCTTCTTTGGAACTGTAACCAGGGGACCCGATGGAGGAATCCAAGGCCTTAGGAGAAGTTGGCTGCTAGAAGAAAACAGTGTACTGGTCTAGAGCAGAGCTTTGTAGCAACACAGTTTGGTCTAATACCATGGTGGAAAATCAATCATAATTGTATTAAGTGTCTCAAGCTTAGAGGTTTTAATAGCATTGAATTCATCTTGAGACAAGAGCAGAATTCATATCTTTTCATTCACACTCCAGAGTTGTTCTCTTTGTTGAACAGAACAAAGTGACTGGAAATGAAAAGGAATAAGGAGCCAAGAGCAGAGACCAGAGCTCAGAAGTCACAGTGATTCTCATTTGGCCCCAATTCAGAGCTGGGGTAGCAAATGAATTTCATTTCCTAGCCTTCTCTAATAGTGGACAGTGCAGGGTGACATGCTAGTACTGGGATGTGAGGCCACATTCAGGCTCCAGAGAAAGCAAGTGCAGCCAATTAGCAGCATCTACAAGATCAGGAACAGCTTCTGTGGGCTTAGGAGTATGGAATGGACTCTACCATTCATGCACTTGAGAGACCCCTGAAGGTTGAAAAAGCACTCTCTACCTCACAGACACAAAGAGAAGAGCTTCACTATGTTACAGACATGGGTGACCTTCAGTCTGAGTCACAGTCACGCAGGCTGCTACTAATTAACTCAAGTAGAGGCATATTCTTAACACCAGTTTCAAATGACTGTGGGATGGTAGGGGTGGGAGAAGAGAAGGTTAAATCGGAAAATTTAAAAATACTTAAAAATTAGACATGTGAGACCACAATCTAAAGTTTCATACTAGGCTAATAAATAAACACTAGCCTTCATAATGGAAGTTTTGGTTATGTGTTTCTTCCATAGAAAAGAACATAGTAAGTTGCAAAATACACAGTTCACTTAATTGCCACCTTAGAAGAGATTTTTCTCAATCATCTTCCCTCTTCATAAGTGGAAGGTATTTCTATCATTATTATTATTATTTACTTTTTAAAGTTTTTCTGCATTTAATTGGAGACGTATAGGAAGGGATATTCTCAAAGAAAAAAAATATATAATCCACTTGCTCTGGAACCAAACACGATTAGGAAAAAGAAAAGACAAATGATGGTTATGTCTTCTGCAACTTACAGTTGTTTCACAAATGAAAGACCCCAACACTCTGCTTGAGTCTTCTTTGTTTTTTCCAGTTTTTCTCCCTCAAGGAACACCGACATCCTCGGAAATACAGCTAGTACAGAAGTTTCATTATGTGTCTTTCATGGGCATTTCCTTTTAAGGCAATTATAGTAAAGAGAAATGAGGTGGTGATACACTATTTTCACCTGACCCCCTCCTTTTTCTTATTTTGGTAACATCACTGTAGGTCATTCTCCTACTGCTGAAAAAAAATCCATCCTGTTTTCTAGCACAGTGCTTTTTGCCAGTTGCTCCCAAGCACTGCAGCACCAGCAAAAGGTTTGTGAACCATTCGGTAAGTGGTTCCTGCTTGAATGAATTACCCAGCTTTCATGAACAGCCATGCAGAAGCAAAGCAGGCAGAAAAATAATGAATACATTTGTACCGTGGCATTCTCCAGCTATGAGCGTCTCACAACCATACAATTTCCCCACGAGGAAAGACAAGATTGCACTGTCATTAGAATAGGTAATCATTAGATTTATCTTTTATATAATTTGTAGCATCTTAAACTATTCTGTGTAGCCTCATTACTGCCAAGAGTCCTCTTTAACTGAGGTGATAAGTAAATAAAGTAGAAATTACACACCAACAAGAATCTGGAATATGTTGTTTTAGTGTTGTCTGAGAGCTCCCTTCAGCAAACCTAATCTGCGCAGCAGTTACCATTATTTCTACCTCAATGAGCATCTCCTAATTGCTGCGTTATTGCTTGTGAAGAAAATGTATTATTGAAGTCCACAACTCGTGACTTGTTGCACATCTGCCCATGAAAAAAAACTTTCATTGCAACAGCTTTTAATCGGTTTCGAACGGTCTGATCGGAGGAAGGGTTGTCCTCCTTCTCTTCAGTATCTGCTCGTTACCATTTTCTAATGGCAGCGCATTCTTCCAGCACTCAAGAGGCATTCATAATTTATTCAGAGACCTGAAGATTTTATTAAACCAAATCTATTTAATTCTCCGAGTATAAGCTCAAGATGATTTTGGTGGCTTTCTGTAATGAACAACAATTAGGAACTCCAAGGACTCAGAACCCGCTTCTAGTTGTTAATGTTTTATGTGGCCTTGTTGGTCTGCTGCCAGATAATGATCCACAGGGCATTAAAATTGCGTATTAATATTATCTTTACAAATGCAATGTTGCTCAGGAGATGATGTTGCCATAGGGTTCTTTCTATTTGTATTAAACAGCTGTTAAAATAGTTTACAGATTTTTGAGATACAATATTGGAATCCGGGTCAAGGATGTAAAAACCCCTGCTTGTAGGATAGCAGGGCAATCACCAGCAAGCTCTTAGTCATGCTGCCACTTACAAAGTCTTGTGGTCACTGAATGAATTTAAGAAGGGGAATAAATGTGAAAAATAGGATGGATTTCATTCTTTAATAATTACATCATATCTTTTGTGATGATTTAAAACAATAGGGGTCAAGGGACATAATTAAGTATTGACCAGTGATACAAACAGATAGATATATTTTTCCATGAGTGGTAAACAGAATGTTCTGCTCACTTACAACAGAGATTCTAAAAGATGATCATCAGTAGTCAATAAATTCCTTCCAATACACCTAATTCCGATGTGATCACAAGCTGCATGACAGTGGGTCACATGTACAGAATGCAATTCCATAATCTATCACCTAGTAATGTCAAAGAGGTTTTAGTTTGTACAAGAGCACTCTTTGGTATTCACAAAATCAAGTAGAAATGCACCTCTCAGAACTTATTATATTATTGTCGGTAAGTAATTCATGATGATATTCATTCTTTTCAGAATTCTTGAGGTCATTATAATGATCTGCTCAAGCTCAAAAAGTTAAATATTTACAAGAATTGAAAATCATAGGTAGTCAAAGTCTCCTTGACTAAACGGTCTACCGTGAAAAGAATATGCACGCAATGGGGAAAGACTATGCTGTACAAATCTGGACAGCTTTAGTGGTCACATCTAGGAGATACAGATGGTTATAGTAACGAAATCAGTCAGCATATTTATCCAAGTTGGTCACCCAGTCTTGTCCCACTATTTTCAAAGGGATGAATCCACTCTTTATCTATGAACTTGCAGATCAATCTACCTTGAGAGTCTATCATGAAGACCTCATCATGCCTCCATCCTAACAATCCTATGCCCAGAAAAAGTCTGCTCAACCCTGAAGGCAAAAATTCAGGGGGACTTTATTCCAAAAATTTAGAATTTTTAAATATAACACCAGTCTGCTAAAAGGAATATCACCTGAGGCCAGAAAATGAAGGGTGGAAACCCTGTAGTATCTCGCATGTTAACCTTTGCTTTAGGGTTTTGCCTTCAGCCTTTTCCAAATGTCACAACAAGAAACAAACATCAGAACCCTGCTTCTGAACTTTCCACAAAGAGAATATTAAAGACATCATTTATGTTAGCAGAGCATACAGCTGAAAGCGTGAGATCTGTAGTCAGCTCACTCAGTCCTATTCTGGCTCAATCACAAGCCACCTGGATGACCTGTGTAGTGACTGTCTTTGGATTCCTTAGCTATAGTGGAATGGATCATAATTGCAACTCTTACTTCTGAAACTTCTTGGAGGAATCAAACATGTTATTAAAAGGAAGTCCCTTAGAACAGTAGCCACACACTTAGAAGTGCTCAATGAACAGGTAATTTTTCATTCAATGAGCTGGTACTTACTGATTGTCCACTATGTTTTAGTAGATACTTGTTAGGCACTGGAGATTGAGAAAAAAATACCTGCATTCTTGGGCTCCATTTCAGATAAAGACAAGTAAATATATAGAACAAAAGTGATGTTATATAAAATGGTTTCAGGACTACGGACAAGAAATTAAAATGGCAGAGATCTACAGAATGATGACATTGTGATTGTGCATGTAGAAGAGGAAGATTTACTGGAATTTAACATTTTAGTGAGATCCTCACAGAGGTAAAGGAGTGAGCCAAAAAAGACATTGGGAAAAATTGTGACTTGTACAGAGAAAACAGGAAATACAAAGCCCTGAAACATGTATGATGTGTCCAAGAAACAGCACAATAAAAATTAGCTGCTAGCATTTAGAATGTTTACATTTTTGAACCTTTTAAAAAGGAAAGGCCAGTCCTATTATTCCCTTTTATCTCTCATGATATTTGACTCTATACTAGATGATAAAAAAGAAAAGCATTATTTATGACAAAAGTTCACTTATACATTGGAAAACACCTTTCTTTTTCTTTCTTTCTTTGAGACAGGGCCTTGCTCTGGGCTGGTCCTTAACTCACTATGGAGCCCAGGCCAGCCTTGGACTCACAGCAATCCTCCTGCCTCAGACTCCAAAATGCTGGGATTACAGATGTACACCACCACGCCCAGCTTATGTGGTGCTGGGGAATCAAACTAGGGTGCTTAGCGCTTGACTTAGCACTTGTTGGGCAAGTGCTTTAACTGCTGAGCCATTTCTCCAGCAACTATACGTTGGAAAACATTTCTTTTCAAAGTCCTACCTATTTTTTTTTAGTCTAGATCCTTGGAATCTGCCTTTTAAACAAGTGCTTCAGATGTTATTGACAAAAACATGTTAATCAGATTGATTCCTTTTTATTTCTGTGAGTCTGCATTACTCCAACCAAACCTTTCAGCTGCTCTGGACAGAAAAACTTGGAATCAACTTTGGAGAGAGACGCAGTGTTTGCTAAAAGCCAGAAAGCACACTGGCATGCATTTACACTGGATAAAGTACCAATTCCATTTAGCTACAGTATGAAACGCTGCTTTTATTTGCATGGCAGATCAACCATATAAGGCATAATAACTTCTTTCAAAAGTTCATTGCTGGTCCCACACTAGCTTCTCCCAGCAGGGATTGCTGGCAGCTCTTCATGCAGTAAGCGGAAAGCCATAGTCTGTCAAAGCATCAAGCACTAATGAAATAAACAAAAACTTTCCTTACCTGAGGCAGGTGCCAAAACCTGCTACTCTAAGTGCCCCCACTGGACATAATTTAGACTTACTTTCAAATGTTAAAAACAAATAGGTCCTCCTAAGTGCAATTAAACTAAGCCACACATCGAATCTATTGATACTGATGGAGTTATTTTGATTCCAAGGCCCTTAAGAGTTGTTCCTGAGAATATCGTATAATTTGGTAATTATTATTTTATGCTAATATATGACAAGGAATCTCAAAAACAGTCATGAGCCTCTTAGACTTTTTTAATAATCTTGAATCAATAGTATTTCTCTAAAGCACAAAGTAGTTACTATACCATTACAGCGCAGTATGATTTAATTTAAATGATTAAATATACTGTTTTAATAAGATGCATTTTCATACTGAAAAAACTTTATGTCCCAGTCTATTCCATAGTTCCTTCTCCCTATCCAAGAACAAAATCTAATATCGAGCCATGGCAATTATTTTACTATTCCTTTTGACTTAAGGTTTATAATAGAAGAAAGGTTTTGCTGTTTAGTCATTTAAGTAAATTTGATTTTGTTTTTCTGCTTTGTTTTGTTGTCGTTGTTGTCGCTTGTCCCACCCCCTTTTAGTGTATATATGCAATACACAATGGTTACACTGAGCTTGAGAATCTTTTGCATATATAGATAGCATCGACTTCACCTTCTCTTCCCTTCCCAATTTTTTGCACTCCTACCCCCTCCCTCACCCCCCTGATTTTCAACATCTCACCCCTTTGACTCTATTTTTTATTTTATTCTGGGTTTTTCATATTAGAGAATGCATACAATATTTAACATTGTGAGTCTTGTCTCATTTCACTGATCATAATAGTCTCAAGTTGTATCCACTTACCTACAAATGACTCAGATCTATCTGCCTTTATGCCACAGTAGTACTCCACTGCGTACATACACAACATTTTTTGTACCCATTGATCTACTGATGGATATTTTAGCATCTTCCACAATCTAGCTATTCCTAGTTATGCTGTATAAGTGGGTATACATGCATGCCTGTTACATGTTGCTTCCCCGCCCCCATTTTATTGATATGTATAAGTGCAAAATTTAAGGTTTGCAATGAAGCTGAGCATTTTGTGCACATATGTATCTTGTCAAGGTGACAAGGACTTTCCCACTCTCCTTTTGTCCCTCCCCCTACCCACTGCTCCATCCCTCCCACCCTACCCCCTGGTTTACTTTGTTTTTCACTTTAAGTTTCATGAGATAGTTGTGACCTGGGTTTCTCATATCAGAGAGACCATTAGATGTTTCACTTTCTGCTTCTGACTCACTTCACTAAGCATGATGGTCTCAAGTTTCTTCCATTTGCCTGCAAAAGCCTCCAGACTGTTGGACTTTATAGATGCATAGTATTCCATTGTGTATAAATACCACAGTTTGTGTATCCATTGGTCTGTTTATGGGTATTTTGGTGACGTCCATATATTAGCTATTGTCAGTTATGCTTTTAACTCATTTACAAAGATACCCAGAAGGTATATTGCTGGGTCCAACACAGTATCTATTTTCAGTTGCATGAGAAATCTCCATACTGCTTTCCGTAGTGGTTGCACCAGTTTACAGTCCCACCAGCAAGATAAAGGGGTTCTCCCCATCCCCCACCCCTGCCACAGCCTTGCCAGCACCTATGGCTATTTGAGTTATTGGTATATGACATTCTCACTGGGGTAGGTATGATGGTGTCTCTATGTTGTTTTGATTTGCATTTCTCTAATGTCCAATGATGTTGCATTTTTTCAGGTATTTGCTGGCCATTTGTACTTCTTCATCTGAGAACTATCTATTCGTTTCAAATGCCCATTTTAAAATTGGGTCTTTGAACATTTTTTTATAAAACTAGAAAAAATAACAATCCTGAAATTCACATAGAGCCAAAAAACCTCAGAAAAGCCAAAACAATCCTGAGCAGTAAGACAAAAGTAAATGACATCATGATTCCAGATATCAAGCTCTATTACAAAGCAACAGTGATAAAACTGTACCAAATTGGCACAAAATCAGACAGGTTGACCAATGGAATAGAATTGAGGATGCAGAGACAACCAACCCCAAGTATTCTCAGCTATCTGATTTTTGACAAAGGGCCAAAAACTGGAAAAAGGATAGTCTCTTCAATAAATGGTGCTGGCAGAACTGGTTATCCACATGCAGAAGAATGAATCTAGACACCACGCCTATCGCCATGTACTATGATCAAATCAAAGAAGATCAAAGACATAGATATTACAAAGGAAACACTGAACCTCCTGGAGGACAAAATAGGTAGAACCCTTCAAAATATAGGAGTGGGCAAGGACTTTCTTAATAGGACACCTGATGCAAAAGAAGCAACTTCCAGAATCAACAAATGGGATTATATCAAATTAAAAAGATTCTGCACAGTAAAGGATATAAGAAGAGAGAACCAATATAATGCGGAAAAATTTTACCAACTCCACCTCAGATAGAGACTAATAACTAGACTATACAAAGAACTGAAGAGAAAATTGAGTTTTTTAAACTTATGGTCACCAAGTCAGATGATGCAGGTTATACTCCCTGGTTGAAAAAAAGGAAACCCTCATCACAAAAACCTACAGTTCTTAACTTAAAATATTTATATTGTGGGCAAATTTCTATGATAGCATGAAGAGGATATTATTAATAATTATGCCAGGAAAACAAGCTTAACCCAACATTGTCTCTAGCAAACCATGAAGGCACCTTTTCAGCAGACAGAAATTAAATATTAACATTTGTAAATTCAGGAATATTGCTAGCATCATTGCTCATTATGTCTAAAGGGCCAATCATTACATCTCTCAAGTCTGCATTAGTGCCCACCAATAGCAGAGAGACCAAAAGGTCAGTAACCTCTGGCTAAGCCAGGAAAGTCTGGGATATGAGTATCCCAACCTGATAGAACACGGTAGTGGAAGGAACTGGAAATCTATGTGCATGAAATCATCGGGCTTAGAAACCTAATGAAGAATATTTAAAAGGATGCTTGAAGGATAGTGGCACATGAAGAAGAAGATATGTGCAGATTTCACCTACTGTCTGCTTCCCTAGCATGAATGAAATCAGGTGCACTGTACAATATTCAAGACCTTCAGGCTTTTCTGCCAGCCCTTCATACTGTTTTCCTCCATATTTTCTTTATACCTAGTCACTTTGTTTCCTCAAAATTTCCCAAAGCCTGACTGCCACAGACACATTCTTCAAGCCCATATACAACAAATACCAGTATTCACAAATCCATGAGAACCCACCACACAGATATAGCCCAAACTCATACTCAATCCACAGTCCAAGGAGTCACCAGTGATTTACTGTTATTGACTGGGGTGATGAACTTTACCTTATGGCTCAAAATAGTGTCATGTCAACTTCCTTTCTCTCTGCTATGCTATGTCTCAGTGACAGATATTGAGAACTACCTTGTGATCTAGTGTGGTGACACTGGCCTGCAATTCCAGCACTCAGATTGTCAGATTAGGTCATATGTCAGCAAATTCTCTGTGTAACACATAGCTGCTTCTAGTTTTCTTAAAATTATTTTCAAAAAACTTTGAAATGAGCACCTTTCTAAGATATGCAAGAATATAAGAGGCATAAATCAGCTACTAAAGCCTGTTTTGCTCCTTTAACACAAAGCTTGGCACATAGTAGGTGCTTACTAAGGAGCTAATGATTGACTATAAGGAAATATCTTTAAAGACCACTGGAGTCTAAGAAATCACTAATGTACTGGAACACAGAGGCAACATTAATTTTGCTCTTGTGGAATCAAAAAGTGAGACAGAAAAGAAGAAAACAATTAATATGTAATAGAAACATAGCAGAACAGGAAAATGTGGAGGCAAGCATTCAGATAGGGCAGAAAGAAATAAGTGAAAAATGATTTAGGTTTTGGACAAAAATGTGAGTCAGTGTAGTGTGTGTTATGGGGTAATGATGTAAATCTGGGTGAGTAACAGGCCAAGATGAGGTCTGGAAATATACCATAGCAGGCTGAGAAACATGACTTCTTTTTTTTTAGAGAAGGAGAAGTGTAGAGAAAGTCTTCCTAAGACAGAATTATACTGTTAATGTTTCTTCTAAAGATGCAACAGAAAAGTACAAACAGAAATTTATTTAAGAATGTTTAGAACAATATTCATTAGAATATTTAAATTCTAAATAAAAAATGACCATTGGAGGGTTAAACTTAAGGGAATGATGTCCATATGTACCTATTAGAAATGAAATTGAAGATTGTTATTGAGATGGAAAAACAGCCATACTTTATCAAGAGGGAAAAAAAAGTCACGAAATAGGCCGAGGACTCTCTGTTTTGTTCTGTTTTTGTTTTGGGTAATATATGCATAAAAAAGTATGGAAGAACACATATCAAAATGTTTACAACGGATGGTGTAACTATAGAAAGATTACAGAAAAATTTGACTATACCAAGATACAAATGTGTGCATATTTTCACAATATTCACATATTATTTTTAAATGTATATTTTTACAATATGATTTTTATAACCAGAAAAAATAAAACTATTTTTAACAAGTTAATTTTATTGGTAAGTTTACTTACCCAACAAGATCTATCTCATCTTTCTCTTTAATCCTGCGTCTCTGATTCTCTCTGATATCTGTGATAAATATCTAGACCTATCTCTACAGTCATCTTCACCCTGGTGCAATTTTTTAATTGTTCCTAAAAAGCTGAATAGTATTACAAGAAGCTTGAAAAAAGTAGAATTCCACTACTTTCGCGGTGAATGGTAATCATAATTATAAAACTGCAGGTCCAACTAAGACCCAGTGACTGTATTAACAGAGAAAAAGAAGTCACTAAAAGCCAGTAGACATTGAAAAGACATAAGAAGGAGCAAGAATGGGATGGCTTAGAAGGTGTAAAATGGAGCTGAGCAGTCTTGGCGGCAGAGACCTTCACAACCACCAGTAATCGTATAACACTGCAATAATTGTAGACTGTAGTTGGAAAATAAGATAACATTTGTCAGGGAGGGTTAAACATCTCCTTTAACATTTCCTTTGTAGGGACCAATTAAAGTCTATAGAAAGACTAAATTCAAGCCATAAACTGGGTGCTCTATAAGAAGTGGGGCCCAGGCAGAACAATTAGCATATCTGAGATAAAAATTGTGATGACAAAAAATACCATAAAAAATTATTTCTTAAGTTTAAAAGTGGTAATAAGCCTGGAAGATAATTACATAAAGTCTTCACCCAGAAAGAAGCAAAACAGTAACAAGATAGGAAATAGGTATCTACCTGTATTTTTAAAGGAAGTCTGTGTAATACTGTTTATTATGACTCTATAACAGGTATACAATAAGAAGTGACCTATAGTTCATTTCTGTACCCTTGGTAAGTGAAATAATGTTGGGAATATATTCCATAAAAGTCTGTAATATGAACTTCTAGTAATGAATTTTAGAAGGCAATTATACAGGTTGCTTAGACAAATAATAAGAAGTTAGAGAACTCAAAAATAATGATTCTGGCAAAAAAATCAAACCCTTTGAAATCTAGGTATAAAGTGAGACTGAGAAATCACTTATATTTGACACTGAGGGGTAATAATGTCGCAGGACCGTGCAATTTTCAAAATTCTAAGGTACTAGAAAAAAAGGAGCTGGAAAGTTAGCTGGAGAAATCAAGCACTAGAGTCCTAGTCTACCATTTAATGCCATGACCTTGGATGAATAAATTATTTAACTTCTTACTACTGAGAGTCTCAATTATTTCATTTTAAAAAGAGAATAATAAAATTGGCCCCACTTCTATGATTATTTGGATATTTTAACTAGATCATATATGTTTACTATTCTAAAGAACAGTTATTTTGTAGAAGATGATTTGTGGCAGGTAAGCAATTTACCTCTTTCATTATATCTGGCTCAATAAAGCCTTGAAAAATGAGTGGTTGGGGAAGAAAAAAACCAATTGAGCAGCAGCATTATGTTAAACATAGTAAAAACATCTCCTCACTTGAAAGTATCTTAATTTTATGAAAAAAGAAACAGATATTTGGCGATGTGCAGTGGTGTGTTCATTGTTGTACACCAGGTACTGATGAAGTAATTTAATTAGTATCAAACCTTTTCATAATCTCATTTTTGCTAGTTACATCCTCAACTGCCCTGTTTCCAAACAAGGTTATAGCCTGAGATATCCAGCATTATACTTCAACATATCCGTTTAGCAGAATAAATTTCAACCCAAGACAAATGAGTAGCCTCAAAAATCACTAGAAGAGAATTATCTCTAAGAGGTCTAAACTTCTGTCAGTTGCCATCAATAGCCACCAGTAGTCATTATTCAACGAAACTCAGTATTTAAAATGTTATGGAGACAAGGTTAAGAAGAAAACTAAAAATTTAAGTAGCACCCAGAACAGCTTCTAATTACCACAGGAGATAAGGATCTAACCCCATACACCCACCCACATGCAAATCATCCTAAATGTTGCTTGCTAGAGAATTGAAATCCAGAGGAGAGGAGCCCCCTCATTTTGCCATCAACGGCTCCTGATTTCAATGAGCAAAAAAGCACTCAAGTACAGGAAGGCACGTGGTAGGAGGTGAAGGCTTGTCATTACCCAGCAGTATGGAGAGTGTTATTGTGTCTGACCCTGAGTTCTGCATGGTCACCCACCTCTGCATTGAGTACCCAGGGGATAATTCATCATAAATGAAAATGTTCTTGGTAAAGGTGGGGGAGGAGTCAGTGGTCACGGTTAGAGCTGGGATTTATGGCATTATAATAAGTTAATTAACTGCTGCACTCATTGCATTTTAAAGAATAAAGATAGCATCTAAATGCACATGCTGATTAGGAAAGATATCTTAAGGCATACCAAGTGCTTGTTAGGGAAGATGTCTTAAGATGAATTAAAATATAGAGTTTTATGAGGTCTAGGCCTACACATTAATCATAAGAACTAGAGTATTACAGGCTAATGGTGCCATAAAGATCTGACTGGGTTACATTTGCGGGTATGTGCTGAATGTGCCAGTTCAGAAATATACAGGGAGAGATAATAAGTTAATTTTATTCTAAAATTCCATTACACCTGAGTAGTTGAAAATACTCTGAAACAATTGAATAGCAGGTTAATAAATGGGAATAAAAATCTTGATGCATTGTTTTGATTCACTTCCACACAGTGATATACAATTACTGCAAAAAATTATTTGAAAAAGATTCCATAAAAGTTTTAACACAAAAAGGCAGAGTGAAAACGCTCAAAGAATATACAGAATAGAAAGTCTAGAGAAAGGAGTAAAAAAAAAAAATCACAAACGGGAAATAGAAAATAACACATAAAGAAAATGTGAGAGTTCAGCATGGTTGTGTTTATAAATTTCAGGACATCAATAAATTTCATATTTTATGAAAAATAAAATTAACACAACAGGTTAAAAATTTAAACAAGTTGAAAATATTATCAGAGGCACATCCATACTCCCAAAAAAGAAACTCTGTGTCATAATGGATTAGTAAATGGCTTCAAATTATCTCCAACTTTGAAAGAAAAGATCACTCCCATCACAAAGGATTTATCTCAGAAAACAGCAAAAGATTAAAAATGATCCAGGTAACTCAAAGAATCAGGTCCTAATTTTAACGAATCTAACTGAAACACTAAAAAAGGAAAACACAATTGAAATGTCAATTAACAGAGGTATAAGCACTTAAAATGCTAAAAAAATAATAATCTTCTAGTTCCAGTCAGTGTTGAGCAATCCAGAACAGGTTAAATTAGAAAGTCTACAAATGTAAATCATTAGTAGATTTAAATTCCAATCAAATATATTAAAAGGTAATCATCTCAATAGTACTGATTTTCCTACATGGGAGATACTTAATTCAAATGATATCAACCATCAATTTGCCTAGCACTGAAAAAAATAGGTAATTCTTAAAAATAATTAAAACACAAATACATTAAGTTACCAGTTTTACCTAATAGTTGTTATGATAAGATTGTCTGACATTCATTAAGTTCATTGAAGTTCTTATTACATGCCAGGCATATTATAAAACACACATATTATTTGTGTAATATCATTTCAGAAGTTCTTAAGGCATAAAACACAAACAAAACTAGGAAAGAAGAGATGAAATGTAATTATTTAGAGGTGACCTGGTTTTAGCACATAAAAAGAGAAAGAAGTCAAATGTAATGCTATTAGAATTTTTATATACTAGACAATAACGTGGTATAAAAACCATAAACCTTGGACTTATTTATAATTACAAAACAAAATCTAATCTATTAACAGGAAATAATACCTTATGTCTGCAGTCTCCAACCTTGTGGGCACCAGGGGCAGGTTTCCTTGAAGGCAATATTTCCACAAATGGGGAGTTGATAGTTTTGGACGACTCCACCACAGTATATTTATCGTGTACTTGATTCTTATCAAACTGCAATGTCTAATGAAAAAATTATGTAATTCACCATAATGCAGAAATCAGCGGAAGCCCTGACAGGAGCGAAGAGCCCTGAGTGGAGATGGCAGGAGATCAGGTGACGACTGCGGCCATGCAAGATGCTTGCTGCACACTTCCTGCTGTGTGACCCAATTCCTAATAGGCCAATGTATTAGTCTGGGTTCTTTCAAAGGCAGAGTTTACAGAAATTATAACAAAAAGGATCTATTCGAAATGCTTACACATCCTAGGATGGCGATAGTGCAAGATGGCGGCCTGCACCTGTGAGAGCTGGAGTGACTGATGGCTCCTCAGCCGTGAAGAACTCCCTTCCGGGACTGCAGGATAGGCAATGAGAGTCTGCTGCGGATCTCGGTTGTCCGAAGACTAATGGTGAAAACTGGAGCCTGAAGATCGGTGACTGACAATCAGCAATGGGCAGACAGGTGCAAGTTGAGACTGGAGCAAATCTGTTGTAGCAAGTCGGCATCCGTACACAATAACGAAGGCGACAGCTTTCCCAGAGGAAGAAGCTGTAGCAATCATTTCTCTTCTTTTTATACCATTTCAGTTCAAGTTGGGCCTCTCACGTCTGGGTGGGTGTGCCTCCCTCATTTGCTGGCCCACAAATTACTCACTTTAATACAGGCCGGTTCCCAATTCCCAAACTAAGTGTGGTCCCCACACCCTAACCAGATGTGGTTCCTGTCTGCAATGGGGTGAGCCTCCAGCCTCTGCCGTGACCCTTTATTGTTGCCATGGGGCCCATGAATGGACTGTGTGAGACCTGAAACTGAGCTAAAATAAATCTTTCCTCCCTAAACTTATGGATGCCAAGTATTCTGTCACAGCAACAAAATAAGTAATTAAGTTATATATTCTTAAATTAAGAAATTCATTTCTATAAAATATTCTTTTCTCTCCTTAATTTTACTTTTGATTAAACGTATGAATTATATAGACATAGATAAACTTCAATGTTCTACTTCAATACATGTACACACTGTGCCCTGATAAAATCCAACCTCCTTTTTTCAGCTTTCTCCCATCTCTTTTCTAATAAACATTGTTCTAAATCCACACTGGCTTTTTTTTTTTTTAACCTTCACCTACGCGAACATGCAGTCTCTTTGTGCCTGGCTTACTTTATCAGTACAAGGTCTTACAGTTCGATTCGTTTTACTCCCAAGCATAGCATTTAGCTCTTCTCTGTGGCTGAGTATATTCTATTCTGTACATATGCTATGTTTTCTTCACCCACACGTTGATGAGCACTTAGGTTGAGTCCACTTCTTAGCTGTCATGAAGACAGCTGCAGTAAATAGTGATCGTGCAGGTATCTTTTCAGTATGCTGATTTCATTTCCATTGGATAGCCACTCAGAAGTAGAATATCTAGTTAACATGGCAGATCTACTGTTTAGCTATTTGAAGAACCTCCGTACTATTTTCCACAATGGCTACATTAATTTACATTCCTATCAAAATAAGTCCCATTTTCTCCGCATGCTTGCATTTTTTTCTTTCTTTTTTTATAAAAGCCATTGTAAGTGATGGGATATGATATCATTGTCATTTTGATATGCATTTCCTAAACAGCTAATGATATTGGGATTTTTCCCCATTTTTTTAGTCATTTATTTTTCTTATTTGGAATGCATTTTCTAAAATTCTAATTCAAAATGAATCCAATGATTTTAAAATTGATTTGGAAGTACAAAACTAATTTGTGGCAAGGGTGCAGAAAAACAGGAACTCTCCTCCACTGCTGGTGGGAGTGCAAGCTGGTATAACCATTATGGAAAGCAGTCTGGAGATTGCTTAGAAAGCTAAGAACAGAAATTTCATTTAATCCAGCTACTGCTTTACTGGGCATGTTCCTAAAGAAATAAAGTCAACATACCAAAAAACATATGCACATCCATGTTTATAGCAACACAATTCATAACAGCCAAATCCTGGAAACCATCTATCTACCCATCAACAGAGGAATGGTTAAAGAAGATGCAGTACCTATCTATACACAACGGAATACTATGCAGCCACAAAGAAAGACAGATATAAAGCTTCTGAACAAAAATGAGGCCACCTAGAGTCAATAATGCTCAGTGAAATGGACCAAACACAAAAGACAAATTATGGATGGGCATCTCTCTTATAAAATAAACAAAAATAATGGCATAAGAAGTCCCCAGCATGAGTGACAGGGTAGAAAGAAGGACTACGAAAGAGGTAAATCTCTGAAAAAGGGGTGGGCATAGACATTCATTGATTCCCCAAACCCCATATCTCTAATGTGTTATAGAATTTGGAATTCATGTATAGGTAAAATAATTAAAAATTTTTAAAAACTAAAATATTTGAACTTTGTGGGTGAGAATAAGAAAAAGTAGGCCAGAGGAGAAATGTGGCCCATTGAGAATATGCCTCCTTACCTGTATGTAGTCAGGATTTGAATAGGCAAGAATTACATAACAGATAGTAGGATTATAACCAAAAGTAATCAGTGTAATCATCAAGTAAGCTACAAGAAGAAAACAATTAGTCTAAGCCTTTGGGGAAGATCTTTCTTAGGAAAAAGGTAACTGAATAAGAAAGAAAGAAAGAAAAAGAAAGAGAGAAAGAAAGAGAGAGAAAGAAAAAGTGAAATAAATTATTTAGATTCAGTAAATTAAGTAGTATTTAATAGAAAGAAGTGAAGAGCATGATAGAATGGATGAAACAGGGAGAAAAAAACTATAGCAAAGGAAAATAACAAATTTAAGTAAATAGAAATTAAAAGGGAAAACCTCAGAACAATAAAAAGCAGACTAAAAGACGGCAATCTTAGGGGAAATACTAGTAAGACATGCATCAGTTCAGAGCATTAATGTCTGTATTTTATAGAACGTTCACACAGACTGTAACACAGCCCCTCGGATAGACAGAAGCTCAGAGGTCAAACTCAAGAGATTAAACTCCTCAGTGCTCTGGGGCCCAGATGGGACCTGTCAGGTATGCAGGCACAGTAGGAGTCCGTCACAGCAGGTCACAGACGGAGGCCAGGTGGGGTTGGAAGAAGCTGCAGGCAGAATTTCTCATGCTGAATTATGGGTCCAGTGTTAGAGATCTTTGGCTCTTTTCAGGAGAAACCAAAAATTCAGATTGTCAAACCTTTGACCACATTGTTTAATAATGTACTGGTGAAAAACAAAGCATGCAAGTGATCTGAAACACTCCATCATTCCCCAGCTTACAAGTCTTGACTGACGTGGACAGGAAAAGAATAAGGGAATACTTCTAGCAAAAATATATGTAAAAATATGTTAAGGATAAACTACTCATTTTGTTTTGTGAAGTCAGTCTCGTTGTTTTTCTCTGCCTAAGGAATCTTCAGGATATAAGAAATTTCAACAGCAAGAGACAGTAGAGGCAGCCTCCACCTGCTGTTGGTTTAACACCTGCTGACTCTCCACTTCACCACTGAGTCCTGCCATGTGCAATCCTACGTTATAACTACTCTTCATTATATACAGTTAGCCAAACATGTTCTTGATATTGTTTCTTTCTCATTCTTGATTTAAAAATCAATCTTACTTTTTAGATCCTGGTTCAGATGTTACTCCACTGTTAAAATCCAAGTAGAATTAACTACGATTAAATAAACACAAATAATGGGTATCTGTTCTCATCAGACAGTGAGAACAATATAGCAAACAGGATGGAATCCTTCCTGTATTCATGAAAAACTTTCCAGTCACTGAGTATTATGCCAGATACTCATAAATTAAAAGAGGTTTATTCAAGCTCATATTTTCAGAAGTCCATACATACATGGCTGGCCAACTCCAAGGCAGAAAAGGCAACAGCGTAAGGACCTTATAAAGGGCATTGTTCATCCTATGGCAGCCAGGAGGAGCCTGAGAAGGGAGATAGCCAGGGAACAGAATGGACCCATCCATGCCCCCAGTGACCCACATCCAAACAGCCCTCACCTTCTACGAGCGCATGACCAAGGAGAATAGTGCCCCCTATGATCCTAGCACCTTTAAAACACATGAGACTTTGGGGAAACATTTTAGGTTTTATCCCTAACAGTAGATCTTACATTCTTCCACAGCACTTAGCCCCTGCCTCATAGACCTTAGCATGTTCATGTTTATAATTGCACAGTTACCCAAAATTGTTTGCCTCCTTGACCACAAGACTGTGAGCTCTTTGGGACACTGATTGTGTATGCCCACAATACCAGCTGCTCCTGTGTCTGTACCTTTTATCCCCTATGATTTCAATACTGCAGACATCCATGTATGTTTGTCTAAGGTGGCATGGGAGATATGCTCTTAGAAAAGCCTACCGTGACTATGAAGGTCGAAACATTCTGTTAAAAGTAAAACTCAAAGTAGGGTAAAATTTGTAAAGGTAATTTAGAAGTCAAAATAATTCATCACAATTTCTTAGTGCTCGGTGCTACACTGCAACATTCTGCTTTCCCTAAAGAAGTGACAAAACATTGAAACATTAGCAATCCAGATTATCTGCTAATCACTTTTGCAGTTAACTTGAGCAACAGAGAAAGAAGTCAGTACTCTTAAATTAACCCAGCAGAGACATATCAGCATAGAGATACAACACAAATCCATTTTGACATCTGGAGTTCTGTGCAGTAACTACCCCCAAAACACAAGTATGCTGAGCATGTCCACTTCAAGCAACAGTAAGATTATTTCTTCTGGTATCAAGTCACAAAAGATTTCTATCACATAAGCTATCCGAAGTTACCATGGCTAACATCTGCAGCTTGGGCTGAGGACTGAAAAAAAAAAGCTAATTGTGAAGATAGAAAGAATGTAAAATTTATCACGGCATTCAATGCTGCTCTGGTTATGAACTCTTCAGCCGTCATGACCTCATCACTCACTTTCACTTTTTCTACTTTTACGTGTCTGTCTCTCTTCACGTACTTAAAGTTCTCTGCAGGCAAGAAGACACAGAGCAAGGTGCCTTGACCAACAGCTTGACTTGCGTTTGCTTGGTGTGCACTCAAGATTTTTTTCATTATTAGAATATGTGTTACATTTTTCCATATGAGATAAAATATAAACTCTTTATATCTGAAAGTATGCCATTTCAATATTAAACTGTTTTCTTTGACACTTAAACCTGTGCCTTCATTATAATTCCCAATGTAAAATACACAAGATAAAAAAGAGAGAATTCAGTGCGTGGATTCCTCCCTCAACCTAGAATCTTTTATCTACACATCCACACTTAAAAACATGAACTAAGGCTGACACTCCATGAGATATTTAATGTTGAACATGAGAATCATCAGGACCTACAAAATCCCTGCTACTTATTCTGAAAGATCGGGTGAATGTAGTAAGTTGCACTTAAGTGTAATGACATGTAATTCATAATACATATTATTACTAAAGTGTCCATTTGCCAAACATTTTTCTCAGTCAATATTGTAGGAAGGTGAAGAGACATCACTAGAATCATGAACACACCTATGACACTGTACTTATCCCAAGAAGATTTTAGTCTAAAAGAAAAGACAGAGCACATACTGCTGGAGTGTCAACTTTTGTTAGCCAGATTTAGAGAATTATTGACAACATGGTATTTGCAAGGATATCCACATTTATTTTCTACTTCTCTATGTCAGAAGCTCCTACCAGAGAAAAATGACCAACATTACCACAAAGTGGTAAAAGATTTTTTCCCATATTATTAGTATGTATATATGCAAAACATAATATTTACATTGAATTTGAGTATTCGGTGTACATACATAATGCATAAAAATTACAAACCCTTCCCCTCTCCCTTTTTGACCCTCCACACCTTCCAGCTCCCCCCTGGCTCCCACTATCCTCTCCACTTTGGTTCTATGAAATGACTGTATCCGGGGTTTCTAATACAAGAGAAACCATTCTAAATTTCACTTTCTGCATCTGACTCACTTCAGTGAGCATGATGGTCTCAAGTTGTATTCATATACCTACAAAAGCCTCAAAACTACCTGTCTTTATAGCGCAAGTTTCCAACTCTTACTTTTCCTTACTAACTCACTCTATGGATACCTTTCAAAGAAATAAGACTGTACCTACATTTGTAGAGAAAACACAAGTTGCTTCTTACATTAACATGCCCAACTCTGTTATGTTCTTGTCTTTCAATTGACTTTTAGCAAATTTAGCTCAGATATCATCTAGTGACCTCCTACAACAAAATGCACACCTCTTTATACATATTTTATAAACTTTTAAAGTTTTACTCTACAAGGCTTCTGAGTTTTTCTCTGGTATTTCTGGTATCCTGATTTTAGTTAATAACGGAAAAATAAAAAGAGCAAAAAAAAAAAAATAGTCCTTGATCTAAGCCTGTTTAGTGTACCAAAGAAAAATGCAACAGAGCTGGAGGCACATGAAAACACGTCAATCAGATGTAATTGCTCTCCAAGAGAAACACTTTTCAGGCAGGTAAAAAAGAACTCATCCCGAACACAAGTCTTTGTAGCAGCAACTAACGTACTAATGACAAGCTCAGTTTGTTATTCTCGTACTTGTTGTTAGAGATGAATATTTGATTCAACATGACAGAAAAGGACAGCCTGACCAAGTCATAGCTCTTAAATAATTATAAAAAAGGAATGGAGGGCATGTATAGATGACATCTGGGATTACATATAATAATGACATCCAATTATATCATTCACAATTGCTGAGACTCCACATAGTTTTTACATACTTCACAGTTTCTTACATGGTTCAGATTTAAAAAAAAATTAAAGCTGTGCTTTTTGCCATGTTCAAAATAGTCAATAGCTCAGATGGTCTGAAGACAGTACACAGCACGGGGTAGGATTTGAAGGCTGTATTTGGCTGGACAAATATAAAGACAGCTTTTAAATTCTTTCAGTATGCCATTCCATTATTCCAGATCCAGAAACAATGCACAAAAGGCAACTGTTAACTCCAAAATGAAGGTCAGAGTCTAATCTTACCACTTACATTCATTATCTAAAACTCCAAGTACCATACTTGTCACAGCACCAGATTTTGAGTATTTACTATCTATAAGGAATAAGCCTTTTTTTTAAAATGAGGAATTAAACAAAACAATAAACTCAATAATAAGCTTTGGCCAAAATCTCTTCTTAAATTTATCAAAGGTAGACATATCTATTCAGCCCCCAGCAATCTATGAAGTACCATATTGGAGAAAAACCATAAGCTTAAAAAAGCTCATTTTAAGTTTAAAATAAATAATCTTCAGTTTCAATAGGACCATGCAAATGGAAGGAATACACAAAGCTAGAATCTAATCATGACTGGGCAGACACAGTTCTCTCCTTTCCTTATTGCCTCATTTTATGGAAGAAAACGTGCAAAACTAAATTCTTTGTTCAACCTATTTACTCCTTGTCTTAGTTACTTATTCTTTGCTGGGACAAAATATCCACCATTCACAATTTGAGGGAGAAAAGATATCTTAGCTCATAATTTCAGAAGGTTTCACACATTCATTCATGGAGCAGTCAGCAACAGCGACAGCACATGGCAGAGGCTAGAGAGCTGCTTACAGCACTGCAGACAGAAAGTCAAGTGAAGCAGAAAGAAAAAATATTGGTGCAGCTTCTTCCTGGAAAACCTCCAGTCTTGTCTGAGTCTCCAGAAATTTCCAGTTTCCATGGCAATTTTAAAAAGATAGAGCCAGGCCTCATCTTCTCATTTTCTCTTCCTGCATTCACACAATGGACCTCTTCTGCATCTGACTTCCAGGTTATAATCTTTAAGAGGCAGCACAGTCAGCTTTGTTCATGTGGACTGGTGGTAAGAATGTCTGGTTAATGTGGTGGGTACTGCGAGGCATTCTGCTCAGTTCCTGCTTCAGTAAAAGAATTCAATTGCTGACACTGCTGTCAGCGATTAGCCTTCAATGGTACCTCTGCTGGGGACTGCCCTGACTTTCCAGTGTAGCCCATACTCAATGAGACAGGAATAGAAAAATGGGACAATCTTTGTCTGCCTCAGGAAATTTCTGCATATCCATTCCAGCTCTGAAACTCTCCTCAGAGCTTGCCAGGGCTATCACTGAACCCTTGTTGCTGCTAAACTTTTCCTGCTTCTTAAATTTTTTTTTTTTTTTTTTTTTTTTTTTTGCTTTCCTTTCCTCAAGTGTGGATCCCACAGGCACTCATTAATCAACATTCTCTGCACTGCATTTTGACCAAGAGGTCACTTGTTGAAGAACTCAACCTGAGACACTGGTGTTCTGACCTCCACTCTAAGCATTCTGGAGTCCATAAAGTGGAAAGCTCTGCTTACCCTGCCAAGGCTGACTCCCGCTGCAGCTTCATTTATCAGAGAAGTACTACATTTGGATGTCATGAATGCATTTTATCTATTAATAAAATTGTATTTCATTCCTTTTTGGTTATTGCCATCATATCATGGCTCCCATATCACTGGGACAGATTATGAGTGGGTGATGGAATTTAAACATCAAAATCCTACCCATATCTCTAATAAGGTCTACTCCCAGAGTCAACTGGGAAGATATCAGTCTTCAGAAATGTCAAGGCTTCTTCAAATCCTTTAACTCTGCCTTCTTGAGATTCTTCATTTCCATGACAACTCTAAGGAGAAAGTTTTAGTGAACGGTTGGCAAATTCAGAAAAGTTTTGGGGACTGAGAAACGTAAAGAGTTACATTTAATTAATTAAATTAAGCTAAAGTGATTTTTGATGTTAAACAAATAGAAATAATGCAGATCTAAAGGATATCTTTTCTACTTATTGCCATCAAAAAGGAGAACATATTCTAGTTTTAAAAGACCAATACTTGAGGAATTCTTTATTTAACAAGTGGGAACAGTATGAGAGCACTCACATTTCAATGTATATTATATGATCCAGAGGTTGTAGGGAGAGAAGAATGACACAAAATTAATACATAGTCCAAGCAAGTGACACAGTATCTGATATTTACTTAAGTAAACCTGTTAATTTGTGATGCTAAAGAAAATTTAATGCTTAAATTTATGAATTCTCCCCATATGAAAACAAAAATATTCTATTCCTTTTTCTAATTTTATGAATCTAAAAATACATGATGCTCCAGTGAAAAGGTAAAGTATCTGTTAACTCCCAAGAATAAGAGTAAATAATTCTTCCATTTTGAGCTAAGCATTCAATATAGCCACCTGAATGCTGCCCTCTATCACTACGTAAATGAGATGTCTCGCAGAGACAAGTCAGAACTTTAGCCAGTTTTACAGAAGAGAAAAACCAAATTGAATTTAAATTACTTATCCAATAAACGACCAACTGGAAATTTATCACAAAGTCTTAGAATCAGAAACCCCCATCAGCTCACTGGGCAACTCGGCTTCTCTCTCCTCTAGACCTACACTTATGAAATTGCTTCCCTTAATATCAAAGATACAGTCCCAGTTCAAAATCCAGCAAATATTTTAAAATATAATTTGACAGCTGACATTCCTCTTTCTTAAATGAGAAATGATTTGGGCGGAAATACTGAAGAGACATTCTAATTATCCCCAGTGTCTGCATGCGGACACTGGCAGCCATCACCTCATTTGTCCGTCAAGCAAGTGCGGAGAATGTTCCATCCTCTGCTCTTACCCGCGCCGGTGCTCACCTTTGCAAGTTACCTACAGTGATTTCTACATTACTTTTACTATTGCTCATCCTACTTCCCTTCCTTATAAAATAATACTATCTCATTAGCAATATTTACACAGCTGCTTTACAAATAATGACTTCTATAAATATTGTATTAAGGCTCTCCTTTTCACGCTTCTGAAAAATCTTCAACAAGGAAGTACATATGCACTTCTTATATGTGCTACCAATGTTTATAAAATAAAAATTTTTAACTCTGTTTCTAAAAACCTAGCTCTACTTGTGCTTGGTTGACAGGAGCTACTGAAGGTCACTTCTCTAGCTCACAGCTTTGAATTGTAGCCACTGACGCAAAAAGTCCAGGCAAAATTTGCACTCGAAACACAAGCTCTAGGAGAGGACGCCTGCACAACCCATGAACTAGCTACAGCAGCTTTTGGTGCCAAAATCCCTTGTGTCATTGCACCTGTTCCTTGGTCCCTGGAGAAGGTATCTTCTGGGTCTCACATTTCCATGAAAGAAGATATCAGTGCTAAAAGCCCAAGTACTACCTACAACTGCCCCCATGGGAATTAGGGCAGGATCTTTTGACACCCTGTACCTTGAAGTCAGCAGTTTTCAGTACCATAGACCCCAGAATCACATGAGCCCATCTAGCTGTGCTGGGGAAAGTCTCATTCTATCCTGTGGTTGCAGAATTATGGCTTCTTCTACACTCATTCTGATGGTTCTAGGCAACATCTCCTTCACATCCAGTGGCCGAGGAACAATGGCTTTGGTGTCCAATAGTTGGTGTCACCTGTTGTTGGCCTAAGAAAACTGAGGACCATTCTCTTAATAACCCATACCACCAAAACTATGGCTTCCTCTGCAAAAATCCCCATGCCATCAGTGTTGACTTCTTGGATTCTGAGGATACGTGCCTTTCTCAGCCCACCTCCACTTCAGAGATGTACAACTACTTTCATGAATCACCACAGCCCAAACTATTAAGACACAGCACTGCCATAAATCAAAGCTGAATACATCACACAGAGACTACACATCTGACATCGCCATAGCCAAAACCAAAGCACCATACTACTGAGGACCTGAATGAAACCAAGAAGATTTTCATAAAGAAAAAAATTTTCCCTAAAAATCGGAAGAGACAACTGCTATACCAGATGCATAGACATCAAAGTAGGAACACTAGAAACATGAAAAATGGATAAGGAAAATATGGTATTTACAGATCGATTAGAGTACTATGCTGCCGTAAAGAAATACAAATTTTAATCATTTCTGGGAAAATGGATGTGCCTTGAGATCATAATATTTAATGAAATGAATGAGACACAGAAGGTTAAATTTAACATGATTACTCTGATATGATAAAACCAAATTATTTTTTAAACACTAGCAAAATAAAAGATCAAGAGAAAAATAGGAAGATAATCTGGTGGAGGGAATATGATGGGCTGAGTGTGAGGGGAGTGGGGAGGGAAGTAAGAATGATCATAATGTGATATGTATATGTATCAATTCCTTAAGTTGAATCTATACTAACAAAAAATAATTTTAGGGAAAAAACCATGAAAGTTGCACAATAACTCTCCAGAAATAGATCCCAAATTTCAGAAAACTGTAAATATATGAAAAATAATTCAAAAACATTTATCCTAAAGAAACTTGGTGAGATGTAAGAGAACACAGAGAGAAGATGCAAAAACAAAATAAAGGAAAACAATTCAGAACAAAAAAGAGAAAGTCGTAAAAACAAAAGACAGAAATAACATAAAATAACCAAGCAGAAATTGTGGTGATAAAACCTTTTATCAATTACATAAAAATACAATGGAGAAGTTTCACAACAAACTGAAAAAGGCAGACGAGAGACTCCATGGCTATGAGGATCATTCTTTTGAACTAACCAGTTCAAAAAAGAGAAAGAGAGAGAGAGAAAACTCCAACCAAACAAAAATGAATTAATAATTTCAGAAGCTTTCATGACATACAGACATCTGCATACAAGAAGCTAAAAGAAGCTCAACTAGATTAAACAACAACAAAAAGGCATTCACCAAGACATATTATAGTTAAAATGCCAAAAATATAGGACAAAACGAATCCTAAAATATCAAGAGAAAGGTGTCAAGTCACATATAAGGGAAGTCCATTAGGTCTACAGCGTATTTCTCAACATAACCCATACAAGCCAGAATAAAAGAAATGTTATAGTCAAAGTTCTGAAGGAAAAATTAATTAACAACTAATAATAATATACTAAGCAAAACTTCTCTTCAGAAATGAAGGAGAAATAAAGTCTTTTCCTGAACAACAGAAACTGAGAGATTCATCATTACCAGATTAGTTCTAGAAGAAATATGTACAGGAGTCCTTTCTGTACTCTAAGTAGAAGAATGATAACTACTCTAATGAAAATACACAAATGCATGAAACTCAAGAGAAAAACAGATACACAAGAGAGAAAGGAAATAGAATCAAACCACAACATGACAGAAAACTACTATATCACAAAAATAAATAAGAGAGATAGAAACAAAAAATACACCAAGAAGAAAATAATTAATAACATTATAGAAGGAAGTTCAGATCTATCAATGACACCCTTAAATGTAAATAAATGGATTAGATTCACCATCAAAAGATAGAGACTGGACAAACAGTGGGAAAAATCTAGTATACACTACCTATGGAAAACAAAAGATAACAGGAATAACTATAGTCATGTTAGATAGAGCAAAATTTAAACTAAAAATTGTAGAGAGTCCCAGAAGGCCATCATGTGTTCATAATGGAATCACTTTAGCAAGAAGGTATAACAGCTCTTGTGCCTCATCACTCCTGCACAACAGAGATAGCCAGGTAGCCTCTGGCAGACTCCCTCCTGCACCTGGGTGCTTGTGGAAAAGGGACAGCCAAGTAGCCACCCACAGATGCTCATTTGAACCTGGGTGCTCAAAAGACAAGGCCTTCTAGCCACCTGTCCCTCCTGTGCACCACAGGTAGCCAGGGAGCCACCAGCAGAGCCCCACCTGCACATGGGAGCTCCTGGGATGGGGATTTCTCCCTTCTGCATGCCAGAGACAGCCAGGTAGCTGCTGGCTGAACCTCACCTGCACCTGGGAGCTCATGGGACTAGGTCTTCTCACTCCCCATCCCTCCTGAGTGTCAGAGTCAGCCAGGTAACACTGAAAACATAAAGAGTCTAATTCCAGAATCTCAGAAAAAGAAACAGAGCCCATCAACAATACCTGAACACCAACTCACTATAACAGAACCATGAGGAAGCATGGTAATAAATCACCTACAGAAAGACCTGACACCCCTGAAAACAATACCAGAGATCTTGAAATAGCAGATCCCAAAGATGAAAATGACAAAAAAAAAGATGATAATTTCTGGACCCTAAACAAGGGAGCAGCACACCATGGTCAGAGAAGTGGCATTAGTTCTTTTTTATATCTATCTATCTATCTATCTATCTATCTATCTATATGTATACTAGGGTAACTACTGATTAAATCAGTTTCTGTTTCCAAGTGAATAAAAGTGTATGAAATTCCCAACATGTAAAAATGATTAACATTTGAAGAAATGGAAATGCTTTTTACTCTGATTTGAATCTGATACATTCTGTACATGCACTAAATTTTCATAATATACCCCAGAAAGATGTACAAGTATGTCTCAATAAAACACATATAAAAACAACAGAAACAAAATTTTAATTTATGCAACAAGAAATCGTCCTCCAAATATGAAAAAAAGTAAAGTAAACCAAGAATTGAAGCAAATGATTGTACGGTAGAAAATTTTCCACTTGTTCTTAATGCAAAGAAGAGTTTTTCTTGTAGCCTAAAATAATCCACTTGATAGTCAATGAAAGAAAATATAATATCTTCTTGCCCCAGGATTAAACAGCAGCTATAATAACAATGCACATGTCGACCATGACTTTTGAACTTTTTTATATTCAGCTCACGGAGAGAGAATGGAACGTTGAGTTATAATTTTAAAATAAAACACACTGTGATAATTTTGACATGTGAAAATTCAAGTAAACCTTTCAGAAAAGTCTATGAACAATAAGGGAAGTAGTATTTCCTTCTCATATTTGAGTCAAGAAGTAAAAGGGGAAATTAATGAAGTAAAATTGAGTGTTTCAGAATACTCAAAATTAAAATTCTTAAAAATGAAAGAACTGAAAATTATTATCAATGGTAAATATTCAAGAATGGTCATCTAAGTGAGTCAGGCCTTTATCTGTCATACAAGAGCTGATAGATATTGTCAAAATGTTATGAGCCCTGAAACAGAAGTATAAATGCATTATCTTATCTTTTGAAAGTAAGTTCCAAAAGAAAACTTTACCAGTTAAAAGAGAGTGACTTTAGGGATTGGGAGTTTGGAAAAGAAGAAAGATAATAGGAGACTGACATACTTGTATTATTTATTATCATATGAATGTGCATATTTGGTGCAAATAATAAAAAAAAATTTAAATGAATGCAAGCATTGATTTCCTGCGAAAAAGAAGTGAATACCTTTGGGGGCAGTGCTCTCTCTCACTTTCTTCCAGTAAATATTCTCTGTTTTCTCCTGTCCTTGGAAACATCCTCGCAGACAGACCAAAAAATCACACGTTAGCAGCTATTTTTGCATTCTTTATGCAGGAAAACTGACACGTTATGATTAACCATTGCAAGCAGGCGGCTGGCCTTGGCCTGCAATTTGCTGACCTGTGCTGGGTGTTAAGGAAATATTCCTCACCTTCGCTCTCTGTCTTCTTCCATCTATATGCTACCTACGATTTTTACTCTTTTAAAGAGTAAATGTGATCATGTTGCAGTCTCACTTACAGACATTTACTGATAAATGCTAACTGTGCTCGTGACATGGGAGACGAGAGCATCTTCTCTGCTGAGAATAATCTGTGACGCGAGAGAAAAAGCACAGCCGCTGGAAGCTAGCAAGAAGGAAGCTAAGCAGCCAGGGTGGGAGGGGCAACGATCCTCAAGCGACTCCTCGAGCGGAGCCTGTTCCTCTGAGTTTTTTCCCCCACAGCACCACTCAGAGAGGCTGGTCTGCAGAAAGCATCAGGGAGTTCCGACCTTCTCAGAGGCAAGTCTAAGTCCCTGCAGACAGGCAGAGCTTGAGGGACCAAAATCCCAGAAAAGCGGAACTTTGTGCAAAGGAGACTGTACCACCTTTGCTCTCCAGGCAATTGATGAGCGGAGTTTGCAAAGCACTGAGAATCTCAGAAACCATTTGTTGAGCCTGAGTACAGCGCCTTGTCTGTGCTCTGCGCACCAGATGTATTTACAAAGCAGTCAAGAATCCGAAGACATGGCTTTTAATTCCAACACACTATGTCATTGGAAATCCCTAGCATCTGCGTGTGAAGCAATATATTAAAACAATGAAATTAGTACCTAATAAGAAAATATCAGCACTCAATAAAACAACACCTTTAGGGTTCTTCAGCCTGATATTCGAGTAGCATCCTTTTTGTCAGTCCTTAGATGACTCCAGTTAATCTTGTTACAGATCAAATCATTTTTGTATTGGTCAAGTGAGTTCAACTTTCTTGCCTCTTTTCAAAAGACTAGTCTCACCTATAAACTCCTCAAAACTACAATAGTCCTATCATGACCTAAAGCCACATATATGTGTGTTACACACACACACACACACACACACACACACACACACACACACACGTGCGCGTGAGTGCATATAATTTGTGTTTTGCTTATAATCTTACATAAAAACATCAAGATTCTTCGGGCCATCTACATTATCATACTGCTTTTACAACTATCAAATTTCTCACCTACAGAATCACAGTCTTTTTAATTTGTTATGGCAACAAAAAGAAAATCAAAACATATAGATAGATAAATAGATGTGAGATTTTGCAAAAGAAAATTCTACATATTCTATTTTAAACTAAAAGATTATTCATTAATTTTCTATGAATTTAATAGAAACAAAAACAAATATTTTATTTCTTGTGAGATGTGTTTCAAAAATAATTTATCTAACACCTTTATGTATTATGAAAAATATTGAAACATTGGAGTCAGTTTTTTAAAAAATACTGTTTCTGACTTAGGCATTATTTGTTATGCTTGCTCTTGTGAGATCAGCACTTTCCTATTTCCCACCATTCTCTTTTACTATCTCTAAATTTATTTGCTATATTAATAGTATTACTACAGCAGATTTTATAACACACTAATCACATTCCAAGAGTTTTTTTTTATTTATTATTTTCATGCATCAATACTCAACATCAGTTGTATTAGCATGTCTAAACTCTTAATCATGAATTTTTAATTTTGGTTCACCTTTTGGTTGACTGGAATTACCTAATATGTTTTCAAAAAAATACGCTGGAGTCGTGTGCATCCCCTAATTTCCTTCCTATAACTAATACTGAGCTTGCAAGATGAGAGGGATTAGTATAATGTTCCTTGGTTATATTTTACTTCCTTCAGAAATTTTCAGATATTGGGTCCCTTCTGGATCTGATGTTGCTGAGAAGAGGCTGAGGTGAACCTAGTACAATTATTTTAGTGTATACTACTGCGTTTTAAAATTCCCTGTTACATCAGATAACTTACTACCTAACGTCCTCTAGGATGTACTTTCATATGGGTAGTTTTATATCATTTTCTAAGAATGAGCTCTGGTAGCTGTAAGATCTTATCTCACAAAACAGATCTCCTATTGTTTCCTTTCACATATATTTTTTTCTGTTCCATTTTCATAGTCTTCAGTAAGTAAAGTTGTTTTCAGCTATGTTGACTCATCATTTCTCCCCTTATTATGGCTTCTTTGTCTCTGCAGTGTTTTTATTTTCTCTATTTTTTTTCTGACCACCACAAGCTCTCTTCTTACATCCTTTTTATCCTTTCGTTTTTCTTTGAAGACAAGCACATTTTCCTTGAGCTCTTTTTAAACAGAGATCAAGTAGCCATTTTTGCCCTAATTTGTTTAATTTTTTTGGTGCACATGTCTTTATCTCGCCTTCTGGTATGTTGTTTTTCTCTTCTATAGCTGATGTTGAATGTCCATGCTAGTTCTTTCACTATTACTCCCCCTCAAATGTAGCTTTGCCCTTTATGGAAGAGTGGTGTGCAAAGAAAAGGTTAAGTCAATGCTGTCAGTAATTCGTATGGCACAGAGGTCTTAGCACCCTCTTCCCAAGTCTCTGGTGGAGATGGGAAGCAAGATACTTATTGGTACCTTTGAATATGCCTCTCTTTTCTCTCTCTCTCTCTCTCTCTCTCTCTCTCTCTCTCTCTCTCTCTCAAAATAGCAACTTTTAACAACATTTTAAAGAACATGTGAACATGAATACAGTTTGTAACTGACCTGCTCATTATACAGTGGAAATGTAAACCTTCGGCCTGCACTGGCTCCTCACACTGAAGTGCATCTTCACTGTTACTCTTTACAAGCCCATCCTTCACTAACAGTGCCGCCTCCTTTGGACAGATGGTTAAATGAGGCAGAAGATGGTTTATTGACACACCGTCTCCTCTAATACCATTGACCCCATTTCATTCTTGACCCACACCCATGCTTTTTTATAATAATTATTTGAGGTGGCTGGAAAATATCATTTGAGGAACTTTTACCAATTCTGTTCTGGGTCCGAGGCTGCATTCATGGGCTCGCAACCTCCTCCTCAACTACCTTTCTGGCTGCACGTTAGCCAGATATGCTGACTTCCACAAATTTCCAGTGGTACCTGGTGCTTTGCTTTTATATATGGAGTGTTTCTTTTTCTAGTTTATGTTCTTACAGTTTTTATTGTAAGGTTATGAGGAAAGAAGAAGGAAAAATACTTTTGCCTGCTCATTTTTAATTATCAATCTCAAATAATCTTTTTTCAACCAAAAATAAATAAAATTGTAGTCCATCGGTTTATGAGATTGAGACCAAATTTGGATATACATAAATTGTATGGCCATTCAAATGATAATCATCAAAGAACATATGGAAAAAAAAGTTCATGCCCATGGGAATTATCAGGACACAGATTTCTTTTAAAGGTTGTGTATTTAGGTTGCAATGTTTTTATTTCAGGACTCTTGTGGGTGGGAAATGCAATTTTCACAAATAGTGACTGTTATTTAGGCTCTTGGTGTGTCTTTTTCAATGATGGATAGAAGCTGGCCATTATTGTGAAGGGGTCTTAGATTTTCTGCATAAAAAGCATGAGGAATTTCAGCTGCAGTTTCAGATCATTTCCATCAAATAGGAGTGAATGTTGGTCCATCATAGCTTTACACTTTGTTTATACCATATTTCAAGCACCTTCTTCTAAAATAGATTAATTTCATCTTCACTGAAGATCCATTGAAGCAAACAGCCCTTTCCATGATAACCAAAACAAGGGGACAGGGAGCTCTTTCGGTGGGCTGACCACTCACTTTAGTACTGTGCACATGGGTGTTAAGTTCCATCTGGGCCTGATGACAGTCTCATCAGTGTTTTGCTGTGCTTAGCTGCTAAAGGTATCAGATGCTTACACTGCCACTGGATGTTCATTAAGATAACGTACACTCAGAATTCACTTTGATCCTCTAGCCATCCGCTTGAAAGATTTTCCATCAATCACATTTTTTCATCTCTTGATGATTATAGTGGAATATACATGTGCTATATTTTTCACATTATGGCTCCATATTTCAGAATTTTCACACTGTCAAGTGATTAATTCACAATGCATTACAATACTTGTCACTGTCTCCCTCCTTCCCATTTTTAATTATCTCAGCTCTGTTTGCATCACAACCCATATTTCTCCTTACTAGGGCTTTCACCGTTGCTATTATTGATATACTGTGATTAAGAATGTGCCTTGACTCCTCAAAATGAAACAAGAACATCTGTGGGTTTACACAAAGGACAAGGCATAGAATAAGTCGACTGTTGTCCATCCTATTCTTTTTGGCTTTGGGTAATATCTCTCCACACAGCTTTCTTGTTCAAGAGTTTGTGAACACATACACATTGAGTCTCAAAAGGAAAGTCTGATGATACTGAGTTACTAGCGTTACTGTTGTTCTGGCTCTGAGATCTCAATTAGGACTAAGAGCAAAAACTTCTGAGTGTGTTCCTGAAACTATTAGAATATTCAGCTAAAAATGGATAATAATGTCATTACAACAGTCCTCTATCAATTTTCACATAAGAGAAACTTTAGCCTTCAAGAAGAATATAGATTTTGTTTTAACGATAACCTAATTCTCTTCCCTATAGTAGCATATTTTTTCCTTTAAAGTTTAAAGATTTCTCCTTAATGCTCTTAAAGTCAGGCAGAGGACTGTTATATTTTTACTTCTATCTACCTAAATGTGAAGGTTACCCATGGGGAAGTCCTCTTGGCATCACTGACATTTAGACAGAAGCTTCGCTGTTCATTCACTTCCAATTTCCTGAACTATTAAGTTCATACATTTAAGCACATACTTTCCCATTTCACCGTTCTTAGCCCAGCATCTTACTGAGGGGCACAAAGAATCATAATCAAATATTTTTATGATGAGAGAGGTCATTATTTAATATCTATGGTTATCATGCAATAAAATGACATTAAAATATTCTAATTTTCTCCTTGAGTTCAAGTATATTTTCTGTAGTCTTATATCAAGCCTAAAATGATGGCCTAGGAAGTAGTTAGAATCAATTTATCACTAGCATTTATCCATAAAGTCCTTAAAAATCCCTCACACCTAACTTCTAATGGTCTATCACAACCCTGAAAGATGAAAATGAATATAACGTGATTTCTATGTATTCCTTTCTAAATATACTCTTTCCCAACTGGAATTCTATGGTTTTCTTAAAGGGAAAAGTATGATTTACAGTATGATTGCTACTGCTCAGGATATCATTGAAATACATTTAACTAGGCCTCTACTGTTTGGGGAATCTGCAATGACTGAGTTCCAGTTCATTACGTTCAGGGCTACATTTCTATTGTCAGCACCTCAAAATCACTGAGATGGCCTAAACCCAGGTCAAAGAGGCTACAACAGCACAAAGGCAATTATGCTGCAAGAAATATGTTGTCCACTAATCAGCTGGCAATCAATTACTAAGAGAAGCTAACCCTCTCCCCTCTCGGGCTCTTCAGTATTAACAGTGCCGTGGTGTAATGACTTCAGGCCTGCGCAGGTGCGTGAGAGGACAGACTATAGCACACTGCATCGAAGATTAATGAGTTCTGTCAATTTGTCCAGCAGACATCTGATTCTCCAGCTTTCGGTAGCTACTAGTTTTACACTTGCCTCAGGGTTTTTCCCCCAGAAAAAAAAAAATTAGCTGGTAATTTAAATACATTCAATAAGCGTATATCTTTAAGGCAGGAGAAAAAATACCCTAATTTTGCAATGAAGTATGAACCGAAAAGGCTCTTCATCTGAATATTAACACAGCGAGTGGTTCATAATGGCAGCATCTTTTCAGTCATTCTTTATTTTTAGTTGTCGCAATTAGTGATGTACAGGATTCAGAGGCTGCATAAACCTCTCAAAGTAGAATAATGTAAACCTAACCTCCCTGATAGTTTCCATTTTCTTCCCTGGCCCAGAAGCTGAACAGGGAGGAACTATGTGAGCTCCAGTAACTAATGGAACTGCTTTAAAGCCTCATATGGTACCAATGGCTTGACGAAAGAGGAGACTTCTAGGCCACTGAATTTCTGGGTAAAAGCTATTGAGGCTCCCCACATATATTGCCACTCTGAATGAAAAAGGCACCACTGGCCCAGAGAACCTGGTCGGCCAGGCCTATACATTTATGTCAGAAACAGGAATTGCCTATAAACTGAAATGAATATCAGGAAATTTGCTGCTATACCAAATTGGTATTTTATAACCCAACTACTGTAAAATCTCATAATCTTTAAATACACGAGGTCAATGCACTAAATGGCTCTTTTATGATGCTACCCAAAGCCTCCGATTTGTTTCTTATGGAGACTTGAGTCTTTCTAGTTCAATTGCTCTTTGAATGAGTGTAAGAATAAAAAGAGAAAAACATCTGACTCAGAACCATGTTTGTCCCTTTACCTTTCTGCCTCCATTTAATGTCACAGTCACTCATCCATGAAATCTTTTTTCAGACGATTATTGCATATTAGGTTTTGCTAATTAATTCTTTGTATTAGTGTCTTCTGAAGCAGTGTTATCAATTGTTTCCAGTTTTTAAACAAAAGATGAAAAAGACAAAAGAAGGAAAAAGGGAAAAAAAAACCCACATCTCAGCCACAACCTGATAGTCACATAAATGGATTTAAGCCTACCAAATTTGACAGAAAAGGGTATCATCAATCTATTTTCACTGGTAGAAGCTATTTAAATTCTTATTCTCTAGAGTAATAAACAGTAGAGGAGATTGTTCTGATCTGGAGAAACTGCTCCTGGAAGATACCAGTACCTTTGCTTTCTTGAAATCATAGTCTTTTGTCTGTAAGCCATCTAATCTTCAAAGTTGGAAATATTTTTAAACCAGCATCAGATACTGATTCCTCATGCAAAAGAGGAGAGAGGCATCTTACTGAAGCCATGACCTCATAAGTGTTAAAAAAGACTGGGTCCATCTTACTTCTACTATAGCAACATATATGCCACTGGAATTTGGTTCTTATAATAGTTTTGACCTTTGTTTATGTATGCAGAAGCTGCAAATGAGATTATTTAGCCCCTATATACATTAAGCTCTTGGCAGACCTCTCAGGTGACTCTGCTCTAAGAGTGTCCTCTCAGAACAAAAAGTTGTCATGCCTACAGACGTGACTTTGAGAGTCCAGTCCCACACCTGAGGACTCAAGCCACTACCTACACTGCCACACAGGTATCAAAGAGGAAGCTGATCTTAATCACATTCAACCACATCTTGAAGTCTCTGGTGAGGTTTATTTACCTACTTGACTACCAATGATTAGTTGACATTAACTGGATATTTTAGAAATTAGTATTTTAAATCTATGTGGACATTCTGTCCAAGAAAGAAAATCCCAGGCATATAAACCAGGCTGGACAGGCAAGGGAATTAGTCAATGCTCTAGACAACATTACACTCTGGTCCAAAGGACCCTAGGTTCAATACTCTCAATACCACTAAATCATGATTGTATATACTACTGATTGATTCTGGTGGGCATTTTATAACTATTAAATGAAAAAAAAAACAATAGACACCAAGACCTCTGTCAGCACTCCCCATGCTCCTGTAGTAAGCCCCTTACCTAAGCTCCTACAAGTAACCCCCAATAAACTCCTTGGATCAACAAGTTGGAGGTCAGTACAATTATTATTCAGCTCCGTCAGCTGCACCCTATCTGGAGCACACAGACATTTGTTCATATCTCCCCAGGAAATTTCATGCAACAAGTGGAAGAAACACAGACCAGGAAAGGCAGGAAAAAAACTGATTTAATTTCAACACATGAAAGGGTGTCAGAAAGAGAGTGAGGAACTTGAAGGAATATAAGCAGAATAAAATGTCAGAATTGAATGGGGTGATTTTCTCTCTCTGTTCCTACTAGTCATGGATGTGTTTTATACAAAGACGCCTGCACAGGTAGAGGCTGCATTGAACAGGGCAGAGCCCACCATGGTAGCCAACTCCAGAGCCCCCTTCCCTGAAGGCTGCTCCATGTCATACCTACCCAAGAGGCAAACCTGTGGGACCCTTCCATAGACGACATTTCCCATGAACACCAAGCCTCTCAGCTTATTTCATCCAGGAGAGAAAGTTAATTATCTTGCTATGAAATAAAATGGCTACCAGGAGCAAATACCTCTGCTCCTGCTCTGTGAGGCAGTCCCTATTGACAAACCCCTCTGTGCAATTTACCTATTGCATCTGAGGGGATAAATCCCTGACGCAGGGCGCATTTACAGTGTGGGACTCCCAATAATTTTTATCCCAGTCCACCATCTCTACAAACACTTTCAACAGACACACCAACTATAGTACCATTTAACCTAGCCAACTTCACCTCTAAATTCTAAATTTAGATCAGAATCTAAAAATTTTTAAAAATAACAATTAACAGTGCTAATATAAGCATTTTTCCAAGTAGTTAAGCTGTGTTAACACTTTCAATACTCATCACAACTCTGTTAGGCAGATACTGCTCTTATTCCCATTTTACAGAAAAGTAAAGGTACAGACAGGCTTAGTAATTTGTACAAGGCCAAATGACTGGCACATGATCAACACAGGACAATTCTCAGAATCTGCATTTCACCAATACATTATGAATAGAATTTTTAAGAATTTACTCTACTAAAATAGACAAAAATTTTAGAAACATGTTTTAAATCATGGGAAACAATAGACTCAATGATGAGTAGAACACACAACTGAGCAGTACTGCAACAATGATGTAATCAACCTGTCAAAATATTTCATTTGGAAAAGCAAGACTATGTGAATTAAATTTTCTGAATTCACAGAATTTTGTCTTTAGTCTTTATCCTAGATGGCTGTTTCATTTTACTAGTTTTCTTAGTGTACTAGTGCTGTGTATAGTTGGCTTTCATTTGCAAGATGCATTATCATTTGGCTGTTGTGGTCAGAACATCTAGAAGAATATGTAGACTGGAGTTTCTCTCTTTCCTAATGGACTTTCTAAGGACTTCGAATAGCTGTCAACACCATCCAGTATGCCCACATTCCTACACATCCTCCTGATAAAGCTGCAGGCTTGGTAGGCTTTGGATGAAACCCAAGATACACTCCTGACAGTTTAAGCAAATGCTTCAATGTGTCATTTTTGGAAGCAAGTTTAGCTACATATTACAGAAAACAGAACTTATGGTGGCTTAACCTATATTTTCATATTCTCTCTTTCATATTCAATATATGATGTATGTCTTATCATTCACCTATGTGTGCACACACACACACACACATATGATATCAAGAGCTTTACAGTCCAGGGCTAGTCTAGTGTACAGTAGCCTGATGTCATGCAGTAGCTCTTCTGTGTCTGCTTCCCACATGCTTGGTGTGTAGACCATGTCCCCATAGAATAAGACTCTGTGATACCAACACAGAAAGGAGGCAGGGAAATGCCCAAGGTGAAAGGCTCAAGACTGTGGGGAAGCTTCCCTGAGATCTGTATACTAAGACTTCTGAAGCTCACTGTTCAAAACATCATCACATCGTCATCTTCAATTGATGAAGAAGTCTGGTAAATGTTTTTCAGTGGAGCACTTTGCCACCTGGAGAAATGTGGTTTATGGCTGCAGTAAGCAGGAAAGAATTAAATTGAGTATTCAACTCTCAATCTGCCATCTTCACATCCGTCATGAAAAAGTCCTCACCTTGCTGTATGTTGCCTCTTCTGAAGCAATTCCACAATCGAGCCTCTGTCAAGTACAATTTTGCTTTCTAAGGACACATGTTACATGAAAAGCAACTCCAAGTAACTTACATGGAAGGGAAAACTGAGTAAGTTTCTTAAAAGAATGGGGTACGTTGGCTTGTGACACAACTAAATCAGAAATTTAAAGTGTCATAGAGGCTTTTCTTCCTCTTCTTCCTTTTAACAAAGATTTCTCTACATATCATAAAAAAGAGCTGTCAGATATCCACAGCCTATAAATCTAGTATTGTCAGTGAAAAGAACCATTCTGTACGGTATTGTGGTTCCAAAGGTGGATAAGGTAATATCTTCACTTAAGGAGATCCCACGTCTACTGGAAAAGCTTTCTTGAGTCAATCAAACTATGCAAAATGAAAATATTGAAATTTCACTTATTGTAAGTATTTTCAAAATTCTATAATGCAGCTGTAATCTATACTAGCAACCATTATCATAAGATAAGCATCCCTTCAATTCTAACGTCACAAGGCAAAGCATCATGTCAAAAAGTATGCTCCAAAACACAGCAGTTCTGACACATGACGTAGAGAAGCGTACCATGCAAAGTAAGTGCCTGAAGCCGTGCAGGCTGCATCTGATTTTCATATATTTAAAATATGTGAAAACTTACTAAGGACTATAGAAGGTACTAGAGTAAAAAAGTCTGTATTATTTAATATAACACAGCATTTTCCAAATTGTATCATTCACAATTTCTTTTCTTGTTTTTTTGTTTACTTGAGTGAAAGAAATTCAGCCCCATAAAGCCAGTCCCTGGATTTGAAAGAAAATTTTTAAAGCAGCAAAGAAAGGGAGAATTATAATTTACATTTTATAATGTGCTGCACAACCTGCCTTTGTAATTCCATGTTTATGCCATAATACATGTCACAACTGCAGCAAAGGTAACCAAGAACCAAGGAAGTGAAAATACGAAAGAATGATTCACTTTAGTATATACCGGGAGGTTGAGTTATTTCTTTTAGAAGCAACTCTGTCTTCCAATGGGAACCTAAGTGCATTTTGACATGAGAATGCTGAATAGTTCATGTTGTTTATGATGTAGTGTTTTCAGTTACTTAATTACATACTGAAGAACCTGGAAATGAAATATTTCTTTTTATGTGCAACATACCCAACGCAGTGTTGTGTAGGTTGAAAATACATGACTCTTTGTACTGAAGCATGTTGCTCAGTGGACCATTCATTAATCGACTCTCCGTATACTTCACGTTGACAATAACCACAAGCCTTCTGCAGTAAGTAACCCGGTTGCCTTCCACTTCCTGCTTTAGTACCTTTATATGGTTTTGTAAGACATTTCTGCTATGCAAATGCCCTATCATGGGGATGATGAAATGCCCCTAACTCAAACCTCACCGCCTCTGGGAAGTCACCCCCGACAAAAATATTAGCTAATGTTTACTAGGAACTTGCCCTGTGCTAAGCTCTAAGTGTTTATTTTTAATCACATAATTTATTTACACTTCATATATCTTAAAGACCTATGGGGCCATTTTGATCATTTTTCTCACTTTCAATGAGTCTCAGCCATCACATCCTGGCCATTTCCTTCTTCTAGTTGAAAATAAAGAACTATTTTAGAAAATGTTCATTGATGTGTATCTACAGATAGGACAGGAACTGACCACCTGACACAGCTCTAGTTGCAGGTGTTTTGTGGCAGGTTGCAAATATAAAAGGCTATGTAGAGTGCATTGAACTAAACTTGACTTTGTTGAGGGACATGATAGGTTGTTAAAATCAAGTAAATAGGAGCTTACTGGGGTATATATATATATATATATATATATATATATAGTCTGTTATATAAAAAGAAGGCAGGAATCCATTCACTGAAACTGATATTGTGCCTTTAAAAAGTGTTTGATTTGAGCATTTAAAATACTGTGCTTCACTGCTGGTTTAATTTTTATAAATGTTCTCTCTCTCACAGATCTTCTCAATAGCCACATCAGGGGAAAGAGAAGCAAGCACACACCCCTCATTCAGACAGTCGGTACACTCCTGCTTGATTGGAATGGGCATTGTACATAATACGTCCCTACAGATGTTTCCTCCAGTGGGGCACACTGAATTTCATTTAAATGCCAAGGCACAAAATCTAAAACAATGTGACTTTAACAAAAAATCTGATGAGGAATTTGATGAGAAAATGGCAAGAATTCCTGTGGCATTTGGGTAACAATTTCAAGCCTTCATTTTAATAGAATAAACAGGATCATATTTCATTCAAATCTGGCAATGAGATGAGCTTTGGGTATTGCATTGATATAAACCAATAAAGAATTTGCAAATTTGAAGCACTAATTAACAGACACAATATTAAATGAAAAAAGTTTGCTCCAGGGGCAAATATATTTTGAAGACTTTAAACTTTTATTAAAAGACATTTTGAATCATTTTTTGTAGTTTACTCTTTTGCTGCTTTTTACAAAAGATGGGAATAGAATGATATTTTCAAAGTGATATCTTTAATACAACATTGGATATTCCTTATTTACCTTTTTGAGGCAATATATCAATGTCAAAATGTTTCAAAATGCAGAAAAAAATAAACTCAAAGAATGATTCCAAACATAACAGAATGGTCAGAATAAGTTTCAAGTAAGATAGTCTGTCAATGTTTAGAGTCCAATAAATTATAGATATTAAAATAGACCCTGTTGAGTACAGCTTATGACACTGATCAGAGCAATTTTCAGAGAGAAGTCAATTAGGCCAAGTGCCCCAAGGCTACAGAGGATATACAAAGTTGGCCAAAAAAGTAGAAGAATGTGACTCCACTACCTTGGGTTGGAAGAGGCTTCAAGATTCTACTCTTATAATCAGCTGCTAAGTCATTTATTTCCAGGATCACTATTGCCTCGTGCCAAGAGCAATACACCCACACATTACATGAATGTCTTCGTGCCTTCTTGTCCCCTGAATGTCCCTGGGGTGCTAATCTGAATTTAATTTCCCCTGAGTAAAAACTGGAAAGGATGGCAGTAAGGAGGTACCAAGGATCAGACTCAGGTCTTACAAATAGATAGGACTTCCTAAATGAAGGGCCTATTAATTTTCAGCTGCATGTGAAAATTATTTCATGAGAATTCCAGAGAAAAAGCTATCAGAATTCTTGGCTTACTGGTCACAAGTGAACTGCAGAAAGAGAATTTTCTCTACCTAATTGCAATGCTACACAGAGTTGCTTTCTGGTGACTACAATATCTAAGACATAGGTATCTGAAGACTCATACTTCAGAAAATAGGAATGCCAGCCAGAATGTTAAAGAATCAAATATATGAGGCCAACCTTCACATAAGATATTGCTGGCTGGTTGTGCATGTACATATTTATGTGTGTGAGTGTGTGTGTGTGTGTGTGTGCATGCACACACATGCATGTGTACATGCAGGTCTTATCTTTAGCCTAAGTATAAACACAGAAGAGGTCAGATATATTTAATGGTACCTATGCCAACAATTCTTCTGTGTCCTACATAAAGGTTTTCATAGAGAATTAGTTAGGTTTCATGTTGGTAAACACATTTTCCTTCTAAGAAAAAAGAAAAGAGGGATTGAGAACAATACAAGGAGCCTCACGCACACTTTATTGCCACAAGCCCCCGTGAGTGACATATTATTGTCTCTACATTACAAATGAGGAATTTAAGACTCAGAAAAGTTAAGTAACCAGGCCACGATCACTAGACCAACAAATAAAGAGTCAGAGTTTCAAACCACAAAGATTTGGCTCCAGAATCAAAGCTTTTTTTCCAGGCCAGCGATGAAAAAAAACTGAATAAAAATTGAAATATTTAACCAAACTAAAGTATCAAAAATGTGAGTTTAACTTACTTTAACTCACTAGAAGAAATTCCTATTTGACTTCGTTGCCAAAAATGTCTGTTTTCATGGAAACTGCAAGCCAGGTTCGGCAGCAGAAAATGTAGTACCATGCTTGGGTTCACCACCAGGCCTCTTTGGTACATCGCATTACTGATAGATCCCTGCTAGCGCTACCTGTCTCGCCCTTTCCCTACTTTGCCATTTTTGGTGTATTACATGCCCTTGTTAGTTAAAAAACAATTTCTGAAAGAAAGTATACTGTAAATAAATAACTAGATAAGTTTTTCTCTACTGCCTTAATCAGTTGAGTGGAATATAAGGGCTCAACCAGTATTTTAAATACCATGTTCCCTCTTCTCCTTGTTTTTTGGTTTAAGACATATTTTATTATCATGCATACATTGTTTTCAACAAGTCAATACAGCCACATTTTCAATTTCCAGAGTTCACCAGTTGCTAAATACCTTTATTCTAATTTTGCATTTAAGAACTGAAAAAATAGGCACAGAACAGATGCAGGGTTTCACCAGCCCCACTGAAGAACATGCTGCAGTTAAAATCGCATTGATTACCACATAGACATAAGCTTTTGACGGAAAAATTAGGAAACATTTGGGTCTCCTGAAATAAGTGTCAGTTCACAGCCAATGTCCACTAGTTCCCTCAAAGTTGGATCAATTTGTTCTGTCCTCAGTGCACAGAAACTCTGATAAAGAGGCTACAGACCTACATCCCCGGGGGGAAGCTGGGATTAAGGCCAACAATATAAAGATAGGGGAGTGTGGGAGGGTCCTTCATATAACGGGTCTGGGTTTGGGAACTGGCTCAAGTCTGGAAAATGATGTGAAGAGCTGTTACTCTCTGTTTCAATGATTTCAATTTGACGCCTATTCACATGACCTATAAGTCTCCCTGCACACGACAAGGAAATATTTAGTGGCACACCGCTGGAACACTACGATCAACTATGGACTGCAGCAGGTTCTGTGAGTCAGAGCCTTCTGATTACAGCTTTACTTCCACTGTGTATTACAGTAACCATGCCACCTTGCTCTTGGCTACCCCGTGGTGCTACCCAGCCCCTGCCAAGCTAGGATCCAACTATCCTCATTGCACTCATGTCTCCAATTCAGCAATAGCAGTTCCAAGACTAACCAAGAAGAGGGACCAGAAACTCACCAAGGACATTGGAGTTCCCTTCAAAAGTTTACTTCTCCCATGGTAAAATACATCTGCACACAGCAGAAGAGTTGGTCTTACATAATAAATCCTCTCTAACAAACCAGAGCTGGATGTATGGGTATGTGAGAGTGAACAGTTCAGCCAATGTGGGGCAGAGGGTGGAGTCTCAAAATTAAAAAATATATAGAAATCATAGGTATGAAGCAACAATCTTGAACAGAAGAACTCAGCTTTATATTTGATTGAATATATGCTTTTCTAGTTGGGGACATCTCAGTGCCTTCCACGTGTCTTCTCTGTCTTCCAAAGATAGTGACATCACTTCATTTTCCATTTTCAAGCAAGAAGTATGTACTTACAAATAGATAGGAGCCACAGCTTACAGAGGAAGGAACTGACTGTCTTCTAAGACGCTTGCATGAATCAAAACCAAAGGAGAGGAAAGGATGAGAAAGCCAACTTTGATACTATCAGCAAATCTCGAATCACATGAAATCCTGCACTTGAGATGTCATTACGAAAATAAACCACCATACATATAAAAAGCCCAAGAACCAAATCACAAGAATTTTACCCCACTATCTATTTTATTAAGTTAGCTTTGCCACTGTAATATAAAGAATAGTATAATATTGTTTTCTTAAATTAAAATCGTGCACCTTCAAATAAAAAGGTATCTGGGAGAATGACTGAAATGCTAAGACTTCAGTGGGTTTGTCTCCTAGGCTAACATAGTTGCAATGTGAATTATTTCCAATTTCTCTTAGTGAATATTATATTTATTTATATCCTGATAATATATAAGGCTATTTTCATGTAAATTTTAGAAACATTTGTTTTCACATATAAGAAAGCAAGGCAAATGTTTTTGGTTTGTCTTTTTCTGTCCCCTAGTCTGTCACCTATGAGCATCTTCTTAGATTCATTAGCAAAACTCTCAGTGAGCCACTGTTATTCAAGGACTGACAGACCAAAATTTGAATTTTTAATATCAAACACTGTTTTTTTTAATTCCAAATGATTTCTACCATTTTATATTCTGCATTATCTTGGTTATCTGTTTCTGTCTGCCTTAGTAGGGTGTAAGCTTTCTGAAACAGAAATCCTGTCTCACCCAATGGCTCACATTCAAGTGGCCGTACCATCTCTGGCATACACCTCTATAGAACAGGGTTTTCCAGCCTAAGATCTTTCTGTAAAGATTTGTTTTCACTTTTCACAAGCTGGATGAAACACAATGCAATTCAGTAGAATTCACATAGCAACCTGGCCAAGATATAATCTAGCAAACAAGCATTATGAAGATAAAACTTAGTCCTAACTGAATCCTAGAAAAGGTTGATTTCCACTCAAGTATGTAGCGGTCTGGTAGAAGAAGTCCTGAAAATGCTGCGACTATCTCTAAAGTGTATTGTGTCAACCCTGTCTTAACCGTGGAACTTTTCAAAAAGTCCCAGGTGCATAGAATTTATTTACACACTTCAGCTGATGACATAGTAAGTCTTCTGTTTTATTTTCACCCACTATGCTACATTAGATAGATGTCTTCATATGCAAATTTCTTTGAGAAATATTAATTGGTGTATACACAATTTAAATTTTAATTATATTACTGATTTTAGTAATCATCACATGATATTTGATACTATGGTTTTGAGTCACACTTATTTTCCTGGATGTGAATATTAGGAAAACTTTTGACTTCTGGATTCCAACACAGGTAAATACAATCATTTATGCAGGCACATCTCTAATGCCTGCTGCTCTTTGCTGCCACCAGTAATGCCGCAATAAAGATCCCTTTCGTGTCATGAATGTGTCTCAGGTGCCTGCATACAGGCCAACTTCCCTACAGGGCTGCTGCACCTGTTGTTTTCCCATCGGCACTTCAGTTTTCCATTTTGTTCCTCTTGCCAGCACTTGGGACTGAGAACTTTTTAATCTTTACCAACTGGGTAGATATAAAATAAAATTCACACTGTAAGTTCAATATCATTCCACATATTTTTCATTTCTCTTTCTTTGAATTACTGATTTTTTTCCCTTTAGGAACTGACACTCATGATAGTCATTTGATATCCTAAATATTCTACTTTTCTTTGTTCGTTTTAGATATTGTAAAGATCTTCTCCCACTCTATTTTGTCTCTTGTCTATATTATAGTCTTAATTGGCTAAAAAACCTTAATTTCGGTGTTTTCAGGTTCATCTGATTTCTCCTTTAGTTTGGTCTTTGTGAACCCTTTTTCAAGTTTTTTTTTTTCCCAATGATTACAGATACTCTTCAGTATTTTCTTCTACTAATTTTATACTTATATAGTTTACTTATAAAACTTTCATCCATTCTGCATAGTTTTTATGCATGGTAGAGATCCAATTTCAGTTTCCCACATCAAGATAACTCTTTTGGGTATTTTTTATATTATATATTATTTAGTTATAACCAAAATCATATATATATGTAAATATATAAATGCATGCAAGTGTATCACGAAACCACAGAAAAATGGAATAAAGAAATCATGGAAAATACAAACTTATGTCTTCCTTCACTAGTTAAATTTTTGTGGCATGCCTCCTATATTAGCCAGATTTCTCCAGGGGAACTAAACCATAAAATCTCCAGAAATATACATATAATTAAATCCTAGAAATGTGTACTACACACACACGTGTGTGTGTGTATGTGTGTGTATTTATGAACCTGAGAAGTACCACAATGTGCCATCTACATGACAGAAAGACAGAGACCCATGAATGCTGGTAGTGTGATTCAGTTCTTGTCTGACACCCAAAGGAATAGGATGGCTGATAGTAAGTCTGAGTTCCAAAGTCTAAGAACCAGGGCAGTTGTCATGTGAATCCCAGAGTCTGAAGGCCCAATCCCAGAAGCTCTGATGTCCAAGGGCAAGTGATGTGTTCTCCAGGTTAGGAATACAGAGTTTGCCTTTCGTCCACCTATTTGTTCTATCCAGGGCTTCAGCAGACTGGATGTTGACTGGTCACTAGTGAGGTCAGACCTTCCTCACTTATTTACTGACTCCAATGCTAATCTCTTCTGGAAACACCCTCATAGACATACTGGAAAATAATGTTTTACTAGAAATCTGTGTGTTCCCTTGCCCACTCAAGTTTACACAAGAAGTTAACCATTATACCCCTGACTCTTGTTATTCTTAGCATTCAAAATTGCTTAGTGTCTTAGTTACTTTCTTGTTGATGTGACAGAACATCCAATATCCACAATTCAGTGGAAGAAAGATTTATTTTAGCACTCAATATCAGAAGACCTCACACAGCCCACTCATGGACAGCCAACAACAGTGGAAGCAAATGGTTCAGGCTAGAGAGCTGCTTATGGAATTGTGGATGGAAAACCAAGTGAGTCAGGAGTCAGTTGATGCCTGGAGACCTAGGCAAGTCCCAATCTTTCCAGGAAGGAGCTGTAACAATGTTTCTTCTTCCTCCTTTGCTCAGTTCAGCTGCCCACATTAAGGATGGGTGCCCTTCCCTCACTTCCTGGCCTGTAAGTCAGTAACTCTTTACCTGAAAGCTTTGCCCTAGGCACCCCCTAATCTTAACAAGTAGACACAATCCTTCCACATCAATCTCCAACCATCAGCCCCTCCCAGCCAGGCCTCACCTCCAAACAACATGTTTCCATAGTTAACCTACCACATCCAAATACATGAGGCTTTTGGGAGACACTCCAGATCCAATTCATAGCAACTAGTTTATTTTTTCATATATATTGGGATTAATGCTTTATTTTTTTAGTTAGAAGCTGTGACTCTAAAGGGATGTCACTGATTTCTGTTGCAATGATAGTTGATATTCCAATTTTACTCCATTTTGCAAAAGGAAAATATTTAATATCTCTCCAAATAGCATGGTATTTTCTCTATTTTTTCTAGTGTATAGACTTTACTAAGGAATTATCTTGCAGTCTCATTTTCTAAGAGATTAATTTAGTAAGTTTTTGAGAACTTCTGCATAATTATCATTTGCCCTAAGACCAGCAGATCAGACAACAGTGAGGAAAATCAATCAGTAAAGTTGAAACAATAAATAGGATAATTCTGATACATAACACTACTCAATCAAGATGCTGAATTAGCACAAATTCTGGGTTCCACACTCAAATTCAATCTCCATATTTTTAAAAATCAAGATATTAAGGAAACCAATACAGTATAGCCACAAAAGGGAGGATTGAACTTCTGCATGTGAAGCAATGGCACTGGCCTGAGACCAGAGGCAGCCGAGCAGAACTCTAGGATGGGAAGATAAAGAGAACACATTCATAAAGTCCTGCCTTTCCTTCTCCTTTTCCTTCACTCCTGTCCACCCCCAGCTGCTCTCACAGCTGTCACACTCAGAATTCTGATCCAGTTGTTCTCAGAGATTAAATCAGAGCAAGACAAATGTCTTCAGCTTATGAGTCTCAGAAAAAGGTAAGAACTAACTTCAGAAGACTGGCTTCTCCTTCCAATGCCTCCACACCCCTCCAACTCCAATTCATCATCAAAGCTGATGAACTGTAACGCACGGATAGCTCTTCCACTAGTTACTTCCCTCTGTGTAATGTGAAGATCCAATCTAAGGTGTCTCTCTCTCTCTCTCTCTCTCTCTCACTCTCTCTCTCTCCCCCCCCCCCCCCCCCCCCCCCCCCCCCCCCCCCCCCCCCCCCCCATCCATATCCTTCCCCCTCTCTCCACCCCACCATGATCTTTGGAACTGTCCTTGACAAGAGACCTTGCCCTATTTCTATTATCTACTAGCATAGCAGGTACTTCTAGGGAAAAAAAAATGAATGAACAGGCACAGCTAACGAGACAGTTATGAAGCACAACTATTTCAATGTACAGATTCCATCAGAAGGAAATATATTAGGAAAGATAGTCCAAGATTTCAAAAACTAAAAACATGTTAAAATAAACTAAAGAGATAGTAGTGATGCAGAGCAGAAGCATTAAAGTGGAGGCAAGAAAAGAAAAGCTGGCAAATTTGAATATTTCTACTAGAGGGAGACATTTTAATGAAGACCAAAGGAAACAAAGAGAAGAGCAAAAACATTCAGCTGGGGACAGTAAAGTGCTCAACTCAAGCCACGATAGGAGAAGGGGAGTAATAGGACAGAGGCTCTAGAGGGAAGAGGGTGGAGACCTTAGGGGTCTTGCAGGCCATGAGGCTGTGTTAGAACTAGCTTTTATTCTGAGAGACTAGGGAAAGCCATTGGAGTGTTCTGAGACAACTGACGTGATCTAGTGTGTATTTTAACAGGATGATTGTGTTAAGAATTGAATGAAAGAAGGCATTCAAGAGACTGCGTCAGGTCATATAATGCCAGGAGTCTGGGGATGTAGCTCGGTGCTACTGGGATTTAATCTCCAATAACAAAAATGTATTTAATTAATTATTTAATAATTTATTTTTTAATTTTAAATAATTCTTTAATGTGATAAAAGAATGAATGCATTCTTTAATTTTAAACATACATGTCATTCCTAAGATTAAGAAAGTAATTGGTCATGACATATTAATTTTAACACAGTATGATATTTAGTGAGTTGATATTTGAAATGAGATATTTGTGTCTATGTCCATGAGAGATCTCGGCCTAAGAGTTATCTCTTTTTTCAATCTCTTTTATCAAATGTTGGTAAGAAGGTTTTACTTCCTCCTTTTATGAAAAAGAGTACAGCATGCTGGTTTTCCTTTTTCTGTATTTTAACTTGAGATAGAGTCTATAACATGTAGGTCAAGAAAAGAATTTTGCATTTTACTCTAACTACAGTGAGGCAACATTACAGAATTTTGAAAGAGAGACCTGCAAAGTTACACTGTTGTATCAGAGGAATCTGCAGGAGTATGAAGTGAAGAATGAGTTCTAAGAGGCCCCTGCAGTGACCCAGACAACGACGCCTCAGACTAGAGTGACAGGGACCAAGATGGAAAAAATAAAATGGGCAGGTATGCAAAGTATTTTGAAAACTCTCATTGGAATCTGTGTAAGTAGCTATGTGTTTTTAAAGTGAAAGTGGAAATAATTGTTACTTCTCAAAGGTCAAAATAACATTTGAAAGTAGATAAATAGCCACACCTGACATTATCTTTTCTCTAACCATAAATTAAGTGTATTTATATTAGAAATGATTTTTTGAAAGTAAGACTGATCAAAAATCTTCCAGTAATGTTAAATGCTTATAAGGAGATACAGTTAAGTATACTTTGCATTACCTGGTTAATGACAATTCAAAAAAAAAAAAAATCCTAGACTTAGGGGAGAAATAACACAGCCATTAGCATGTACTTGCCTGAGCCTGATTCCCCAGAACTACATTATAGCTGGGCATGGTGCCACATGCCTATAATCCCAGCAATGGAGAGGCTGAGGCAGGAGGATTGCTAAGAGTTCAAGGCCAGCTTAGGCTCCACAGTGAGTTTAGGAGCAGCCTGGACTACAGAGTGAAACTCTGACTGAAAAAAGAAAAGTAGAAAGACTTAAATTTAAAAGAACCAGGTGTTTTGCCAAGTAGAAAGATCCAGGTCCCGATCCTGACCTTTTGGAGGACAGTAAAGAGCACAACAATGGAAAGCAGCACACGCGGGAACCTGCACATCTCTTGGGCTACGCATCGCCCAGGTGAATTCAGGACAAGGCCCTGGTTGAAACGAAGCTCTACTCAGGTAAAGGAGAAAAGGTGCACTAATGTCAGCACCTGCAGAGTGCCTTGGTCTTCTCCAGCTAGCGGGCCCCTACCCAGACTGTGCACTGCACCCCACCGTCTCCTACCGCTGGTAAAGAGTCCACTTTCCCCCACAGAGATGGAGGGTAAACTACAGGTGCCTCGTAGCGTACATGCTTAAGCACTTCTGGGAAGGTTATTGTGTACCCAGACCAGGGAAAGATTTCTCTTAATAAAGAAGAGAGTCCGGAGGCAACAGCACAGCCATACCTGCACGCTGCATGGAGAAAAGTTTCGTGCCCGGGGCAATGACTGAAAGACCCAGCGGGGGGGCCAGCAGACAGAGCAGTGGCTGCTTCCTCAACCATCCTAACATGCAGACCCTGCTCAATCTAACCCTTCTCAAGTATTTCTCATACACACGTCAGGCACGCTATTGATAGAAATCACAAAATGTCATTTAGAAAAATTATCCAAGTGTGTCATAGGATGAATTTGATTTTTTAAACCAACCTTACAGTATACATCATGTTAATTAAGAACTATTATTGAACAGAATATGGTGGCATGTGCCTGTACTCCTAGCCCACTGAGAGACTGAGCCAGGAGGATAGCAAGTCCAAGCTGGCCTGGGCAGCTCAGTAACTTGACAAGACCCGATCTCAAAAAAAAAAATAAATAAATAAATAAATAAATAAATAAATAAATAAATAAATAAAATAGGCTGGAGGTTGGGGGTATAGCTCAATGCAAAGCCCATGAGTTGAATCCTCGGTACCATGAAAAAGGAAGAAGAAAGAGAGGAAGAGAAAGAGAATGGAGAGAGAAAGAAAGAAAGAAAGAAAGGAAGAAAGAAAGAAAGAAAGAAAGAAAGAAAGAAAGAAAGAAAGAAAACTGCTGATTTGGGGTAGTAGTAAAAAATAATTATTAGACTGATTTGTATTACATAAAAAATAAAGGTATCACAGAGAGTCAGTGGAAGGAAATGCTTATAAAAATCACAAGTTTGAAACATGTATCTGCAAAAAGAAATGTTTTCAACCTTTCATAAGCAGCAGGTAGGTTATAGAATTCTACCATCTCAAGTAATTTCAGTCTGTGGAGATGAAATTGCTTAAATCTTTATCACTATAGTGCTTACCTGTAAGACATATTTAAATCAGAACAGCTTTTAAATCTGCCAAAAATCTCCCAAACTTAAGAGCTTCTTGTCATTTCCAGGACTGTTCAGTTTTATGAGTCAACATAGATCTATTGTACCTTATTTAATAGTCTTTACCTATTTAAGACAATCAACAACAATATCAAAATGCAGAGAGGTAAACAACTTAACATGCCATCAGTGAAAGCATCCACAGAAATAAATTCAAAAGGTCAAAAGAAATTTACTGTCAGATTTTTTTAAACACTGTACTTGTTGGGCGAAAAAGAAGTCTATGCATTTATGAAAATATAAGAAATCTGATACCCTGGTATATAAACCCAACATACTATAGATTCTGAAAGCATACTGAGAAAAACAGAACCCAGACATCTAAACAGCAAAACACATAGCTCCCAAAATATAAAAGCCACACTGGCAGAATTTGTAACCCAACTGGGAGCTATAATCTAGTGTTTTCTGGGACAATTTTGGGGAAAGTCATATCACTTCTATGACATTTTAGTTTTCAATTATACTCTTGCCATGTTTGAGGCTATGTGTGTTTCTCTCACTCTAATGTGCAAGGTTGTTTAGGGCAGGGAATCTGATATAATGGAAATATGATTGAATCTGAGCTTCTATATCTGGCACTTTTTATATACTGAAATAGGCAAAGTCACTGAGGAGTCTCAGTTTTCTCCTCTTTGACTGGGTTTCATCCTAACAGCTACTTCCCAAGATTTCAGTGAGATGTCTGAGAAATAAATGTGCAAATTCTAGAGCACTCCACAAATATTAATGACTCTTCCTTCACATCCTTCCATCCCCCAGGGTGAAGCATAGTACGCTGAACATTAAAGGCACTCAATACTGCTTGTTGAATGAAACACACTCAACTCAAATAGTGAATTAATCTTACATGGTAAAAAATTGAGAGTTTTGCTCTTCATGCAGCATGTTTTAAGGACAGGGGAAAATCAAATTGTTAAGCAAGCCTCGTTTTCCTCAGGCTCACAGCATGCTTAATGACTTCAAGCTGTCCTCCTAGTACCCATATCTTATTACGGCCCTGGTTTAACACAAACCCTTCTCTTATTCTCAGTTGTCTATCTCTCAAGAATGTTGTTTTCCTAAAACTGAAAGCATCCCTTGACCAAGTGAGTAAACTAAGCTCTGCAAATAAAGAAAAGATAGAAAAAGAGAGAGAGGACTCAATGACACCTCCCATCCTGACATACGCTCAACATTTCTCTTTTTGTATTCACCAATTTATTTCTCATAAATGCTTTCATTAAGCCATTAAAATACATAGATATTTGGTTGCCATCTTTAATTAGTATCAATGTAGCCTTGCAAGTTTCTGTAATTACTATGAAAAGCTGAGGTCCCATCTGGGTGGAGTCCCTCATGAGTGTAGTCAGTGGCATCATACATCAGTGGTGATTCCTAGGAAGCAGGCTAAGAAAAGAAAGATTTTTTTTTCAAGTGTATATTCTGTAGATCTTCGGAGGTCTTATTTCCAAAGAATTCTAAACACTCCCACGAATGTATGGAAACTCTATTATATGGTTTTCCTCTCTTCTTGAAATCAGGGTGCTTCATGCCAACACAGCAAACCACAATAGTTAAGCATAAGGCATATGGAATCAACCAGTGAAAATGTATCTTCAAAGGTCACCCATGTGAATGGCACTCGTCGCATTATAGGTGGTGAACAGGCTGCAAAACTACTTTTGGTGACCTGTTTTTCTCATAAGTCACATTTAAAAATAGTTGGATTTGTAACAGATGTGAAGGCAAATTTAGTTATTTTAGAATTTTTTAATGTTCATAACTTATTTACTCATATTTTACTGAATACTAACATTCTGCTAGATGTGGTTTATAATTTTATCTGTCTATCCATCCATATATTTGTGCATTCGTATTCTTAAGAGATTTTATGTCAATTCCCCATGTTGCATTATTAATTAGAAATCATTCTATTTTCTATAGAACCACTGAAGGGATAGACAGAGTTGGGGGAAGGAATAGGGAGGGAGTGGGAGGTTCAAAAATGGGATGGGATTGTAAAGTTGATTTGATACATATGTTCACGAAATACCCAAATTCACTGTAAACGCTATGTATTATATATGTACATTAATAAAAATAGTGGGAAAAGTAGTTGGATATGGTGACCTATAAGCCGACCACTCTGGCAAGCTGAAGCAGGAGGATCACAAGTTTGAGCTCATCCTGGAAAACTGAGTGACTTGGTGAGGCCATGTTTCAAATTCCAAAATATAAAAAAATGGTGAAGATGTAGGTCAATGTGAAGGCATTGGCCTAAATCTTCAATGTCACACAAAGAAAGAAGAAAGAAAGGAAGAAGAAGAGAGAGAGAAAGAGAGAAAGGGATGAGCAGTTTTGGTAAATGTCTATTATTATTTTAACTTTATACAATGCTCAATTTAGAGGACCTTGATACCATCTTTAACACTGATATTGTCATCTTCAGATATCACAATAATAGTATAACAAAGTTCTACTACGCTATTGTTTGCACTTAGTAAATGAAAAGCCAAATGGTAGAGGCATTAAAACAGTTTCTGGAGTACTTTTCAATAATTTGGCATCTGGTAAAATTTCTGCTCAATGCAAAATCATTACATTGGCAATAGACATACTAATACCATTCCAGTTTTCTTCTCCTCTGTTTATGTCTTCTCATATTCTTTGCATTAACAGAAAACAAGCATAGAGCTACAGTAAAGTATACTTGTGGTTTAAATCCGGATCTAGATTTCCAGGAAATGCAATCACAAAAGAAATATCAAGGAGAGACAAAATGTATTTAAATTACATTAGGTCCTCCTATTGAATTGAAATTAAAATTTTCTTGGAAAGTTAAAGTCTGCTTTTTGTCCTCTTTGGTATGGTTTTGTTGATTTGATTTGCTTGTGGGGTACCAAGGGTTGTTATTGAGACGGGATACAAGAACCTTTCGTTTTTCAACAGATTGGGTTCAGAGATCAATGGTCATTTTCATACAGATATGTTAGAGAAACCTTAGCTTAGCCTTTGTCCCCAAATGCATTGCCACACAGGAGTCTCAAAGCACCTTCACTTGCTTGAAAAGCAGTAGAAAGAACATGTTTATAAATGGACAAAGAAAGAGTTTGTAAGTAAGAAAAACTGAACTTCTGACCGACGATATGCAAGGAATAAAAATGAAAAACACTTCAGTCTTGCCTTTGCTTTCTTGGTCTAACACATCCCTCTCCCTGATGAGCTGGTCTGACCGCAGCTGGGCTTTACATTTCCGTAATTAGCACAGCAGAAGCCGAGGAGTGCACAGCTCTGCTCTGCTATTGCTCACACGTCGGGAGGCTGGATTCTAAATGTCAGGATTCCAAACGCTTCTTCCTATTTACCAAGTGGCCCACTAGCACCTCAAAACCAGCTTGAAAAACTTTGAAAAATCGCTGAATCGGACCTGATGTGTCACATCAGACAGGTACTCCAGCAACAGGGACTTCTGAAGGGTTTCTCTTCTTTTTTTTTCATTTATTCTTAAATTTAATTTTTAAAATTTTTACTTTCATGTTGTACTGGAGATCAAACCAAGGCTCGCGGCTACATCCCTTGCCACTCTTTATGTTTTTATTTGAGACAGGTCTTGCTAAGTTGCCCAGGCTGGGTTTGAATTTATGATCCTCATGCCTCAGCCTCCCAAAGTGCTGGTTACAGGCCAGTGCTACTGGGCCCTGTTGTCTGTTTTCTTATTTGGGGAAAATAAGTATAAAATCAATGATTTTTTTAGGTTGTCTTGTGGAAATTTCTGATGTAAATACAGATCAATTGATCCCCACACACATACTCTTTGATTACCTAATCATTTCATTGAACGGGACAGACCTCTTTAAGCTGCAGCTGAGAAAGCTGGGGGTAAAACCAGGCATTACTTAATGGAAGCTTCAGAATGCCTTGAAGCTAATTTTCATGCTCACTTACTGATCGCTACATCTCCTAAGTCAGTAAGTAAGCTAAGGAAGAAGAGTTCAGAGTCTCGTTTTTTAGACAGTTATGTGTTACGTAAGGCCAGTAAAACAGTAGGCACGAATTCTGTATCACCAGAAAATTACTGGCTATTCTGATACCTAAAAGTTTCATATAGTCCTAATTCCTATAGTAAAAGGTGGCGAGGAACTAAATTAACTGTTCCACTTTCGTGCTGTGAGATTCCAATACCTGGATGTAAAACTAAGGAGTAACTTCAATGAGAGAAGAAAACCAGTGTTTCTTAGGTTATCTAAAAATATATGTAACTTGGACATCACATACTCTCATCTCTTCCTTTGGGTTTTTTTGTTTTGTTTTGTTTTTTAAATTACATCAAACCCTGAAGACCATGATGAAACCAGAAGAGGTATCATCACAATGGAAGCTCTGCAGGACAGCCTTGTCAAGACAGTGAACAACGAGCAAGGGACATAGTTTCCAATTCAGCTGCGTGAAGTTTTGCACACTGCCACAGATACAAATGAGATCACAGGTTCATAACATGAAGGACGAGAATTGGCATAATAGAAGAAAAGTCAATGAAGAATGTCAGGGTGGATGAAGGACATGAGCTCTCATCCCTAGTGGGTAAAGCTTCCACCTCAAAACTGAGAAGCCCAGCACCAAACAAAATCTCTCAAACTCCCCTCCTTTTCTTCTACTTGCAAAGGAAGAATCTGTTGCCACCACCACTGGAACACTCATAATGATCTCGAGATACTGTATGGAACAAATAGTGGCCTTTCTATGAATGAGTGATGATTTTATCCTCATGCATCATTTGTTCCTTCTATTAAGCAGCCAAGTGCTTATCTGTACTGCGATTTTTAGTTTTTAGAAAATTAAATACGCTACAAAGCAACAGTTATAAAAACTATTTGGTACTGGCACAAAAGCAGACAAGTTGACCAATGGAACAGAACGGAAGATGCAGAGACAAACTCAAGTACTCTCAGTTACCTATCCTCAATAAAGGAGCCAAAAGCATACACTGGAAAAAGGACAGCCTCTTTAACAACCGGTGCTGGGGAAATTGGATATTGACATGCAGAAGAATGAATCTAGGCATACACCTGTCACCGTGCACTAAAATCAAATCAAAATTGATCAAAGACCTACATATTAAAGCTAAAACACTGAACCTTCTCAAAAGGCTGAAAAATAAACATCTCTTCAATCCAGTGATACCTCTTCTGGGAATTTTTCCGAAAGAGTTAAAAGCATCATATAACAGAAATATATGTTATGGTGGTTTGGATCTGTAGTGCTCCCCTAATCCCTCAGGTGTCTATGGAGACTGTGTAGTGCTGGGATATGGGACCTGGTTGGAAGGGGCAGATGCTCGGGGCTTGACCTGGAGGGGCATGTGCTGGTTCTGCCCTTCCTCCTAGTCTTCTCTTGGTTCTGCCATGATGCTGCAAGGATCTCTGTCTCCCGGAGCACCAGCTCCAGCTGTGGGTCTAGCAGTGGCCCCACCATGTGATTCCACCATTTTCCAGCCAGCCACCCATGAACAAACTGAGACCTTTTGAAACTGTAAGCTACAATAAATCTTTCTTAACTAAGTTGTGGACGTTAGGTATTGAGTCACAGCGACGACAAAGTAACTAAGACACATGTATACCCATGTTCTTAGCAACACAACTAACAATAGCTAAAATCTGGATGACATCAAAATGCCCATCAACAGACTAATGGATACATAACTTGTGGTGTATGTACGCAATGGAACACTACTCATCTATAAACACAGATAGGTTTGAGGCTTTTGTAGTTAAATGGATGCAAGTTGAGACCATCATGCTCAATGAAGTGAGTCAGACACAGAAGGTCAAATATCAAATGGCTTCTCTAATATGAGAAACCCAGATCACAGGGTTTTTTTTGTAGAACTAAACAGGATGCATAGTAGGAAAAAGTAAGAAGGAGGAGGGTGTGGGAAGTCGTGATATATATGTGCACAAAATGCCTAACTTCAACGTAAACATTATGTATTGTATATACACATATCAACAAAACGGGAGAAAAAGAAAATAAAATATGTTAGTTTATGGAGAAAATAATTAAAAGCGTAACACCTTGTAGTCACTTCAGTCTGCTCTGTCCTTAACTGTGATGTCTAGTGACAAAGTTCGCCACCCTGTCCTTGGACTCCCACAATTTCTCTTCAAAATGTTTCTGTAGAGATGACACCAGGTTCGTGTCTCACAAAAGTCAAAGAATGAAATCACAAATGAAGGAAGCAAGGTGCAAACTGATCACTTATTTGTAAAGATGAGGACATCAAATGGGAGAAAGAACAAAGAAGCAAATGGTTCTGCCAACCTGAAGGAGTCCTGAGAAAGACCGCTACTGTGGCTGTCTAGGAGTTGATAGGAGCTGCATAAGGAAGCAAATTCAGTCAGCAGCCAAGTCGCTGAGGCTGTTGCTAAGGCCCTCCACCCAGAGATCCTCTCGCCTTAAGATCCTTCACCCTTTTGGTTCTGCTCTTCAGTTGTGAACCTGTGAAACTAAACAAATTATATGTGTCCAAAAATACAATGATAGGGCACGCAGAGAATAAATTTCTCATTGAAAATGGGAAAAATAGATAAGAAGAAAGGGGTAACAATTTCCCACAAAGTTCCAAACTGAGAACTCACAATGACCTAGCAAGAAGATTTTCTCTTGATGTGGATATGTTGATCTTGGACTTCCAACCTTCAGATTTGTGAAGAAATAAATTTTTCTTTGCATGTTACCCAATCTGTGGCATTTGGTCACAGCTACACAAAATGTCTTTAAACATGCAGCACCAACCATCTTCAACACCTTCACAGTCGCTGTTCAGTTGTCTTGAATAGCACCAAGCTGATGCATACAACCACTTGACCATTCTTTTCATTTCTTCCCTAAATACAGTCTCTTATGTATTACAATAGAGACAGGCTGCACCTTTCTTAATCTCTAAGTTCCACTCCTCTCTGTCTTTAGGTTGCTTCTTTTCTCTCTCATTTTACTTTAAGAATTCAATTGAAGCTATTATACCTCTGACAATTTGCTTACAGTTTTTTTTCAAATAAATACTGCATGTCATAGCTCAGAAGTTCTATCTTACACAAAACACTAAGGCATAAATCCAATTCAATCAAGTCTTCTGTGGCTTTATAACATGAATTGCTTTATATCAAGTATCCAAAAACATGTTCATCATTTCAGTCTGAGATGTCATCTGAAGGGCCTTTATCATCCCTGCTGTTTCTGATTTTCTGTTCAAGTTCACTTAGATATTCTTTATGAGGATAAAGGATTTTTCTACACTTCTTTCTTCTCATCATTCACAAGAATTTTACTTTATGTTCTTTATAATGTAGGCTTTTTTAAATGAGCACTTAAATACTCCAGCTTTACTCTATTGCTCAATTGCAAAATTAATTTCACATATTGCGTATTTATTAAAGCAGCACCCATCTTTAATACCAATTTTCCATCTCTTAGTTTGTTCAAGTTTCAACAACAAAATATCAGAGACTAGGCAGTTTATTTATTTTTTTAATTTAGTAGTTCTGGAACATAGGAAGTCCATGGTCAAGGAACAAGCAGGCCTGATATTTGGTAATTCAAATATACATAGTGACTTCTGTGTCCTCAGACAGTAGAAGCTACAAGGCAGCTGTTTGGGGGACTCTTTTTTTATAAGACCACTAGTTTTATTCATGCCCTCATGGTATAATTATTCACTGAAGTCACTCCCTTCCCCCCACCACCCATACCATTACTTTGGAAACTAGAATTAAAACATATAGATGAGTTTTGGGAAATGAAACATAGTGTTCAGAAACAAAACATGCACTCATTTATGAACCCAGGATCCAGTACCCTCAAAGGTTGCCCAAGGGATTCTCTTTCCATTTAATGAAAATAGAGGAGTTATATCAGTCATATCAGAGGTTTTTTGGGTAAGGACAAGATATAGAACATTTCCATTTATATTCCATTGACTAGAACTTGATCAGATGAGCATTGCTACAGTCTGGATCTGAAGTGTCCCCTAGAAGTCTCATGTATTTAGACGTAGTGGGATAACTGTGGAATGCTATGCTATTGGAAGGTAAGGCCTGGATGAAAAAAAAATGGGTTCTTGAAGCTTGAACTAGAAGGATTGTGTCAAATTGTTGCATTATTGACTTTACCAGACCATGGAGTTTGGAAGTCTTTAGTACAGGTTTTCAGGAGAAATTTGAAAAGGTTTGAAGATACCAGCTAGAGAACCCTTCAAATACTCTGAGCTGAGCTAGATGGGAGATCTAGTCAAATCTCAAAAGACTAGAATATTAATAAAAGTGTGGACTGGAGAGTCCATGTTCAAGAACTCTCAGAAGGGAAGGAGAACTATAGTGGCAAGTGATCTAGAAACCACCTATTCTACGTTCTGACAAAAGGCATGCTAGCATTTTGCCCTCGGCCAGAGAATGCCTGAAACTGAAATTAAGGGTAGTAGACTACTTAATCTGATGGAGAAAATTTCAAGACAGCCCAATGATGAGATAGTCACATAGGTACTGCTCACAGCTTTTATCCAGCTGTACACTGAAAAACAGAAAAAAGTGACAGATAAAAATGATGGAAAAAGTTTGTAGTTTTGTAAGATAGCAAGGGACTGCAAAGGTGGGGCAAAAGAGCACAGAAATGTTAATGAGATTAGCATTTACAAGAATGAGGACTGTAAAAAAAAGATTCTTTGAGGGTGTCTCTGAAATCCCCAAGATCCCAGTCTTTACCAATTAAAAGGTGGAAAGGCAAAAGACTTTACCTTGAGAAGAGTACCCCAAGGCATCCAGTAGGGCTAAAAAGAGTCAAGCCACATATAGTTCAGCCAGTCAGGTCCTGGGAAGCTGTTGTAGCCAAGGGCCAGGAAGGTCATACAAATGTTGTAATTAGTAGTTGACCGTGGCACTGCCCACCTGGTTCTGGCTTCACAGACACGAAGGGTGCCAAGAGTTGTGAGGCCATCGAGGAGGCCACCACCCAGATTTCAAAGGAAGGCCTTGAAGACCAAGCCTAAGGTCCAGTGGAGAGCCCAGAAATTTGAAGATGCTAGAAACATGAATTGTCTGCTGTGGAAAGCCACAGACTGCGAGTGGAACCTGCCCAAAGCAGAGAAGATGAAGACTGTAGCTGGAGGCAGTGTTGTAGCTGTGGGGCCAACCAACCCCTTTAGAACTCACATCTGACCCTAGCTTACCCTAAGTGCTGCACACAGAGCTATAGGATTTGACCCTTGCCCAACAGGACTTAAAACTGGTTTTAGTTCAATTGCTTTTTTTTCGGGGCGGGGGGGGGGGGGGGGGGGGGGGGGGGGGGGGGGGGGGGGGGGGGGGAGGACAAGGTCTTGCTCTATAGCCCAGGCTGATCCTAAACTCACTGGCCTCAAATTCATGGCAATCCTCCTGCCTCACCCTCCTGAGTGCTGGGATTACAACTGTGTGCCACCACACCCAGCTTTATGTGGTGCTGGGGAATTGAACTCAGGGACTGGCACTTGGCAAGCGCTTTAACCACTATGTCATTCCGATTGCTTTCTATCCTCTTGTTCCTCCTTTTTGTATTGGGAACATTTGTCCTGTGCCACTGTATGCTGGAAGTGTTCAACTGGTTTTTACAGGAGCTCACAGCTACGAGTTTGCCTTCCGTCTCAGAAGAGACTTCTGACTTGGACTTTTTAGAAGTTCTGGAACTGTTAAGACTTTGGCAATTCTTAGAGAAGAACTAAATGCTTTTTGCATAAAAAGGTAAATGTAAGTCTTTTGAGGGCGAGGGCTCAATGCTATGCTTTGTCTCTGTACTGTCCCCCAAAAGACTCATGTATTTGGATGCAATGGAAAAACTGTAGAACAGTGTGCCCTTGGGACGTAGGGCATGGCTGGAAGGGGTGGATTATTAAAGCTTGAACGAGAGGGACTATGTCAAATTGTTAAGATTGGGGTTGCCTAAGGCAGAGCTTTCAAATGTGTGTTGTTGACCTGTGAGGCACAAAGTGAGGGAGGAACGACCACTTGGGTATGGAAGGCCCAACTGGAAGTTTGAATTGAGTGAAGATGAGAAGAGGAACATTGTTGTAGCTTCTTTCTGAGAAAGCTCTAGCCTGGCGTGTGTCTCCAGACATCTGACATCACTTTGCTCTTGCCTCACTTGGCTTACGTCTGCAACCAAGTGAGCAGCTTCACAGCCTCTGCCATGTGCCTTCATCATTACCAGCTGCTCACAAACAAACTGTGAGAGACCTTCTGAAACTGTGTGCTAAATAAATCTTGCCTCCCTTAAATTGTGAATGTCAGGTATTCTGCCACAGCAATGAGAAAGCAACTATGACAAACATGTAACACCAATGAAGATCAGCTAGAAGAGCATGCCGAGAAAGAAGGGAAAAGATGCAGTAAGCAACCTCCTAGAACTGCCTGTCACTTCAAGAGCTCTTACTTCTCTTGGTACACTTTCGTGTTTGGCACATTTTCTATGAGGATATGTATCCTTCAAACCACAGAAAAGCAAAGTTTTATTTTTTTAAAAAAAGAATACTAATATCTTTCCGTAAGACCATGATTAACTACTGTTGAAAACTTGTAACTATATATTTCTCAGGTCCTGGGAAGAGATTGCTCTTGAAACATAAGGTTTGTTGAAGTCATGGGGAATTAGAATTGAGTAGAACATCAAATATCATCTGGTCATTTATCAGATAAGGCAATGTTTCTCAACACTAGTTTGTGGTCCTGGAGGTTGAGCCCATGGTCTTCACACTAAGCTACATCCCCAGACCATTTTTTATTTCTGATTTTGAGACTACTTCTCACTAAGTCACTCCATTGCCCAGACTGGCCTCAAACTTTCTATCCTCCAGCCTCGGTACCCAGAATGCTGGGATTACAGACCTGTGCCACTAGACGCAGCCATTTTCATTCTTGTTCCCTTAAACATATAACTTTTTAAACATTTTATTCTTTATGAAGTTTTGATAGCATAGCTATGCTATATATCTATTTTAAAAATACATTTTATACATTACATGTTAATGTATAAATTCAACTATACTTTATACATTAAAAGTGTAAGTTTTTTTTATTTTCTTCTTCTTGCCCCACAAACCAATATTAAGCCTTTGGCAGAACAATCACGATGAGATAAGGCATCTCTGAGTCCAAAGAAGTTACCTATCGAAAGTGACAAAACCAATTAGCTGATCAACTAGAAATGAATCTCAAGTGACATAAGCATCAATACATTGATATTTCCATACAATTTTTATATATTTGGACTGCAATTATCTATACTATAGAAAGGAAGAAAAGAATATTTAAAGTGTATTATAACACATGATATTGGTAGTTTTGTTTGCTTGCTTTTTGGCTCATTTATTTTATTTTCTCTTAGGTTTCTGTTTTCTGTGTGTGGTAAATAATATAGGCAGAGCTGGGCCCACATGCCACCATTTGTAAATACATTGTGGTAGATGACACACCCCGTCACACTTATCTGGAGACCTGATAACTTCCTCAGGCCCCTGTGTTGCCCCTCTGTAATGTCCCTAATGGCAAAGAATAGTGAGTGTCAGAAAGATGACCCACTTATGCCTTCTGACATACCACCCCAGGACTTGGTTGTTTGTTGTTTTTGTTGTTGTTAATAAGAAAAAAAAAGCAGTCTTAATTTTGCCAGTCCTTTTAGCCATTTTTAAGTCACATTTTAAGGAAATAGTATTTCCGTTATTTGCTACCAAGAACTAACTCATGGCAAAAATAGAACGTAATGCCACATCTCAGTAGCACTAAGTGAAACAAGCTCTATGTTTAGAGCAAACAGCAAGAGAGAGACGTGTGCCATGCCAGAAAAGGCTTTCCAAATCTAGAGAGGTAATTTTTAGAGCTACTTTAAAATATGTACAGAAAAGTTGGTGCTACGGCCACACACATTAGAATAATTTGACAAGAACAAAGTTGATGGTATTATACCAAGTTGAGAATGAAGTTATCAGATTTTATTATAACATAACTATATTAGACCATGAGAAAAGATTGCCAAGTTACATAATTATTTTAAAGTCATGTTTTAGTATCTCCAGTAATACACATCAAGCAACTTTTCATTTTTGTCACTTCATCACACCTGGCAAAGAAAACTTTTCTTAGCTTTTAGAAGGACAGATAAAACTCCCACTTAGACCATCAAACCATTAACTTCATTTTTGAAGAAGAGTAATCTCTTAGAGTCCATAGTGCTAACATTCTCTATCCTTTTCTACTACCTTTTCAATGAAAAAAGATCTGGCTAAAATTGCACTATCCGACCTTTGCATTAATATTCTCGACTCTTGTCCGTCAAGCTAATAAAGAGTTTGGGGAATCATAAGGACTCATCTGGAAATGATAGAATTTCTGCCTTTGTCTTTCTTCCCTGGACACTAATGGCTTTTTGTCAGTCCCCTTCACTCAGTGTATGACATATGAAGCCATTTCATTTTAGTTGTCTGTTAACTTCCAGCATTATGATGAGAACAAAGCAACCCCCTAAAGAAACTAAACTCAACACTCATATTAAATTTCTCCAATTCCTCAGCTTATAAGGTGCTGTTTTCAATTGTCAATAATGTTCATAAGAGTAAGCAATATCCATTACTAATTAAAACAAGCTGTTTAAACAAACACAAAAGGTCACCAAGCTTGTAGATCAACATATCCATGCTATTGTTTGGTTTCCTAGTGCGTTACCATCTGATGATTTACTTCTATCTAGTCACCTACTTTCTAAGTAACAAATACAGGGAACAAACACAGAGAAAGCAACCTTCTACCACAGGCGCCCAGAGGCCCAGGGCTCCGATGTAGTATTGGATATAATTTCCGTAAGATCAGTAATGTGCTGCGTACCACCGTAAATGAAGGCAAAAGCATGTTGCATTTATTTCTCCTCAGTTTGTAGGGATCATAACATAAACTACAGGGAAAATGCAGTTTTTATTAGGAAAAGTGACACCTGTGGTTTGCTGGAAGATTTTTAAACAAACTTTTATCTATATGGATGTGCTATTAAGATACAAATAAAATACAAAACCTCGTCAGCCATGCTAAACAATGGCTTATTTTAAAAGTTTTCTTTATATTCATGCCATTATGTCCCCCATTAAATATTTTGAAGCTATTTGCTCAATCCTTGCTTGAGCTCTGACATTTAAAAGTGACTTATCTTTTAAAATCATATTCCCTGACAGTATATTAATTACACAGAATATAATCTTTGAATTAATATCAAACTAATTGAGTAAGTCTGTATAAAAGTCAGTTAGACTTCTTAAGCTACTTAATATTAAGTTGTGAGATTCAGTTATTATAATCAATCAGCAGAAGAATTAGGAATAGAAATAGAAAGCAGGAATAATTTAAATTAGCAAAACCCAGTGGTAATTTCTAAAGCTCACTTTAACCAACATTATCAGCGTTTTCTTGCAAAGCTTTTACCCAAAATGCTTATGCATAACATATTTGTAATTCTTTTTAATTCGTTTTTCTGACCCTAGCTATAGCTATTGTATGACTAGAAAAGACTCCTGTGGCTTATCTACTACATCTCTGTCTGGATGGCCTACTCCTCCCATACGTCATCTTATTTAATTCTCATGCCTGTTCTACAAGGCTGGTAATATTATCCACAATTCGCAAATAAGGTTACTAAAGCTCAAGGAGTTCACATAACTTACATAAAGTTATCCAACTAGTGAGGAGTAGCATGCAGACCTAGACTCCAGCTATATAATCAAGTCCAGCCGTCCTATGACTTGACTCTAAACTCAAAGTGATACTTTTATTTTAACCAAACACAAAACGTACTGAGTCGCAAAGTTTTAAATGGTGTTTAGTTGCAGTACATAATGGAGTTGCCTTATTTCATTTTGACCCTGTGATGAAACATATTGTGACTCCGCTTCTCACTTTACAACTCTATAGTCCTTTGGTGCATGCAAGCACTTCATTAGTTACCATACAGTAAAAACAATGCAGCTGTGTCGTAATGTTGACTTTGCCAGCGAATGCAAAAGAAAAAAAAAAAAGAAAGAAAAAAAAGGAAAAAAGTCAGATGTCTGTATCTTGAGAGCTATCACATTTAGACATTTGGAAATTGCGCTTTTTTTTGTCATGTTCTGAGATTCTGCAAACTTGTACCCATCATTTAAACTTCTTTTAACTATATTCTCCTTCCACGGTCCACAAAATTAAAAAGTAGGCACATTTTTTGGTGCTTAGAATTCTGCAGGAAAACAAGCACCTCAAAGGAGGAATGTGAAGGGCAAGCCACTGGAAGTTAATTCTGATATTTGCTTTGCTCTTCTGAGATGTTTCTAGCTAAAAAGCTATAATACAAAATTAGCCAAAATGGATACGTTTTCCCAAGTTCTGAACTCAAGTATAAGTCATGTTTTATTTTGGCAAATTACGTTTGAGACTTTTTTTCCACTTCCCTGGCCCTTAGTTTAACACATTTTGAATGATCAAAAGTACAAGAAACTGTATTAAATGCTTCTATGCTTTTAGGAAAAATTTTCAGGCTTCTTAGATATTCAAACCAGCACAAAAATAGAATGTGATTCAAGTATGACTCAATGGAAATACTGAGTTAAATGTCATTTAATAAAAAACCTTAGTTTCTCAATTATAATCAGAAAGACATCTCCAATTTTTAAAAATTTTCCAAAGCACAAAAGTTAAATCACTTTCAACAAAAAGAAAATAAAAATTCGCATAGCTTACTGCCCTTCTGAGGGCACCTCATGGTCTTCTTGTTTTACTTTTTTCTTCCCACTAAGCAGGGCATTAACATCTTCCCCAGAATCTTACTAGGAAAAAAAAATCAAAGAAAGTGAAATTTAAATCCATTGATTTCTGCTACATCTTTGCTCTTCTGGTAAAGGTTTGATGGAGAAGAGAGTTTTAACTACACAGTAGAGTGTGCGATTTAATGACTTGCAAGATTGAGTTTCTTCAGGTCACCGAGAGCTAGCTACATACCACTTTACCTGTAACATTGTTAGGAAGAAATAACTCCAGTCTGACACCAAACATGTTGTGTGAGTTGCACTGTTGTTCATTGAATGCTTAGGAAAATTAAAGGACTTCATTACCTAACCACTTCTGAATGTCACTCTTCTTAAAGAAGAACTTCTTAAAGAACATAGAAATTTAAAAGGGGGAATTAAAATTCTAGGTCTCTCACTTGTTCTGTGACCTCAGACCATAGAATAGTCATTTAACATTTCCAGAAGTCAATGTCTTCACTCATAAAGTTGAGATAATAATGCATTAATCTATTACAAGGATGAAATGAGATAATACAGTTACTAAGGCATCTAGCATAGGATATGGCAACCAAAAGGTATCTAATCAATGTCAAGAAGAATTCTGATAATGCGATGCTTCCAATAAAATGTGGAAGTCAGTGAAGAGGATCCATAGACACCATTCTCATCCATTTTCATTTCCATTTAAAAAATAACTTAAGTCAGATGAAACTTCATAGTAAGGAACACAACAGGAAAGAATAAGATTCAGTGAAAACTTGTCATTTCTACCACAACCTCAAACATGCAATTCGTGGATTCATGATTAAGGCAAGGAGAGAACAGAGGTAAAGAATAATTGACCTTGTTTTTAATGAAAAAATCAGCTGGCTACTTTATTTTGCAGAATTTTAGTAGCAAGCATTACAAAGTTAGTGGCAAGTTATTTATTTAATCAATACATAATAGGTACTTATGTGCTTTTGTGCTAGATCTCGAAAACATAAAAAATGCACATTAACACATGAAAAAAGTAGTAAAAGCGAACAAGTCTTATGATTTATGGAATGCACTAAAAATACAGGAATAAGTAATTTAAAGAGATTAAAGAGAGAAAATTTTAATTTAATAATGGAAATTTTATTTTATAGCAGAGGAAGGGGCAGTGAAATAAATGAAAACAGAAATGGTGTATGGCTAGTGAGTTCCACAGTAAAAATGTGTAAGTATTTTCTGTAATGCCATTTTATTTCTGCAACAAAATATTATGCAGTTGTAATAAGACACTGCACTTCAGATCAATAAAAATGTACAGCTAATTACTATATATTAAACATCAGCAGGTGCAATTAATGTGGAATTTTGGAACACCAATGTTTCAAATATAAAAATAAATCCTATATGCTTATAAAAGGCCTTCAGTGATTCTTGTACCCCACCCTCTTATCTATGATAGTTAGTGTCCAAAGCCTTTTTATAAAATTTGAAATGTCCTTATCACTTTTGGTTCAAGCTGACAATGTGATTATTATCAATATAAATCTCTTAAGAACTTTCAAGATGTCCTATAAATCTCATTAAAGTTCACACTGTTGTGTAAAAGCCACATTCACATTCTGTTGAGATAAATGCTTTGTACCTAAAGCTTCCTGTGGTGCTGTTGCTGAAAAAATACCTGGAAGATTCTTGAGTTCCTTGTGGTTTAATGGGACCTTTTTTTGTTTGTTTTTTGCAAAGAATGGCCCTTAAAACCTTATAATAATATTTCTTTTCCCATTAAAAGCACTCTTTTAAATATGCATATGAATTTTCCACGGAGAATTATATATTCAGGCTTCATCTTTTAACCATGGTTTTTGACAGTGCCCAGACACAGTTTTTCCCTAGAAACTTTTTCTTACTTTAAAAATTGTTTGTCACTGGGGAAGCCTAGGAGTGAGAAACATGTTATATTTTGAACCCAGGTCCTTACTATTTAACTGAACTCCTTTGAACTCACCTTGTTTCTCTCATATTTTACTACAAACATGCAAAAAGACGGGTGACGCTTTTCACACTCTGCCTGGAGATCTCCTTAGCGAACTCATCCAGTCATGTTAAGTATCTTTCACATTTTCAGTGGTACCCCAAGCAGAGAGCTGATGACACGCCCATCACTATGTAACAATAATCTCCTTCCCATATTACAATCACATGGTTCATATCTTCTTTAAGTCTTCACAGATAACCTCTTCAAACATCTTCACTGACATTCTCTTTAAGACCTATCCAAGTTATTATACTCAACCTCCACCCAGTCTCCAGCAACTACAATTTAGAATTTTTGTTGTTGTTGTTACAGTAATATCTTACTTCTGGCATCAAAATCTGTATCAGTTGTTATAGCTGTACAACAAATTTCCCCCAAAACATCGTGACTTAAAATTGCTAACAATTTTTTACCTCTCATGAATCCTGCAGATCATGAGTTCACAGAGAGTCTCAGCTCCACATTACTCACTTGCAGTGTTTGGCTGAAGACTCAGTCACCAGGAGGGGTAGGGTGGTGTGTGTGTGTGTGTGTGTGTGTGTGTGTGTGTGTGTGTGTGTGTATTGTTTTGTTTTCTTTTGTTTTGTTTTGTTTTGTTTTGTATAAGAAAGGACAGCTCAGGGAACGGAATCAAGAGCCCAAAGACCAACACAAATCATACTATGCAATGGAACTGAGCATAGTTCAATAACAGGCAACACACACTTACCTGGATTTCAAGATACTTTTGATCAGTGACTCTTAGGTGTCTCTTTTCCCCCCAGTTTGGAATAGGAGTGTCAGTAGTCGCTCTCCTGACCTAGGACATCGCTGTAAACTAGTTGGGTGAAGAATCGGATGAGATACTTATTTTACAGGTTTTTAAAACTGAAGACCTGTACCCAAAAAGGGGTACAGAACTTTATTCACAACTGGACCTGATTTAGGTGATAAGATCTCAAACCCAGAGCTTGAGTTGACATTATAATAAATACTTTTGAAGGTCATGAGTTATGTACATTTGGGATACATGTGGATTGTAAGAGAAGACAAGGATTGCCAGCTTCCGAGATCCGTGCTTTCTAGTACACTCTGCCTTGTGTATTATCCTCCCACAATGAATTAAGGTGGCCTATACAATCAATTTGACAGAACTGAAGGTGTACACCTCTCTGAGAGAGATAGAAAATGAAATTCAGCTTCTGCCTTTGGATCTCTCACTTAGAAGGAAGCCAGTTACCATCTCTTGAGGACATGAAAGTAGCTCCCTGGGGAAACCCCTGAAGGGAAACTAAGATTCATGGCTGCCTGCACTGGTGAGTGAGTCACCTTGAAAGAGGATCTCCCAGCTCTCCGCAAGCCTTGAGATGAGGACAACCCCAGCTAACAGCTAATGGTCATTGCTTAAAATTAGACAATTTAATTGAACAACTAGACTTTCACACAATTTGCTATATAGTCATACTAACTGAAATAGAAAAACAAAGTTAACTATTGAAAAAGGGCAATTATCAAAAGTAAAATTATAGTAAGAAAAATAAATAAATAAACCTGGATTGCACTGTGGAATAGAGAAGGTACACTCAGGATAAAAGTAAAAGATGTCAGGAGGAATGATTCCGTGACATGAACGAGGAGAATTTATGTCCACTTTGCAATGTGTGTAACTCAATAACAAAATATACTGTGGGACATTTATGAGTTTGTATATGCAATCAGTTCAAAAACAGCATGATAATTGCATCTGAGACATTAATCAAAAATTACACAGTACAAACATCATAAATATTTTAAGCCTATATACATTAGCAAAATGAACAGATTCGACTGAAAGTTAGAAAAGACAAAACTACAAGTGTCTAAAAACAAATATTTCTCAAATAGAGATCACACTGGATAATTACATAATTTTAGAACATCAGTAAAATTAATATTACATATCTTTTTAATAAAAACAAAATACTGTCAGGGTTTCTTTTAAATGAATTGATATTTCCTATGAAACATGGCACCTAAAGTTTGTTTACTCTTATTTTGCCTGCAACAGGCAATATGTACTAACCTATCCAACTTTACATATAAACTAATTGTAATTATTACAATCCATATAATTTAGCAGATTTAAAAAAAATTACACCCAAGCAACACCTTTCCATATGGCCAATTAGTAGAGTCATAAAATGCCGCAGATATATGATGCTGTATTGAACATCTGTGTTGGTTATCCTATGGGAATTTTTAATAAAGGACCAAGCAGCATATTGATGTTAATTCTACGTTACCGGGACTTTAAATAAAAAACTAAAATAAATAGCATCCATTAAACTGATCATACTGTTGTAACTCAAATTGTGTTTATTATGCTAATGGAACATGAAATTAAGAAAAAGACCTTTATGCCAGTGGAATTAATTAATGAGCTTTATGAAGGCATTGGGATGTAATTTATTTCTAGATAAGTAAGTCTAATTTGCAGTTCCATGGGTCTCTGCGATGCTGATTGTAATAGTTATTCCTGCAGATGTGCTGCTCACAGCATGTCTTTCCATTAGAACTGAACACCTCATTATATAAACTGTACCTAATTAAACATAATACAGTGGTGACTTGTTAAACTGGCCTTTTTAAGTCAGCAGCTGCCTAAGCTAATAATACTGTACACAAGATTTATATCATCTTCCCTAGAATACTGATATTAAAATATACTGCCCAAGGGATTGATAACTAATTTACCAGTATGTAACAGGTACCTTTCTGATTCTGTGATAAGAGATTAAAGACCAGCAGCCCATAAAAATAAAATGAATTCAGGTACATTTGGAACCCAAAAGTACTTGGGAAACTTTATTAAAACGACATGCTTTCTTTTAAAAAATCAGTACTCATTAAAAGAAAGGAACACTAAAAGCTAAAATTATAAATAAGTAAGTCTGGAAGATCTAGAAGTCCTTCAGATATTTTTCCAAGAACATACAAAATATTTTTTGACTTGAAGTGCTTCAGTTATATTTGCCACTTTCGACACTTCTGGATAGGAAACACAGCATTTGCCACTACTGATAAGGAAAACAGTTGTAATACCAGACTATCCTCTGCTTAAATTAGGTGTTGAGCTAGCATCCTTAACAGACACTTTTCTATATAATAAGTTTTCAAACTGTTAGCTACTAAGGTGAAAATATAATCATCAACTCTGAGTTTAGTAATTCAAAAATACACCCTACAAAGAAACTGTCATGTTCAGGCTTGTCCTTCAGTTGCAACTTTACTTATTTAATCCTATCTATCCTTCAGCATCCGATCATTTCTGGTCCTCATATGCTCTGCAAGTCTGTTCCTGACTCTACCAGTCTATCTTAGGCAACTCTTGTTATGTTCCCTGAACACGCACTGCTCCTTGATCATTTCAAGGATCATGCTGAATGGAAACAAAATATGTGCCTACTGTCTCCATCCTGCTCAGCATTACACTGAACAACAAGAGCGATCTACAACCTAGCAGTGCTACCCAACTCACAACTGAACACCCTCATGTTTAATAACATTAGGAGACTAACTGATCTAAACAATCCTCAGCTTGTGTCTTTGCTGTTAATCCCTTCTACATGTAATTCCAGTAACTTTCTAAGTCATTTGGTCAATATTTACCAACTTAATTGATGAGCACTATTACAACCTAAGTCTACTTAACTTGTAAGCCAAATATTATTTTAACATCAAATTTATAAATTCCATATTTCAGTGACCTTGGTAATTCCAGGATGCATATTTACGGTCCAAAATAGTCACATCCACTTAACATGAACATTATTTGGGTTTCAAAGCAACTCAGAGATTTACAAGGTGTTGGGTTGGAGCCAGCCTATATTCACAAGTCTCCCTGGAATAGCCATCCAAAACAATAGGCACACTGGTCTGTGAGGAGATGGAGTATTGTAGAAAATCCTAAGACTACAACTCGAGAGAGCTAGCAATCAGGTGACATCCTAAAAAAAGTATATTGAAAGATGAGTACAGCCAAGTGAACAGAGATTGGAGTGGTAATCAATATCTTTTTTCTCCAGTTAGATGAGGCTGAATTGGAAAGCCATCAAGGAAGTTCCCTACCTCCTACCTCCTTGCCTCAGTAGCACAAGCAGGAAACAGCTTGAGCAGAATGAGAGTGGGAGGCCATCTTGAGTGCCTCCTTTTACCTAGACACAGAAAACTCCCACATTTCCTGTAACACCAAGATTTAACCACCACACTACAGGGAGAAACTGGGCACTCACCCTGATAATGTTGGTCCAGGAAAAGGTAAAGATGACACGATAAAATTAAAATTACACGATTAATTGAAAGACACTTGTCACCTGGCTCATGAGAGACCAAACTCCAAGCTGGTAGAATCTTTCTGGGTCAGACAGACAACATGAAAAATCAACGATCTGACTATGTCAAGCAGTAAGTTCAGCCACATGGAGGTTTGCAGTGGAGAGAAGAAGGAGTGGTGAACATGAGAGTACTACTGTAGGGATCCTGGAAGCACTTAAGGCCCCTAATACAAACACAGACCCTGTGTACCCATCTGCCTTCCCGTCTGCTCAGAAGCTATTAGAATAAATCCAGGAGTTTGTAGGCACTGACCAATCACACCTCCAAAAGTATGTCCTGAAATTTAATAGAGCCTTGGCCCACTTACTGAATGAACCAGCCCACACACGACATGAGAGACAGAGTCAGCAGACTGCCTGGATTTTCTGGTGCCTTCACTCCTAGGATCTGAAGACATTAAGCCACTGGCAGACCTAACCAAATACTCATCCACAACCACACGGAGGTAGAGCTCACCTTCCTACATGGTCTAAAATGGCCTTTTAGTTAGAGCAAGGTGAGAAATCTAGACTACAAAACAAAAAAATTCATTCAAACCCTGGCTTCTTTTTCTGAAGCAGTGTCCAAGAACATATACTAGCCCAAGGAGGACTATCACAGTGACATTTTTGGGGGGGAGGGGTAGAGGGTGTTTCTTTGGGTATCTGCTGAGGCTGAGGAAATATGTTTTTTGTAAGTTATGATTACTAATCATTGCTTTTGATAAATTCATGCTTCTGTCTGTTCACTAATGGCATTCAATCTCCCTATATCTTTTCTCAGTTTTCAATAACATTCCCTTGCCATCTCTTTTTCCTTTTCTACTCCTCGCACATCCTCTCAAATCTAACCTTCAACTTTATTTCTTTTATTTTATATACATATGATCATTAACATCTATATTTTCCTTCCCTTTTTACTGAGGGAATAATAGGTGAATTTGACAGGGCTCTCTAGAGGAATTATCAATAGGAAACTGTACAATTAATTATCCGAAGAGATTTATTAGGTAGGCTCATAGGATCAGAATCAAGAGTCAACAGTGACCCACTGCAGGATCAAAATCAGAAGAATCCACAATGGCCATCGGGATACAGGAGAATCAGAGAGTCTAGTGGCTGATCAGTCCAACAACATGAAAGCTGCAGAACATGAGAGATGAAGAATGCAAGATACTCCAAGGTGACCTGGATACTCACAGTACAGTTGCTGGTGAAAGTGTGCACTGAAAGACTGAAGAAACCGAAGACTGATGTCCAAAGGAAATGGTGAAGTTGGGATCTCTCTTTTATTCCATACAGTCCATAAGCCCATCGGTTGGTATCAACCACAACTGCGATGGGTCTTCTACCTTCTGTTTTCTGTCCTGTATGTCAGTTACCAACAGACACACCTAAACTGTGCTTTACTAATCTGCCAGGTATTTCTCCATCCATTCAAATTGACATAACATGACTAATGGTCATAATTATGCAACTCCGTACAACAAGAATTAGTTATTATTTTTGTTTCTTCAACATTTATCTTGTTTTGTCAGGTTTTCTTTTACCAAGGGCTGTTACTCTGATCTCCTAACTTTGCATTTCTCCTAGTTAATTAATTAGAAGGGTTTGGAATAAAACTTTTCAAGTCCAGAAGGAAAATCTTCAACCTAGATTACTATGTCTTGCAAGGCTATCCTTCAAAATCATAGAATAAATAAAGTAATTTTATAATAAAAATTAAAGAAATTCATGACATGCTAGCTAGTACTGCAGAAAATATTAAAGGGAATCCCGAAAAGATGATGTAGATACCAAACATGAGGCCAGTGGGAAAATATACTCTACTGGGAGAGTAGACAAATAAATGAAAAATGGAAACTTAATGTCAAAGGAAGAAAAAATGACAGAAATTAGTAATAACAATATAAATGATCTTAACTCTTCAGTTGAAAGAAAAAGAATGTCATATTGGGTCAAAAGAAAAAAACAAGATCAATTTATATATTGCTGGTAAGAGTCACACATCACCTGCAAAGGTAGTGGAGACTGAAAGTAAAAGGATGGAAGATAATACTCCAACAAGCAAGGGCCAAAAAACAAGCAGAAGTTGCTTTCCATTTGACAATGTTGACTTCAAACAAGTCTGATCAGAAGAGAAAAAATAAATAAATAAATAAAATGTTCACTACATATTGGTAAAGAAAAAAATTATCAAGAGAAGATAACAGTTGCAAATATACATGCAACAAACATGAAGAAACCCAGTTTCATAAAAGGACATATAGACACAATACAATCAGAGTGGATGACTTCAATACCTTACTCTCACAAATACACAGGTCAACCAGACAGAAACTCAAAAAGATATATGAGCATTAAACTACAGAATAGATCAAACGAATTTAACATATATCCAGAGTGTTGCATCCAACAACAGCAGGGTGTGCGCTCTTTAAGCAGCCCATGGAAATGTCTTCAAAATAGACTATGTGTTTTTTAGGACATAAAGCAAGTGTTTTAACTACAATAGACAAAAAGAAAAGGAGAGAAGGCCCAAATTAGCAAGGTTAATGACAAAAAATGTGTAACAGCACAACAGACACCATAGAAATTCAGGGGGTTACTTGAAATTATTTTGAAAATTTCTACTCTAATAATTTGAAGAATCTTGAAGAATGCATAAATTTCTAAGCACAAATGACCTGCCAAAATTGAAAATGGATTACATACAAAATCTTATCACACCAATAACAAGTAATGATATTCATTCAGTAATAAAAACTCTACCAACTATGAAAAGTACAAGATCCAATGGATTTATTGGTGAATTTCACCAGACCTTTAAAAAAGAGCTAACACCAATACTCCTCAAAACTTTTCATGTAATCAAGAGGAAGAATGCTTCAAAACTGATTCTGAGGCCAGAATTATCTTGATACCAAAAATTGGAGGAGGACTCAAAAAAAAAATGCTAAAAGCTGACTTACTTGGTGCAAAAAAAATTCTCAAAAGTCTCAATAAGATTCTTTTTGCTTTGATTGCCACATATATATATATATGCAATATACCAATATGTATGTGCAATATGCCATGGTTACATTAGGTTTGAGAATTTTGTGCGCACATATATTGTGATGTCATTACAATCTTTTTCCCTCCCCCTCAGCTTTTGGCCCTCCCACACTCTTTCTCCCTCCTGACTCCCAATGTCTCACCCATTTTATTCTATAAAGTGCCTGTATTCTGGGTTTCTCATACACAAGCCATGTGATATTTAACCTTTTGATTCTGACATCACTAAGCACAATGGCCTCAAGCTGCACCCATTTATCATTTTAAAATGCTCCAGAACTGTCTTTATGAAGGAGAAGTACTCCAGTGCGTACAAGTACCACATATTTTCTATCAATGATCTGTTGATAGATATTTTGGCATCTTCCATAATTTTACTCTTGTTTTGTTAGTTGTGCTGCTCTAAACATGGGTGTATGTGTATCTCTGTTACATGTTGCTTTTAGCACTTTTAAAATATACTCGGAAAAGGTATTGCTGAATAGAATGGAATATTTATTTTCAGCTTTCAGAGGAACCTACATACTGCCCTCCATAGGGATTGTACCCACTTACAGTCCTGCCAGCAATGTGAAAAAAGGGTTCCTTTTCCCCAACAATCTTCCCAGCATCTACTGCTTTTCAAATTCTTGATATGTGCCATTCTCACTGGGTAAGATGGCATCTCAGTGATGTTCTTACTTGCATTTCACTAACGGCAAAGGATGGTGAACATCTTTCACGTGTTTTTTGGCCATTTGTACTTCTTCAACTGAGAAGTGTCTATTAGTTTCAGTTGCCCATTTTTAATTGGGTCTTTGATTTTGAGGTTTCTTTATTCTTCTGATCTTTATGTATTCTAGTTATTACCCTTTTGCCTGAGGTGTAGGTAGTAACATTTTTCTCCTGCTCTACTGGTTCTTTATTTATTCTGTTAATAGTTTCCTTTGTTCAATAAGATTCTTACAGGTAGAATTCAGCAACTCATTGAAAAGATAACACATCATGACCGAGTTAGTTTCATCCCACAGACGCAAGGGTGGTTCAGTATACGTAAGTCAATAAATGTAATAAAATGAATAAATAGAATTAAGACCAGAAATCACATGACCATCTCAACAGATGCAGAAAAGCCTTTAACAAAACTGAAAAAAATCTCTTCATGAGAAAAATGCTGATGAAAATAGGCACAGAAAGATCTTACATCAAATGGTGAAAAGCTATATAGGACAAAGCCAAAGCCGACATCCTACTGAATGGGGAAAAAAAAACTAAAAGCATTTTCTGTAAAATAAAGAATGAGACAAGGGTATTCATTTTCATCACTTCTGTTCAATATAGTACTCAAAACTTCAGCCAGAGTATTCTGACAAGATTTCTTTTAAATGTGGATAGAAAAGGAAGAAGTCAGAGTATGCCTGTTTGGAGTGAATATGATTCCTTACATAGAAGACCAAAAATGACTTTTACATATAATAAACAAATTTGGCAAAGTGGCATGATACAAAATCAATATACAAAAAATCAAGATCACTCCTGTAAGCCTATAATGAACCCACCAAGAAAGAAATTAAGAAAGCAAGTATCTTCACAATAGTTTCAGTAAAAGAAATGTAAGAATCAACCTAACCCACAAGATGAAAGACCTCTATAATGAAAATTACAGAACTCTGAAGACAGAAATTGAAGAAGACAGTAAAAAATGGAAAGACATCCTTGTTGATTTAATATCAACAACATTCCTCACACAAGTATTAAAATCGCCAACAACATTCTTCACAACAAGAAAAAAGAATCCTAATAATCACATGGGATCAGAAAAAATCTGGACCAGCCAAAGCAATCCTTATCAAACACAGGAAAGCTGGAGACATATCAGATTTCAAGTTATATTATAGGAAAAAATAACACAATAGCAGTACAAAAACAGGCATGTAGGTGAAATAAAGCAGAACAGAGAAGAATAAAATAAAATCTTGTGCACTGACAGCCATTTAATTTTTCACTATTGAGACAAAAACATACTTTAGAGAAAAGACAGCCTCATTATGAAAGCACACAGGAAAAACTAGTTATCCCCTTTCAGAAGACTGAACTAGATCCCTATCACTCACCATGTACTAAAATCAAATCAAAATGGATCAAGGGCCTAAATATAAAATCTGAAACTCTGAAACTACTGGAAGATATCCTAGAAGAAACATTTGAAGTCATAGGAACAAGCAAAAACTTTTCATAATAAAACTCCAATAACAGGAAATAATGCCAAGAATCAACAAGTGAGATTGCAGCAAAAACTAAAAACAGAAATACCATTCAGTCCAGCTTTGCCTTCCCTGTGTTTATTTATGAAATAATTAAATACACCATATAATAGTAACACATGCAAAACCATGTTTGTAATGGTGCAAGTCAAAATAGCTAAGATGTGGAAACAGCCTACATACCCATCCACAGATAAAGGAAGAGTGAAAATGTGGTTTTGTGTGTGTGTGTGTGTGTGTGTGTGTGTGTGTATCTACACAACAGAATATAATTCAGTTGAAAGAAGAATACAATGAGGTCATTTGTAGGACCATGGGAGACCATTACACTAAGTGAAATAAGCCAAACTCAGAAAGTTAAATATGACGAATTTTTTCTTATATGGTATAAATTAATTAAATAAATTAAGGAGAGATAATAGGAAATTAGAAGTAGATTCTTTGAAATAGAAAAATTCTTGTAGGGAAAGGCAAGGAAGAAGAAAGGGAAGAGGAAAATTTTGAAATGATCAACGTATGTTGTATATTATACATGAATCATGTATCAACATCCCTATGTGTTACTAGCATGCACAATTTTTAAAAGCATATCATTTTCATTTGTCAAATCTCATCTACTTGAAATTTTTGTAACATTTTGAAACATTTAAACATAGGCACTGTACATTTGATAGTTATAAATTGATAATTAGTTATAATAAAATCACCCTAATCTCCGCTGCCAGCTTCTCCTACAACATTTGAGAGCCTTGCTTTCTTCTTTTTAGGTTGTCAAAGGGCATCAAACCAAGGTATTGAAAAGAAATGCCTACATGAGCTAGATGAGGACATGTGGTCCATTCAGACTGACCAAAAAAAAGGCAAACCAGGTAAACCACCATCCCTACTGCAGAACACTGTGGGGTCAGGCGGGAGTCACTGAATCAGTTAGAAGTGAAACTGAATTGCAAATATTCACCAAAAGGGACACATACATGGTAAGCTAACACCACATAAAGGCTACAGACGTACAAAGATGAAAATGGTATGGACTGCCAGATGAGGAAAGGCTTTGGTCAAACAAATGGAAGCAGAGACGCTACAAGGGAACAAATGAACTTTTCTACTCCGATTTCAGCTCACACAAGAAAATATGTAACGGGAGATCTGTTTTTTATAGCCCAAAGAATCAGATCCAAATGGGTTACTAAAGGGGAGACATATAAATCAGGACAACCCAGGTGCTATAAAGGCTAAGCTTCGGTAATACATATTAACAAGTAGTCGCAGCCAGGGATGACAGCTCATGCCTGTAACCCCAGCACTCTAGGAGTTGAGGCAGGGGAATCACAAGCGTAAACTCAGCTGGGGCGCTTCAGTGACTTAGTGATCTCTATCTCCAAATAAAAAGAATTTAAAAAGGTCTGGGGAGGCGGCTCAGTGCGAGAGTCCTAGATTCAATCCTCAGGAGCACAAACGTAGAATAAAAAAATAAATAAAACGTCGTCTCACAGAAACCATGGCTTCCAAACCATTTGCGATGAATGTTTATTTCAATAAGAAATAAAGATATTGATTATCCTAAGGAAAGGTGATAACTCTAAAAACACTGAGTGAGAGCAGCACCTAGAAATAGAGTTTTAAGTACCATTTTTTTAATATATAAACAATATGAGTCAGATCAAGGAAGGTAGACCGTGAAATTTGGTGACTATAAAAACTTCATTGAACACAATTGGTATTAAGAGAAAGTAAGCCTCATAGTGCCAGGCGTTGAATAATTTTAGATGCTCTTGCCATCGGCTCATTTTCTTACCCTTTTTCTATCATTATTGATCTGCTTTAACGGAAAAAGTAAGCGTAAGCAGTCAGAGATTTGACTGAACTCTACCAAATAATTCTCTTTTCAACAAGCTTTTAGAATATTTCTGAGTCTCAGTTTCTATATCAGAAAGTGAGATTACATTTAACTTTCAACTAATATGTAAATTAAAGAAACTATATGTTTTAAAGAGACATCAGTATGATTCTGTTGTTTTGGTGACATGTTAAATCTACATGCCTTGAACTCTAAGGCTAAAAGATTGGACAAACCTGTTATAAAAATATTTTAAATGAAAGAAACCTATTAGTCTTATATGTTAGCTATATTATACACAAGTGCTTATAAAAATACATCATACTTCATGAGTGTCTTACATGGTATGATCAAAAATACAGGGAATGCTCTTGCCGAGTGCCATTAATGGAAAGGCAAGATTTTAAGAACATTACCCTGTAGCAATGGAGAATGTAAACATTACAATACCATCCTTATCCCCCTTATTCACCAGATTTGGCACCACATGACCTCTAGTTCTTCCTCAAAGTCAAAATTATCATGAAAGGTGTTTTGCATCAATTCAGGTCATTGAGGCCACCATAGTGCCACTAAAACCTGATAAAAGAGGACTTCAAGTCTGCCTCAGAAAGTGGCAAGAACAATGGTGTGTTTGAAGTGAGGAAGGGTATTCTGATGAGCCTGAGCAGCAATGTGTCTTTTACTGTAATATTTTTAATTCAAACATTTACTATACTTTTATCACATCTTGTGTTTTAGACGTGTCTTGTGGTAACTCTTCTTCATCCAAAGTGTACTAGGCAAGCTCAGCATATCCAACTCACAGGCCACAGGCTGAAAACACTTGCTGCACGAGAACTGCTCTGCTATTTTCCAATATGCCTGAGGTATTAAGTTGTGGATATGCCCACAGCCCTTAGAAATAAGAACGCAGCTCTTCCAACATCAAGGTGATCTTAGCTCTGAGGTGAGCATTAAGCTAACCGCTCCAATAATTCGCCAAATCCATCTTTATGTATTTTCCCTCACCTAGCTCCTTATTCTGAAAGAAAAGAAAAAAAAAAAAAAGAATGTAGCAATTATAATACAGTTTACCTAAGCAAACCCAATCTGCTAGCAACAACGAGATTACCAGAGGAGTAACACCCCAAATTTCACTGTCTTGCATAATGCTGGGAAAACAGTCTCCTCAAGATATTTCTTGGGGGTTGTCTCAGGTTCTCATAAATTCTCTGCCTTGTGCTTGCTGCCAGCTCTGCCATCCTCCTGCCACACCAAACATTACTTCTGGGCTTCTACTGCTCAGAAACTTACTTGAGGGCAACTTTCATCTACCTTTAGGGGCACCGTTGGCATTATCCTTCCTGAGACAGACTCCTTGCCTCGGATACTGTTCCTGGTACAACCAAAAAATAAAAAATGGAAAAAATGTTCAAATAAGACTATGTGCCCTTTAATTATCACTATGTTAAATACATCCTAAATTTTCAAAAAAAGGCAGAGAACATCTCCCTCCACAATTCTGAAACTGGGAGTCCAAACAATACATCTGCCTTCATAGTTCAGAGTATGTCCAGAAATTTGATCTCTTCTTTTCTTCTGAAGTGGAACTATGTCAAATCCTTCTAAGTTAAAATTTTCTTGTTCCACTCCGACCCAACAAGAGGACCTTGCTTACGCACATGTCAACTCATACAAATAAATGTAACAGTGGTAGGCTCTACTAACATTGGCAGATATGCCTAGACAATGGGGAAAGTCAACGAGATATAGTAAGGGCCTCAGACATAATAAACTATGTAGAAATGCACATACTAGGAAAAATCCAATCGAAATTTTTTTAGACAAGAAAACAATAATAATAAAAACTTATCTTTGTCTATAAGTCCCAGGTATTCAGATTCAAAGAACTCCAGATTTAAACATCAGGAAACAACTAATTTACTAATTGAGCCCCTTATAGATTTGCCATATAGAGATCACCAGAGGCTTGAAAAAGAAAAAAAATATCAAAATTAACAAGGTGTACAGTTAGCCACACGTTTCTAAGCCCCTTCACATAAGAAAGCCATCCTACATGAATTTGATTTTTTTAAAAAACTCAAATTTTTATCAACATCCAGAAGGACGTGCAATAACACTTTGGACGATCACTCTGAATATTTCATTTTCTAGAGTTAGCTTTCAGAGTCTCTGAGATAAATAATATTTTGTAGATAGAAGATAAAAATAGATAATGGAAGCAAGGTGGAGACAAAAATAAAGGGAAGGAAATGTTGGTAATATGACAGAATAGGAGGCAGGAGCAACCAGTCTCCCTATCTACTCAGTAAAGAGACTGGCAGGATCTGTCTAATGTAATTATTTTGGAACTCTGGAATTAATTGAAGACTTGCAATTTCCAGGGAAAGGCCTGGATTCTAAATTGTGGTTAATTTCAGTCCATTTCACCTCCTAGCACAGTAGAAGCTTCCTGAAGCAGTCCAATGCCACTTCAGCTCCCTGCCAGGTATGTGTCCTTACGCTCCAAGAGCACCTGGAATACAGGTGGTGGGAATCAGAATAGATGAAAAAAATCCTCTGTCCTCCAAGTAACAAGCATTTGTGATTTGTTTGCTGATCACTAATTGCTACATTTAATCACATTGATATAGATAAAAAGATAGCCATTATTTGACACAGCTAAGTCATTGGTTCATGGAAAATTTTTTAAAGGCGAGGCTCTTAATAATACTAATTTTAAAAGAAGGAAGATTCTACTTACAAAAGAAATCAGAAATGAAAATGAAAACATTACTAATGAAAGTAAAAGGATTGTAAGTGCTATGAAAAATTATACTTTAATAAGTTGGATGATTTTAAGAGTGCTAAAAAACTGTGTGCCAACAGGTTTGATAATCTGCCTGAAAGGGGCAGATTCCAAGAAAAACCAAAACCTATCAAGCCTAAATCACAACAAAACTGAAAACCTAAATAGACCCATAAATATTGATATTTACAGACCTATAAAGATCAATATAAATGACCTCAACAAAATACTAGAAAAGTGAATTCAGTAGCATTTTTAAAAGATCATGCACCATGATTAAGTGGGAATTATTCCTAGCCTGCAAGGATGTTTGATATATAACAAATTCGTCAGTATAATGTATCAAATTAATGGAATTAAGGGAAAAAACATATGACCATCTCAGCTGATGAAAAAGCACTTGACGAAATTCATTGAACATTCATAATAAAAGCACTCAACAAACTAAGCACTCAACAAACTAAGAAATCATATCAACATAATAAAAGTAACATATAAGAACTCAGTGAACATCAAAAAGATTAGAAGCTTTTCCTCCAACATCAAGCAAAAGGCAGGAATGCCCACTTTTTCCTGTTCTATTTCACACTGCCAAAGAAAATAAGAAAAAGAAATAAAAGACATCTAAATTGAAAAGGAAGAAATATGATCACCTCTGTTCACAAATTATTTTATAGTCAGAAAACAAAGTATTCTACAAAGAAAATATAAAATATTTTTCTAAAATTTATGTGATATCTCAAGGGACTCTAATTTGAAAAAACAAAACGAAGTTGGAGTAGTTACACTCCCCGATATCAAAATACACTACAAATCTTTAACAATCAAAACGGTGTGGTACACCCACAAACAAAACCACTGCAATAAAATAGAGTGACCAAAAAATAAACCCTCAGGTTTACTGTCAAGCAATTTTTGACAAAGGTATCAAGCTCATTCCATGTAGATGGACAGTCTCTTAAATAAACAATGCTTAAATTTTGATATCTTCAGGCAAAAGAAGAAAATGTGATTCCACCAAAAACCAAAAATTAACGCCAAACAAAGACTTGAAGAAGATCCAAAATTATAAAAACTTCTGATGAAAATGTAGGACAAAGGCTTCATGGCATTGGATTTGATAATAATTTCTAAGATATTAAAAGATAGGAAAAACAACTGAAAAATTAGAATGGTTTTGTAATAAGAATGTTGTAAATCGGAATATATTATCAACATATAAAGGCAACTCCAGAATAAAAAATTTCAAATCATACATTAAATATGGGGTTACTATTCAAAATATATGTATAAGATAGCTAAAATTCAACAACCATGAAACGACCTGAATCCAAAATGCTCAAAGAACTTACTAAACCTTTCCCCCAGGCATACATACAAATGACCAACAATCACATAAAAAGATGCTTATTCTCCTTAACTGTTAGGTAAATATAAATAAAACTACATAGAGATTTTTGAGACATTTCTTCACACTCTTTAGAACAACTGTTGTAAAAACAAAACAAACAAACAAAAAAAAACAGAAAATAGTTAAGTGCTGGCAAGATATGGGACAACTGGAACCCTTTCCTACTGTTGGTGAAAAATTTAAATTGTACAGACATTGTGGAAAACAGAATGGTAGGCACTGGAGAATGACCACATGCTCTTTTACTTCTGGGTGTACACCCCAAGGAATTAAAAGGGAGAGGGTTAAAGAGATATCTGCACACACGTGTTCATAGAAGCACGAGTCACAACAGTAGCTAACACCATGGAAGCAACTGAGGGTCCACTAATGGCTGAATGGATAAGCAAACTGTGATACATACATGTAATGAAATATGATCCACCCTTAAGAAAGAAAGAATGTCCACTTAGAGCACTTGCTATTAATAGAGGCTGAGGGTATTAGGCTAGTGAAATAAGCCATTCACAAAAAGAAAAACACCGTATGAGTCCATTGATATGAAGCAGCTAGTGGTCAAATACACAGAGACAGAAAATAAAATGGTTCTGCTAGGAGGTGAGGGGAAGGGGAATGAAGACTTGCTTTTAATGAGAAGACTTTCAATTTTAAAGGGTAAAAAGTGTAGTAATGGATGGTGGCAATGATGGCATGACAGCATAAATGCATTTAATACGAGCGAAGTTTACATTTAAAAATGGTTGAGATGAAAACTTTGCTATGGGTACATTATACATTTACAAATGGAAAAAAAAAATAAGCAGACAAAAACCAATAGTTGAAGCTACTGATTCTCATCTCAAAGCTTACAAGCAAATTACTGATAACTTAAGTTTGACCATTTCTCTCTGACTTCAATTCCCCTGCCACCTTGTTGTTAAGCCAGCCCTGTTCCCATACTGAACCAGTACGCCAGCCTCTCCTCGAGGTCCTGCATCCTCTTGTGTGTTCTACTGTCTTCTCACCTAGCTGACTCCCACAAATTTTTCAATCTTCAGTGGAAATTTAATCCCTAAACAAACAAAAAACCCTTCCCCAATGAAACCACAAGTTATGGAATTCAAGGAACCTCTAGGAAACAACATTAATGTAAAAACAGATTATCTAATAGGGACTCTAGAAATCTTGAATTTTGCTCAATAAGACCCACTTTGGATTTCTAATACCTAGAACTTTAAGATAATAAAGGTGTATCTTCAAGGAAGCTTGAAGTTGGTACTAACTTTTTACAGCCCTAATTCAAAACCTTTTCATTATAAATTGCCATAGAACAAATTTGGGTGAAATTTGAAAGTATATTAATTATTTGGTCAACTGTTGTCCCACCATTATAGCGGATATTTCCAGCCTTCTCGGTACATATTGGATTTGCACATTACTGGGAACATAGTAGGCTTTCTATAAATATTTATTGAGCTAAGAAACTTTATTGTGTGGCAAAATGTTTTGATTCCATAAAACTAGAATGATTGCACTCCAAGTAATACCCAATCCAGCCCACTCGCTGAGGTTTTTGATGCTTGTGAGGCTCATGTCGTTTTTAATTATTATCAGTCACGTTGAAAAGAGGAGTAATTTAAGTTATAAATATCAAAATGATGCAAAAGTAGATGAGACATATTTAGGGTAGGCAGAGAAAATTCAGTCTGTTATAAACCCCTGAAGAAGAAAACAAAACCAAAGAAATAGAACAAATAATTTTTAAAAACCTTCAGCTCTAAAAAGAACAATTTTTTGAAAATAGTTAAATAAAATAAATACTGGAGGAGTACACTGTGAATCTGGGGATACAACTTAGAACAAACAAGCCAAGGCATATTTTCTCAATTATAAGACATTCTAAGCTTAACATTTTGTGTTCTTTAAAACCTGCATTCTCAACATAGAAGAAAATAAACACAGACATAATGGGGGTGGGGGGTGTAAGTAAAAACTTTTTAATTCAGAATTTGAGTTGGAAGTATCAGTATAAACTCATGAGTTAATTCAACCTTAAAGAAATACACATTTTTCCAAGATCTGTCCACTGAAGAAGTCTGGAAATTATGATCCATTCAGAATCAGTGAATATCGCTATAGCCCAGATTATGGTCTCATCCTACCATTTCCCTTAAAAATAAACTATGACTTTTAAAAGAAATGGCTCATTTCAGATGAAGGATAACAAATGTACAAGATGGGCCTGGAATATGTTCACATATTAGTAGTTCCAAAATGCTAAAGATGTGTTTTAATTCTTAGGAAAATACACTTATAGAACAAAAATGAGGTCAGATTTGCCTAGTTAAGATTCTGAAGAGCCTAATCATTGCTTCCTCCTTTAACTCTTCCCATGATTACAGGACAGGGGACTAATAACTCAAGATTGACTGACAAAGTGGCAAATAGCTACAATTTTCTATTAACACTGGGGCATCTCAGGAGCAGTGAAACTTCGAGGCTTCTTATTTTCTTAACCTTGTTATTTTCAAAATTGACCTAAGACTAGAGGTCAAATCAACAAATCAGCTGTTTCAACTGCACTTCATATCACTTAATTAAATAAAAACAATAACATGGCTGACCCCTTTTCAACATAATTATTAATAATTTTGTATGCATATTTGGAATTATTTTAGATTGCAGAAGACAGTTGGGATTCCACTCAAAATGAAACTTCCCAAACACATACATGATTAATATAATCAATCACTAAATACAGTTCATAAACATTTAGACCCCACTGCTATGGCGTGAAGTAAAATTGGTTATTGCTCTGAAAATATATTAGAATAAAGACAGAAAGTAAATTAGATGTTGCCGGGATCTAGAAGGAGGAGGACGGTACAGCGGATGACTGCTAATAGGTTTGTGATAAAAATGCTCTAAAATTGGGTATCAGTGACAGTTACACAACTCTGTGAACATACTAAACGCCATTGAATTATACATTTTTAAAGGGTGAATTTTATGGTATGTGAATTACATCTCAATAAAGCTGTTACACACACACACAAATTAGAGTGAGGATTTCTTTATTTTGTTTCTCCCTCTCTCATGTCTCCCTGTCTTGCTCTGACCCAATCTCTCTCAATTTTTATCCCCTTGTCTCTTGTCCTTAAAGGTAATCAAATTAATTTTTTAAAAGCCTATTATGTGTGCTTCCTCTAAATAGCAGAGAATACATACAGTTGCAATAGGTTCCATCCTTTTATTTTACTTACTTCAAATTAGCGCTCTGGGGATTTGTCATGCAAATTTATGCAAAATAAGAATATGAGTATGTTACTATTTCAATTCGGAGACAAGAAAGCAGTCACTTTAAAGAACTGAACCAACCTACCTCACTGTGATTCTCATCTTTCTAATCCTAAGAAATAACAACTATTTCTGATTAAAGAACGTTTTTACTATTATATGTATTTCTAATAGCACCTTACGCATATTAGATCCATTAAGTGAAACACACATCAGCAAATTTGTGTGCTTCGTGCTTGGAATGGAGCAGATATGATAGCAAACTTGAATAAGATGCTGAGTAAAAAGTGCTTCTATCCAATAAGCCTCTAGTACAGATATCATTTAGTTTATGTATATATTAACTGCCTTAATTTCTACGTGTTTAAGTGTAATGCTGCAGTGATTTTCGGCAACATGTACCGTGACTACATTTCTCATGCCACTACAGATTAGATACGTCTTCAAAACATAAACGCAGCACCAGAGTTTTATCTTATGTTTGCATGACTGCTATCTATAAACCAAACACTTCAATAATGGACTCTAAAACCAAGCAAAAGTACAATTTTTTGCATCGAACATTTTAAAGACAAAACGAGGCTTTAATTGAATTCCATCTCTGCATTCTGATTATTTGAAAGACATACCAAATTTCACTTATAGTATGCACGGAACGCTTCACCATTTTATTTGCATTTGTTTCAAGGCCAGAGATTTATTGAAACAATATCAAAAAACATTTTTTAAACTTTAGTAAATACACTGTCTCATTTTATAAAGCAAAATACTCAAAATTTGTGCCAGTTTTCCTGTGGTTTGTAAAATCTGGTGTACAGTATGTTTGGTGAGTGCAGCCAAATCATTGGGAGAGAAAATATAGTTCCCAGCTAATACATCACGTTACCACCTAGCAGTTATCAAACATGGGAAGGCAGTGGAAAAGGAGTGGTGAGCATATTTTACATTTTAAGGCAGCAAATCAGTTAAAATGAAGCATTTCCTTAAAGTTACTATCTTTCTGTAAACTAGCTCTCATTCTAAAAATGCAAAAAAAAATATTGAAAATGATAAGAAAAACTATGAGAGATCTTTGTGATGGTTTCCATTTTCCCAAACAGGAAAAAATGGAACATTTTCACACTGTCACCATCCCTTTTAGGTATATGACGTCAGTCACATAGATATTTAAAAAAGCAAAATTCAAAACATCAAGTTAAGCCTTATGCCACCAATCTAAGACTATGCCATTCTTAGCCCCAGATTGCTTCTCATCTTCATACCAAATTGTTTGACCCACTTACGGACATTCTGATGGCCAGAACTAGAGATTGCAAGATGCAACCTTACAACCCTTTTTTCCTAAGACACTTACAGTTTATCTTCTTTTCGTTCCCAAAGTAACACTTTTGTAAGAGCCGATAAATTGCCTCTTTTACTTTTCTGTATTTCCAACTAAACTCACACATTTAGTCTACCAAATAGCTTATAATATTCGACAGAATGTTAGAAAGCTGCAAAACATGTACAGAATCTAACTTATGATATGTGTTGTCATTTTATAATAATCAGAGGATTAAACTCAATGCATCATCTAATATCATACTAGTTTTAAAAATTATATGGCCTTAGCTTTGGCTGTGATTTATTCTGCCTAAAAGTCACCAGTGACTTAAAAATATACTGTATATAACAAAATGTACATCGAATCATAAAAGTCATTGTTTTGCAGTACTGGAAATGGTATAACCACATCAGCCAATCAGGCTAGAAAGCACTTCCAATTAGGGTGGGGCTCTATTCACTCAACACTCTATTCTCAGCACCTACAGCAGATCCTGCCACATATCAAAGGTTCATTTTATAGGCACTAAATAAGTGTCTTACTAAGGAATAAGCATAAAATTCATGATGATTTAGAACTATATTGATAATTCTCTATGTAAATACCTGAAACTTGAATGCAAATAGAGACAGCACACACACAAACACACACACACACACACACACACACACACACACACACACAAAGGAAGATCAGAGTGACTTCAGGACCAGTCTGTACTACAGAGGAAGACCATGTCTCAATAATAAAAAACTACTTAAATATCCAAGAAAGTGCATAAAAATCGACTACTAGTGCAAATATTAGTTCATACACTTCCAGCTAGTGATTTAAAGTATATCTTATAGCCTTTCTAGCCAAAAACTCTTTAACAAGCTATTAACTTAAATGCAAAGTACAGAATAAATTTATAACCAGTAGTTTGAAATGAAGCTGAAATTGGGCTCAGACAGAACTTTCTCCAATTCTCTCACTCTCTGTCCATGTATATAACTGCCAGGCTTCACATAGTGCTTTGTGCACAGTAGGCGATGAAGACACGACGCTGAACAACAGCTACATCCACTTAACACGACACACGGTTATCTGTGCAAGAACATTTCAAAGTTATTTGGGCGATTAAGTGTATAGCTCAGTGGTAAAGTTTTGCCTAGCATGCACAGGTCCTGGGTTTGCTCTCCAGCACCACACGCACAAAAAATAATAGCAACAACAAATAATAATTATATATTTTAAATACTTTTCCTTTTCAGCATTTGTATGCACCCCCAAAAAAGTCATAGTCCACTGCCTATTGAATGAATTAGTTCAAAAAGCTATTAATTGCATATGGAAAGATCCTATAAAATTACAGTCAAAGCAATTACTAATGTAGTTCACAAATGTATTTTTGAGCATATTGCTCAAATGCTTAAAATGTAATTTAAAAAAAAACTATCTAAAACATTTTATAACTGGCCAACTTTTATGACAATTTAAATTTTTCCATATGGCCAACAGCTGACAGTATTATGCCAGCTTTAATGTTCCTCTCCTTTTATATATATATAAATATGCATTTTCAAAAACAGATTTAAATTATTGAGAAGTGAACTGTGAATTTTTATATAGTCTGTGTTGGCCAGAGAGATTTAAACTAGACCTTTGCAGTGTATCTTTTGGTGTAGGAGCTATCTTTTAGGTCATTTCTCTCCTCGGCATTCATGAAATTTTAACTTTATGAGAGTCTCGAAGAAGAAGGTTTAAAGTCTCTCTACCATTATTGGCTTTTCTATTACAAATTCCTCAGCTCAATGTGGGCTTCTGATTAGTGAGAAAGATCTAGATTAGGAACGAAGAGCTATATCTGAGTCCTAGGCCCAGCACTTCTAAGTGTTCATCTTTTAACATGAGGATTACAATGATTTTGTACCACAGAGACAGTCAGAGGATCAAATAAGGTGAAACATAAGTACATGCTTTGTTCATGGTAAAAGCATGTTTATAGTCTCCTGCTTCCAGCCTTGTGTGAAATAGACATTCATACAAGCTCAGCAAACTATGCCCATGTTGGAGAAGAATGTCTCTACTGGCACATTGAACCTGTGATTCCCAAGCCTTGAAAGGAGGTCGGTGAAGTCGAGTAGAAACGACTCAGGATGACCTGGACAGCAACGTAAACAGCTCTGTTCTTTCTGCCACTGTACTCAGTGATCAGAGCTGGACTCACATGTGAGGCGAGGCTTTATTGTTGCTGAGGGAAATAAATCTGTGTCTTGCAAGTATCCAATGGCTTCTGAACCCACCGTGAGTACCATGAGTACTAAAGATGAGCATTTCTACACTGGTATATCAGTGTATTTTTAATTCTGTTATTTTGCAAAATATTTTGAGAAATGCCTACTGAAATTTTCACAAAACTAGTACTCTGTATCATTGCAATTATTCTTCGCATGCAGAGAAAACCACACTCGTAAGGGGATGTGGCTCCTCAAAAATACAATGGCCATATGGAACTTGAAAGGTCAGTGTAGGTCTTCAAGGTTGTTAGATAAAATTCTATTCTGAAATTGCTACATGGCCAATCAAAATACTTAAGGAAAATATGGAAGGCCAAGTCTATGATTTTAGAACAAGGAAACCTTTTTTCAAGCAAGATGAGCACATACTTAAACATAATACCTGATAAAGATGTATTCTCATGTATTGGGAAAGCTGCTCTTCACAACTGCATTACAAAAAAAATTTACATTTGTGTTATTCATCTTTCCTTTATTCATCTGTTTGCTAAATATCTATTGCACATCTACTGTTTAACAGCATGAAAGTTGAGGGTTTTTTAAGAGTCTTGTGTTCTGGTTATAATTTTTTCATGGATATTTTTCTGTAGCAATTATCTTCATTAGGAGGAGTTTACAGTCACAATTATGAGGTACAATTTGAAACTATCATCCTTTTCAGGGCATCTTTTTTTACCCACTTACATCTTCTTCACAACACTATGTGTTCTAGAACAAAATACAACCAACAGTCAATTTCTGATCTAGCAAAACATAAGTTTTCCATAAGCTGTCACTGTGCATCCCAGTAAAAGAAATCACAATGCCTTGCACATAGTAGGAGCTATGTAATCATTTATCACTTAATATGATTCTTTTTTGAGACAAGGTCTTACTCTGTACTTCAGGCTAGTCCTGAACTCGCTATGTAGTCCACACTGGTTTTGAATTCACAGCAATACTCCTGCCTCAGCTTCTTGAGTGCTGGGATTGCAGGTGTGCACCACCATGCCCAGCTAGTATGTGATGCTGGGGAATTGAACTCAGGCCCTTATGCATGCTACATGAGTACTCAAACAGCTGTGCTATTTCTCCAGCCCCCATTTAACATGCTTCATATTTTTTTCAGTTTCATTTTACTTTAGTTTTATTTAAAAAGTCATTAAAATCCATTGAGTTTCTACACATGTATTCAGCATATATTATGCAGCACTCCACAGACTCTGTGTGTAATCAAACTGGTTCTGTATGTAATCAAAAGAACCGAGTTCAACTCAGAGGTAAAAAGTAGTAATAATAAAGCAATTTGGAAATTCACTTGTGAGGCAATATTTTCAGCTTATGAAGTTCCTGAAGGGTGTTCTATATGTCCTCCTGAAATCTTAGGAACATTAAAGCAAGCTGCTCCTTAAGACTTCCTCTTATGGTGTCTTGGTATGAATTTCTTTGGGTTATCCTTTCTGGGATTAGCTCAACTTCTTGAATCTATTTCTCTTTCATAAGTTTTTGTAGATATGTGCCTTTTACAGGTTTGTCTTCTGCAAAACTTGAAAATTTTTCAACTATAATTACCTCCAGTTTTCTTCTGCTTCTTCTGGAACATAGCTGCTATGATTATTAAAAATTTTATTAGTTCCATAGGTTCCCAAGACTCTATTCCTTATTTTTAAGTCCCTTTTCTCTCCATTAATAGATTGAGAAATGTCTGTTGCTCTATTTTCAAATTCAAAAAGTGTTTTGTTTTCCCTCTTCATTCCATTATTGAACCTATGTAATCAGTTTTGATTTTTGGTTATTGCTGTTTTCAGTTCTACCATGTACACTTCTTTTTTTTATATCGCCTATTTCTTTGCTGATATTTTCATTTTTTTGATGTATGGTCAAAATTGCCCATTGAGGCATTTTAAAGCAATCACTATAAAATACTTGTCAGATAATCCCAACATATGCATCATCTTGAAATCATTTTCTGATCACTGTCCCTTAAAATTCAAGTCAAAACTCTCCTGGTTCTTTTTGTTGTATTCTGAGCATTGTGGATGCTACTTACCGGGCTTTGTACCCTGTTTAAATCTTCTGGTTTGGCATGTCTCCTCTGACACAAAGGAAGAAGGTGCAGCCTCATTTCTGCTGAGTCCCCACTAGACCTCCCACACCACAGTGAGAAGACAGTGGCTCTTGGCTCCATGTAAGTCCTGGGTTCCCACTGACCTCTCCAATGGGGAGTAGAAGAGGTACCCTATTACTCCAAATGTGAGGTCAGGGCTTCATACTCAGCCTTTGCTGACAAAAGTCAGGGTTGGTGCAGCATTTTTCCATGATGTTTCAATAAAATAAGTTTAATTTTAAGTTATCTGTCTCCTTAGGGTGCCCTTTCTTGGTCTTTTGACTGAAGAAAACAGACACCCTGGGGCTTTTTGATTTTTTGCATCTTTGGCTTTCTAGGTTGCTTAGATCTAAGTGGCCAAATAAAAACTCAGGGAACTCACATGTTTTCTTCAGGTCCCAAGGTGTCTAACTCACCTGCCTACTTTGTTTGATCTTCCAGAGTTTTCTGACGTTCATCTTACATGTGATGTTCACAGTTTTTAACAACATTTATCAGGAGGAACAGGGAGAAGCGTGTGTATCTTATCTTTTCCAGAACCAGAATCAATACACTGTCTTTGAAAATTCTCTGCATTACAAGTATAGTATTTTTTTCAGAGCTTTTTATGGCCTTGCTGTGATCTCATCCATCTAGAAATTCTTTTCATATTTACCATATCTCTTGTTTTTTTTTTCCTATGAGAAATTTTCATTCCACCATTAAAATTTTCCTAACTGCAATACATATCCACCTGCATTCTTAACGCAAACCTCAGTGTCTTTGAAGGTACACCATCCTCAGCCACACGACCCGGTTTTAATGGAAGCACAAAAATGGCGTCTGATCATTTCCCACGGTGAGGCACGCAATGCAACTTATCATCTCTTTCAGAGACTCTTTTCCAAATGCACACAACCAGAGTCTGATTATTCTCTTAATTTCAGCCTCACCTGAACAGATGTTCCTAGCTGATTTTCTTCTACTTGTGCACTGATAGTCTCATTTATTCTGATTATCATTTTGTGTTTTTATTGAGCATGATCTTCTATTTGCTCATTTCCATTCCCCATTCCTGTTTGAGCACGTTCATCATCTTTCACACCGTTTGCTTTTGATGTCTGAAAAAGCCAATAATGCCCACAAATCTGTGTGGTTCAGACGCTCACTACAAAAGGCTTCTCCTTCTCAGTCCATCTCCTGAAGATATTTTCCTGGCAGGCAATAAAACAACTTTAGAGAAATAATGTCTCATTTACTTCTCTCTACTTAATTTGCTTTTTAAATTTTTTTCTCATCTTGAGAATTTGTAGGAGAGGGAAAAAAACTTTATTTTGAGCCTGTCACATGAGCTAAATATAACCTTCAATGACATTTTGGTGATACAAGGCTCATTTGAAACTTTACTAAAAAAGGAAAACCTGTTTGGTGCAGCATGCTATGCTAACCAGTGTTATTTTCACATCTGCAAGATTGTGAGACAAAGGATTGTAAAATCCAAGCAAACTCGTCCCTCATATGAAGCAAAGGGGTTTCTGGGAACTTAGTAGGTAAGTAATATAAATTCACAAAACAAGCTTCTGTGCCCCTACTTCTTCTATTTTCTCCAGTCGCTTAAGAAAGGGTAAAATAACAAGCAAACAGAGAAATATTAGGCCAGCTACATTGTGGTTTTTTTTCCTATTCTTGGCATGAATAAAGTTGCTATTGAAATCTTCTTGACTCTTCTTATGTCATTACAGGAATGGGCTTTTACAAATCTTTCCCATTTGTCTCTCTCACTGGCTGCTCTGTAGTTGAGACAATTCCTTTCAAAATAATTTACAAATTGTTTTCCATGACACCAGTGACATTTATTACAGGCATCAAGTTCAGCAAAAGATACCGAATTATTTCTTGTTTAATTCATTTATTGAATGCTAAAGATTAGGGCAAGATTTTAGAGGTCATGTCACTTAGCATTGTGCAGTGAGGACAACAGTTCTGTTTTCAGTCCTATGAACTAACTGGGAAGGCACCAGTCAAGAAGAAATCTGCCCCAGAAGAAAGAACAGCATTGAGCAGTCAGGCTCACAAAAGAGGTCAGAGAGCAGCCTGGGCAGCAGAGCTCATGTGGTTTGCTACCATTTTTCTTTTAATTTTTAGAAAGTGCCTCTTTTCCATCACGCATTTAGAATTCCTTTGTTTTTGTTTCACTACATGAGCAAAGTTGATTCCTCAGTTCAATCTGATACTTTGGCCTTAGTTACTATCTAAGTAGCCCACCGTTACATACACAATGGGTTACATTGGAAATGCAGAGAGAAATCACACCCATTTGTCCTTGCAAGTATTCCCCCACATCATCTTTCTCCAGTCAAATTTTATGTGAAAAATTCATCGCAGGAGAGTGAGGCTAGGAGGGCTGGCATAATGCCCTGTGGGCAGTGGGACTCATTTTCCTCCATCTCTGCCTTTGCCCATTTCAGAGTATATTCAGAAACAACGGATCCATCTCAGCTTCAGTTTCATTGTCTCTATCCAGTGAAAGAAAGCTACAACAGCTGGATAAAACTGAAACATCACTCTCTTACTAATGTCTCTTCTTACAATGTTTTAACTCTAGCCACAAAACAGGCTATAATAAGGTTTGTGATGTAGTAATGCTCAACTTTGAAGAAGAAAATATCGTAAGATCTATTCTTTTAATTAAACTATTTTAAAGTGTGTTTCAACACTAATTGTTAAATATAAAATGGGTGTTAGTTCACTAAAAATATTTTGGGGTAAAAATGAAGGTCTTCATTCATTCTCAGCAATGAGGAAGAAGTCTCCAGCTGATCCCTGGGAAACTGCAATACCTTAGATTTCTAAGGAGTGTGTGAACCGGACGCCACTTGGAATTAGAGTCAAGCTACCTAATAAGTGAAGACTTTCCCCAAAGTCAACTGGAGCCCTCTCCTCAAATGGAAGCCTAACCTAGTTGCAGGGACAACTTTCCACTGTCCTGTAGGCTGGTCTTTGACTATAACTAAGAACTCCACACTGTAGCAATCTCACACTGGCACCCCTCTGGCAGCACGGGAAAGGGGGGGATTATTCATTCTGAGATGCTTATTACATTCATGTTTAATTCTCCATACACTGCTCAAGCACTTTCATGTCGATAGCACCTTGAGGCCTTTGAAGATTATGACTGCCCAGTTCTTGTCTCCAGGAAAACATATCTGTTTTACTTCACACGCCTGCCTTTATTTCTCCCAGCATATCTATGGATATCTTGCAAAGGGAAAGGAACTTTACCACTTTCCCTTGCAGCCTTCCTTCCCCAGGGGCAGTGCCAACAAACTGCAACCAGTGACGGGCCCTGGTGTGCTCGTATGCTTCTGTACATCACCACCAGGAACAGTAAGGAGCGACAAGCAACTGCAGACTGAGCATCCAGAGTGGATATATAGCGCTAACATCCACCGCTTGGCAAGCTGCGTCCAGGGAGGCTTACTTAGCTCTCATTCCAGGATTATTATAAAAATAAATCTTTTAACATTTGTTTGGGATTAAAAGTGAGGGAATCTAGACTCACATTTTAAAATGCACATTCTGATGAATAATAAATACACTTAGTAAATATACATTAAGGGAGAATTATATTTTCTGCAGCTCGTGGTGTTTCACGGAAAGCATTCTCCACATAACAATGAATTGCAGAACCCGAAATCAGACTGAGACCGGAGTAGTAGTGGTGTAGCCTGTACCATCTCCTCGAAAGGAAAGAGGCTTAGCATGAGAGGAGATCAAAGCAAAGGGAAGTCCAGGGAGAGAAGAGAAGTCAACCACTGGGAGGCTGCTGGCAGCGCCCCGGAGGGCCCGGAGCCTGGAGCAAGCAGGGAGAGCGCGCCCGTCGGCTTGCCTCTGCCTCCCGCTTCCTCTGCTGCCAACCAGAAGTAAAATGCCTGTGCTGATAACAGGACTTCACGGACACAGAATTCCGTGCAAACTATGTAACTGATAACCATGAATGAGGGGCAGAGACCTTGGTAATTTCAGGGTCAAGGGGACATTTACAAAACCGATTGCATCAAGTTAGCCATGAGCCAATCTGTGAAATCAGCTGCTTCATTCCACTCCTTTTTCAATGTACATTGTTATTATTCTTTCCCTTCCAACCTCTGGCAGTGGTCGGGAACTGATGGCATCTACATTTCCTCCACGTTGCCTTCCTCTGGTCCACACTCCCCCTGTACCCAACTTCCTGTGTTAAATGCCACTCCCTCCAAGTCACCGTATCCAAGCTGCATTGTCCTGTACCCTGTTGTCTCTGAATTCCAACCTCTGCTGAATCAAGTCCGATGAACACACAGACTCCAAAGTGGGAGAATCTAGGTACCCACAATAGCTGCCCTCCTTGCCAATGAACAGATTTGGCTAGTAACTTAACCCTGATGTGTCCTTCCTCATTCATAACGTGAAGACAATAGTACTCTCCTCTAGGCACATTTGCGAGGGTAGTGAGAGAGGAGGACAAAGCTACTAGCACAGTGGCGAGCAGTCACTGCACAGGAGCACCCCCCAGGTGTTAGGTATTATTTCAGTTCAGATATTAATAATGGGTATTACTTTAATGTTGCCCTCCAAAGTAACTCTTGATTTTATCAGTAGGCTTGACTTAAGAAGAGTTTAACTACAGGGCTTTTAAATACCGTAAAAGGCTGAGAGAGATTATTTTAAGGCGGGGGCACAGTGTTCCTTAGGATAGGTTATTCCAACACAAAAGACCAGTCCTGCTTGTGGCTTCTATAATGTCTTTCCATTATCACCTCCCTTATTCCACCGTAAGAGAAAAGGCATAGAGGCTCAGAGCAGAGACAGAAGGGGAATATCGGGGTATTGTTTACTGCGGGGCCTTGTCAGTTGATCTGCTCTTTATCCAGAACTGGGTAAACAGAAATATTTCTGCAGAAACAAGTAAACACTGTACTGTGCAGTGATTTTACAAACAATATTTAATAGTCCATTACTAGCTTTTCCAGGCAAGTGATCACAGAAATCTCCTTTTTCATGGAAAAGGCAGCCTTGCCTTTTTGTTTTTTATGGCTTGGGGGAGACAGAGGTATGGGGAAGGACGGGGGAACAAGGTAGGTGACACCAAAATCACTTGTTCCTCTTTAAAGCTTCCCAGGTAAACTGTGCCCAGACTCAAGGACACTGTGTTGAGGCTGACTCCTGTGTCGCCCCTGAAAAGCTCTGGGAATTTTAATTGAAATTACTTTTCAGCACTGGCACCGTGCCTTATTTGCAATTTGTATTATGAAGGACAATGCTAAATAAGAAGGGTGACTTTTTTCAAAATGCAGACTCCCAAACTGTATGTTGACAGCCCTCTGCTCTCCATATAAGAAATAAATATGAGATTCTTTTGAAACTAAAGGACAGTAAACATCTTTGGTTATCGATATTCAAAAGCTAATGAAAACAGGACAGCAAGCTGTAGAGGGAGAAAGTCCCCAAAGTAGAAAGCTATTCATGAGACAGGAAACAAGCAGAAGAACAAACACAAAACTCTCCATGTTTCATCCTATATTTCAAAGCGGCACTGAAGCCACACAGCCACTTGTCACTAGGCAGCTCCTGGAAGTTCATGAAACTCTAAAACAAAAAGTTCACGCTTTTTCAGCACTGCTTTCCCTCCTCATTTCTACCTTGGCTGTTTAACTCATTTAACAGAATTTTTTTAAATAAAAATCAATCGCCTGCCACGAGTACCGTCCCTACACAGCACTGCCTATAGCACGTGTATGTACTTTTCCTCACAAGGTAGTGTTCCGGGCTGCAGCCCTGAGACCTAGCAACAGTTTTCCCAGAAACATTCTACCATAGCAGCTTAACCAAGTGAGAGGGAAACTGCTTAGGTTGTCACTAGGCACAGTGGCACCTTAGAGAGGAAAAATCAAAACCCCCACTGAGAGACGGCAATCTCCATAAACCTCCCTTCTCTTAGGGCAAGTGCACAGACGCTCTTTGCACAGGGCCCAAGTATTCTCCAGAGATAATATGACAAGAGAAGAATTATTTCCCGCGATGGGCTACTATGATTATCTATCCTATTAGAAACCAAGGCCTTGAAAATCCAAAGGGAAGCAGCAGTTACGCAGCTATAAACAGTGGTTAATGCGAATTTTGAGGAAATAGGATAGGATGACAACACAGTGAGGCCCGCTGCAGAAAGGAGCCCAGAAACGGGAAAAAAAAAAAAAAAAAAAAAAAAAAAAAAAAAAAAAAAAAAAAAAAAAAAAAAAAAAAAAAAAAAAAAAAAAAAAAAAAAACCACAGTTCCTAAACACTGGGCTCTGCTGACTCTCTTCTCTCCCTCTCCCTTTCCTTGTCCTTCTTTCTTCCAGGCCAGGTCCACGTCTTTTATTTATTTTTCTCTCTCCCTACTTCCTCTGCTTCTCTTCTCTCTATACATTTGTCCCCTCCACTTATCTACCACTTGTTCCTCTCTCTCTCTCTCTCTCTCTCTCTCTCTCTCTCTCTCTGTCTTCCACATACAATACTGTAACCACAATACTGTAATATCTCAAGGGTCTGTCAGAATTCTGCATGCAGGTTATATTTGGATTTAGAGAGCACATTTAGATTTCTTGATGTTATTTACAAAAAATTCTTTTACTCCACTTTTTCCATGTTCAGAATGAAACCAAGTTGAAGATTTTTTAAAATTTTCCTATGATATCCCTATTCATTTGAAATCTATCAGCCATTGATGGGGTAGGGCAGAATAAAATTCATGATCCCAACCCCTAGCCCCAAAAATATCAAGCAGTAAGAACGTCTTCAAATTTAGTTTATTTTGTCTGCCCTGCTGCTCAACTTTTCCTTTAAACATGTGTTCAACATAACTGTAGTAAGTACTTAAAGAATGCTAGGATTCTCTAACACATTTTTAAAAATAAGTTGATGAACAGAATATAAGAAAACAGGAGGTTTACTTTTTTCTCCCAAATTTATTCTTTACCTTTTTTGTATGTGAGAAAACAAGATCAGAAGCAAACCAAAGAGCGACAGCACACATACGAGAGACAAACATAAGCCAAAATCCACTGTCCACCTGCACACTTTCTCTACCTCTGTACCGCTGATTCGCACTAAGGTTATCCCTCTCTCTGGGCACCTTGAAGGGGCAGGTTATGGGGGAAAAGAGAAGACAGAACTCAGAGGCCAAATTCTTTCCCAAATCTCAAAAGTTTGGACAAGTAGTGCAGACAGTGGCTCTCTGACAGATACATACAACCACGAGCTCTGAAAGGCAGATATCATTGTTCTTTCAGAGCTTCAGAGTGGTGAAATACTTGGCTAAGCGAGTGGACAGTAGACTCTAGCCCAGCTGCCTGACCCAAAGGAACCCACTCTCCCCATGCTTCTCCTGAGTCCAGAAAAATGTGAACTGATCCTCTAACATGTAGGTTGTTTTCCTCCTCCTTAAGTGACCCTTAACACTCCTTAGAGCCCTGACTGCCTCTACCATAGCACTTAGTGCACTGATGGAATTACTCCCTTCTGTGTCACACATGAACTACACAAGGACAGGGTAACTGTCTTGATCATGTTTCTAGCCTTTAAGACACTTCATGTAGTGCTGTACTCAAAAGAGGATCAATAAATGTTAGCTGCCTCTAGATTAAGTCAGCCCCAGGGCATGATAAAGAGTGTTGGCTTTAGAAAAACTGTCTTATTCTAAACAGTACAAGTGGCAGAGCAGGTAAATTCTCACAGGAAGAAACACTAAGTCCAAATGTCACTTGACATGATTTCCAGCAGAGGGTCAGGTCAAGAGAAACAATATGCTCAAGAGCAATCTATATGAGATGCAAAGACAAAAACAAGAGAACCCAACGGGGCAATTTAGGTTGAAAACTTGATAAATGATACAGAAAACATATATTGCTCAAGTCTCTTCAGACAACCACTAAATTGTGTAGACATGTTCTCTCTTCAATGATTCCAGAGTAACACCCACTGGTTGAGCTTTAAGCATTACACCTGATTAACTGGCCATCTGAAAGGCCTAAAAACTCTGATGAGAACATTCCTCATAGAGATGTAGATTTTTTTTGGAGCCAAGTGTTTCAATTGAGCTTCAGCTGACAGGTGTACAAGAAAGTCTCCACCTTTTCACCCTCAACAGAAGTATGAGAGCTCTTGGAGTCAATCTTTCTCTGAATTGAATAAAGAACAGGTGTCACCACATCTTCTCTAAAGAGCTATGTCACTTCTCCTATGGCTTATGTTTGGGTTCCTACCATTAGACTTCTTTTTACATATTTTTCTTTTAACTTTGGAAATTATGCCCATATTTTCAATTTTTAATCTGGGAGAAAATGTCTCTGGTCTTATCTGAAACCTTTTTGATTAAGCTAATTTTAAATTTTAGTTTTCTGGCACAGAAAATTAAAAACTCAGTTTTGTAGGTCTGAAAATAAAGCAACAGATTTAATAAGCTAGGTAACTTGGAATGTGGAATGAAATGTGGTGTTTTGGTTATTTCAATGCTATGGATTACCCTGCTCACTGAAATCAGAGGCTGATTTTCAAAAACTCTGTGCAATACTCTAACAAGATTTAATAGGAGATTTTATCTGTCTTGATTTCACTGGGGCATTGAGTTCTTAGACAGCCATCATCACAAAATTGCAAATTATCATCACAAATTCTTGTATTATAGGGTTAGCAAGGTGGAAGTCATCACGTTCCAGCCAGTCTCCAGAAACCAAAGATGATGTCTGATTCAGTCTGTCTGGGTCCTCAGCCAATCTGTGAATGGATAGTTCATTCAAGATGTCTTCCTCTACCCTTGTCCACATTTCTATTCTTCTTTCTCCTTTATGTTTCCCATTTCCTGGTGCTAGCTGGTTCCTCTAACCTGCTTTTTGAGCCAGCTAACCACTGCTGAAGTACTAAGTAGTAACTAAGACATTAACTTAATGAGGAATGAACAGGAGACAACCATGATCCCAGGGCCACCTGTGCTCCCAGAGAAGCTGTTTAAAAGGGTGCCCTACAGACTATAAGCAGAAATAATTTATCCTGAACCTCGTGAAAATAGCATTTAGTGGTCTGAGCCCTGGCTTCAAGGTTCAGCCTTCCAGCCCTTCCTGGCACAGCCGTTAGCTACATTTCACTCCGCCTCACATCTTCCTGCTATCCACAGGCTTTTCCTTCTACCTTGGGAAATGTCCTTTACATCTTCCCCATACCAGGTCTTCTTAGGACCTCTCATGGAGATTTTCCAGGCCTCCCTGTCTGAGACAGACACCTGGCTCTGAGATCCTCTCATGCTTAGAACACTTTCTTTCTTACTAGAATTGCTGGTTCCTTACTGTTCTTCCCACCAGATGTATTATAACCTCTTTATCTGCCTAACCAGACTTCCAATTTTCAACATCTAACCAACTTCCCAGTACTCACATCACTGCTAATTAAGGTTAGGCAAACAAACAAACAAAAAAATGTAATGAAATGAGAGAGGTTTGGGATACCACCAATTCACTGAGGATAAAATAAAAATACTAGAAATATGAACTAAAATGTTGTCAACCTCTATTAAAGATACAGGAGTTAATATGCAGAGTCTATAGCAGTATACAGTTTCTTGGGTTTTGTGTTCTTAAAAAATTCCTCATACTCACCTATTAACTTTTCAGTTATGCCTTTCTCACTAAAGTAGAGCACAGAACAACCCCATTATTTGGGTTTCCCAATTGTCTAAGTTGTGTGTGCTTTTATGCACTTTAATCAATATATTTCCCAGTTAGAACAAGACGATAAATTAATTCCTGTCTTTTTAAAGCTGGTTTCCACTTACTCAAAGATGTCACTACACAACTTACAGGCAGCCTTGAACTAGTACAGAGAAAAAAAAAGTCATTAGTCTGGAAGTCAGTCCACCTAGAAGTGTCAGTGCTGGCCCTGCGTCTGGCTGAATCCTGGGGAAATTCCATTGCATTTATAAGCCTCAGTTTCCTCATCTATAAAACATAGGAGTTGGACCAGATGATTTTTTAAGAGCCCTGTCAGTTTTAAAATTCTATTATTACATAAATCTTTAATTCTAACATAGAGCAGGTGGATGCTGCACAGTACTGGGAATAAGGACGCACGTACCGTCACACAACGAAGATAATCTCTGTCACATGCGATTCAGTTTAAAATTCACAGCAAAGTCCAATTTGCACGCACCGTATCTGAGTGGCCGTGAGTAATAAAGCAAGTACATGGGGAAGCAGGAACAGGGAGAGGGAACCCGCACTCTGTGAGACAGTACCCAGCCTAAATGTATTTTCTCTCACTGATGTATTTTAAATTTGTGACTATGAATATGCCACAGTGAACAGCTTGAAGTTCTTTGGAACAAACAGCGTCTCTCCTAAGGTCACTCCTGAAGGAACTGCAGTAATAACATTTGGCATATGTAGATAGAGCGCTTTGCGGACTGGAGCATGGAGAATTATGCTCTGCGTGTTCCAGAAAAGATGATCCATGATTCGGGTGAAAAAAAAAAAAAAAGTCAGGTACGTTTCTGACAGTGGCAGCAAACCCAAACAGTGGAACCAAACAATCAATATGGACGCCCTCATTAAAATCCCCAAGTAGCTGGGAGTTTGATTTTCAGCAGGGTCTGGGCAGGAATAATGGATTTGGTGGCCTGAAGGAACATTAGAGGTTTTAATAAAAGGAACTTAAAATTACCAGGATTGGCTCTGGTTCCAAGGAAGCCCTGGCTCGGTCTAACAGCACAGGGTGAACCTAATTCCTTGTCTCTCACACACTTGCCGTTCAGTTTTAAAATGCCATTTTACATAGAGCCTGATCATTTCTCCTCAAAAATAAACTCATACAAATTGCTTTAAAATTCCTGATCAATGTTTTCGGTCCACATAGATATTAAACCAAATTTCCTAAAGCCTGAAAAGCTAATTATGCATTCAATTAGAGTTTCTTAATAAAGATTAAAACTCGGAAGTCTATTACAGGCCCATATTTAATTCAACTGCCATTTTATCCTTGCCGTGGAAGTGTAAGTGGTAACTGAATATAAATTATAACACACGCCATGGAAAGAACGCTGTTTGTCCAAGTGCGTTCCTATAAAAAATTAAATTTTGCTATCGGTTCCACGATCTAGTTAAAATTGGTATTCTTTATTTGGTCTTTCAATGTAGTCCAATTTCCTACTTTGAAAAACAAATTCTAGGGAATAAAGAAAAGAGATTAATTTATCATTAAGACTCTGCTTAATTGAAGTCAATTCCGAACAAACTTGAATTCAATTTCTGCTCATTAAATTGAATGTGCTTTGCGTTCCTCCCTGCATTGCTTTGAGCAAGCAGCTGAGAACAAGGGACTAACATCAAAATTATTAAATTGAGGAGATTTTATTTGGTCTTCACATGCCAGAGCCGCTTTGATGAGGCGCTGTTTTGGCACTGAAAGGGAAGAAGAGCAGCTGGAGGAAAAATCAAATGAAACTAAGCCTTGGAAAATTGAAGAAAACGCAAGCTTAATAATATTTAATAATTAAATTTCCACAAACAATAGCGGCAAATGAAGTAATCTGCAAAGTCTGCGAACTCATTTGCATAATTGATGCCGGTCCCCTGTAAATGAATAATGAAGATAATAAAAGATGTTGCTAAAAATGGGCACAATAACAGCAAATTTCATCAAGCCGCGCTCTCTGATTAATCTGCTCTTGCAAATCAGCAGCGAGAGGGGAGCGCGTGATTAACCGCGCCGAGGACGGCAGCAGGCGGCGGCGCTGCCCTTTCTCTGCGTGTCTCTGGGCGCGTCCCGCCCGCTCCCCGCGCCGCCCGCGCTCCTCGTCGCAGCTGCCGCTGGGGCTGTGGCGGGCGCCGCTGGGCCGAGCGCCTCCGCCCGGCCCGCCCGCTCCCCCGCCGCGCGAGGCTCCTTAGCCGACCCGGGCGTCGCCCCGCCGCGCCTTGGTGGCGGTGGGTGGCGGGAGCTCGGGGACGCGCCATCACCCCGATCGCTTCCCCCGCCGCGAGATAAACCGGGAAGCAATTAGCCCGGCGGTCGGGGCGGGCGGCGGGTGACTCCGGGGCCAGGCTGCGGCACGCCCCGCGCCCCGATCGGGGTCTCCTCTGTGGACAGCTGGGACTGTCTTTGTAGCAAGGCCCGCGGGGGCAGCCACGGGCTCCGAGCGGGGGGATGGCGCGGTCGGAGCGCGGGCCTTCGCCTTTCTCCCAGACCGCGCAGGAAGAAGGGGCCTTGACAGGGACGAGTTCGTTGTGCACTTTTAAATGACTGTTCACAAAAGAACAGGGGGCAAGAAAAAAGAAAAGAAACAGCTCCCACCCCACCAGTTCCCTTCCCTCGAAGCAGAGAGAGAGAGAGAGACTCACAGACAGACAGAGACAGACAGAGGGAACCACACAGGTAAGGTAAACTGGGCATTGCAGATTTTGTGAACTCCTTTTTTTTTTTAAATCAAAATAACACTTTCCAGGTTGCAACTTACATTTTCTAGTATATTTTTCTCAGAGTCAACCCAAGGGGCTAATAAAATCTCTAAGCTGTTATGCCCAGATACATTTTGTGCGGGAGTTTGTGAAAGCAACTTTGCCTGATGCAAACGTTAGAGGATGAACTGAAAATACTCGGCAAAATCACCCGTCTTCCTCCACTCAAGCGCTGTGCTGTCGTTCCTGCTGTCCGGGATAAAGTTGTCTCGGGAAAATAAAACTGTTGCTAAGCCGGGGTTCCAAGATTGTTACTTATTTTACAGCCCCAAGTTCGCAATCGATCATAACCTGGGCCTAACAGGACTGACTCGGGGCTTTTCATTTGTTTATAGCGAGTGCGGTGTTTTATGCCGCAAATGTACCGTGTCAGCTATGCAAAATAATGCATTATTTTTGTCCAATCCTGGATCCACCTCCATGATGGTTTTGTTTAAAATAAAGGTCATGATTATTTTCCACCATTACAGAATGGAAACTTCAATCCTAGACATCTGAGAAACATCTTTAAAAATCCAGTCCTGAGTTGAGAAAAACAGAGAGGAACTCATGTTTACTCCATTTACAACGTGTCATTGAATCTATTTAACTAGACCAGCTTTAATTCAATCTAATAAATCATCAGCTTGCTCCTGCATCAAAAAGGCCACTGTGCCTCCTCGAATCCCAAATTCTTTCTCATTGCCTGTCATCAAATAAACCTGTCACTCCCTTGTTTTTGCTAAGTGAATGGTTCAGATGTTCTGGTTACTTTTACTTGCGCAATAATCACATTGTAAGTTTCCCTGGCTCCTCTAAGTTCAAAGAAATCCTAGAGTCATGGAATTTCGAATCAGCGGAACCTCCTCACTTTAACACAATAATAAACACAGTCTGAGAAAAGTTAAGTGAGTGCCCATCTTAACACAGAGGAAAACCACCCACGACCCAGGCCTCCCTACTCCCGTGCAATGATTTCTCCCCACCTCCAGCCCTACGGAGATCAAAAAACAGACAACTGGAAACGAAATCAACACCGGCGAACTGAATGGGATGTAGGAAGGGTCAGGAATGGTAAATCCAGGTGATACAATCAATTGCAAAGATGGAGACACCAGATGGTCAAAGGAAAGCCAGAGGAAAGACAGCAGCCACATACCAAGCTAATTTGGCAGAACAAGAACTGTGGAGAGAAAGTGTGTGGTTATTAAGATAGCCCAAACACAGGGTCAAAATCACGTCAAGAAAGGAAACTTCCACAGGAACAGCCCATGCCCAGATTTTGTAGAAAGACAAAGACAGAAAGTTAAGTGTCTACAGGCCTGTAAGAGAAATGGTGTTCACAAGACACTTTTTAGTGTGGTGTGTCTGAGGAAGAAAGGGCGATAAACTGCCTCCTGAGAATGAGCTAGAAGAGCGACTGAGACCTCAGTCAAGGTAACTTGCAGGCAGTCATGAGAGTTTTGTGTCTGGAGTGTTACGAGATTACTGGGGACCCTGGACCCACATCAGGGTACTTCATCTTCTCAGAGATGGAGAGCATCCTAAAAGCTGGCAGACCTTCATAGCAGGCTGTCCAAGGAGCCTAGGGCTGTTCATTGCCCTGGGCCAACTGGAGGAAACACTGATTTTCTGATCCCTAGCTGAGAGTATGCCCATGGAGCACGCCACGTGGTTGAACAATTCAGTTAAGAGGGATTCTAAAGAGACTCTCTGAAGAGTTGTTCCCATTTCAAATCCCCTTAAAGTACAAAATAAGATTGTGTTCTACAGTGTTCCTCCGCTGATTAATTTTCAAATAAGAAATGAAGGTTTTTTTATTAATACTTGAAAATGTCCACATCTTATAAATACCTGGGTTCTCAAATGTAATAAAATAAAATGGAATTCTATCTCAATTGGTCACTCTTTAAAGTCAATTGAGTAGACATATTCCCAGCTGGCTGAAGTGATGGAAAGCAGTGAGGTGTTATAGCTAACACTTTGGGGGCTTGTTTTTCCCCTGGTTTGTTTTTAAACAAGACTGGTCCTTTTGAACAAGAGACTAATCCTCTGAGCAGGTGAATTTTGCACCAGGGCTTCTGAAACCCATGTTCTAGAATACTGTATGGCTCCTCATCACATAAAGACTGTCCGTACAAAGCCGGGAATGTAGCCGAATTCCCTACGTGTAGAAAAGGTGATGCTCTGCTTGTCTGGACACTCGGGTTAATGGAAGCCATACACATAAGCATTCAGGGTCTGATTCTTAAAAACTTCAAAGGTTTAGGTGACGGTCAGATGCCATTCTTCTTACAGAGAACAGCAGAAAGAAATGATTGGTGATCTAGCAAAGGAAATATTCATATTCCATGATGTTTACTGACTGTTTATACACTGAGCATGCATACAATTGAGAGTCAGTTCCATACAAATATCTTATCTCTAATGAATAATGATGTCTTTGTTGTGAACCTGCGGTACAAATGCCAAATTTCCCCAAGTCATAATTACTTAATGCTATTATATGTTTTCCCATTCAATTAAACATTCCTTACAGAAACAGAAATTTTATTTAAATACTCCAGAAATGATTAAGAAATTAACATATAAACTAAAGAAGGCAATATTTAAGTGGGATACCCAAAAGCCATTCAAAGCATAATTTATGGATAATAGACATTTTAAACAATTAGGGATTTTTACCCTACTGCGTGTTCATTCTTTTTTATGATAGTTTTTCTGTTGTTATGCCTTTCAAGTCAAATCAAATATTATTTGCATTTTCTGGGTTTTTTTTAGAATTTGTTTTTATAAACACTTACAAATAATTCTCAAGTCCCTGTGTCTGCTCTATCCCTATCTACTTTACTACCCTTTTCGCTATATGGAAAGCCATAAGAAAATGGAATTAAGATGAAAGACTGTAAGTCTAAATTCCTTAACCTTACTCTTTTTCTCTCACTGTATTTAATTCAATATATAGGGACTGAGCACCCAATTTCCCCTGCTTACCTGGAGCTTAAGGTCACATGGGGGCATCTACATGCATCTAGATAATGTTTGTGGAATGTAGAAAGTGCTGTAAGCATTTAGCTAAACATAAAAAATTCTAGATGTTTTCATAGAAAAAATGGGAAAATTCATGGTTCCTTGTTAATTACATAATTTTTTTCAACTACAAAAATCCATGCTACAATTCCCCCATCCAACAGATCTTGGAAGATTTACTCATTATAGTTCTAATATGCTATTACCAGCCACAAACCTAAATCTAGATTGTTTCACAGAGCACATCTTTCTGTAAACTTTCAGTTGTAAAAACATCCCAGGTATACCAGCATCATCCTGTATGACAAAGATTTTTTTTGTCAAAATTTTTTATTTACTTTATTTTTGTGATCCTGGGAGGTGGAGGTGGGGCAGAGTGTCAAGCCCAGAGCCTTCACAGTGAGCCCATGTTTTCTTTATTTTTGATTTTGAGACAGAATGTCTCTAAGTCACTAAACCGCCCAAACTGGGCATGAATTTGCAATCATCCCACCTCATCCTCCTAGAGTGATGGGATTATAAACCTGTGCCATCAGGCCTCACTTGGAAATATTTTAAATATGTGTGTGTGTGTGTGTGTGTACATAAATATATACACATTTTACTCTGGATATTAAGCTCAAAGTTTATGATGGCTTAAGACACCACTAAGAACGTGATCACGGGTTAGGGGCAGAGCTAAGTGGTTTAAAGTGTTTGCCTACCATCCACAGGCCCTAGGTTCAATTTCCCTGTACCACATAAAAATTAGCTGGGTGTGGTTGTGCCCACCTGTAATCCCAGAAATTGGGAGGTTGAGGCAGGAGGATTGCCATGACTTCAAGGTCAGCCTGGATTACATAGTGAGTTCAGGACCAGCATAGACTACAGAGCAAAACTCTGTCAAAAAAAGAAAAAAAAGTGCTTGAAAGAAACTAATATAGTAACTATCAGGCAACTAAGAATTCATTGAGATTCTTGTTCTTTCTAAGCGGCATTATATTGTGGACATCACCATAGCATGAGAGGATTGACCAACAAATATACTACCAGTAGGTGGAAGAAATTATGGCTGGAATGCATCATAACTTCAGATGATGTGAAAAGTATGCAAAAATATCTGCCAAATTGGTAACTCAGGAAGCTGTATCCTCAGAGACATTACTTAAACAAACCTGTGTATTAGCGTCTATTGGCTTCGCCTGTGTGTAGCAGAAACCTAACATGGCCTAACCACATGGAGGTTGTTTTTCTCTTGGAATAAAGGCCAGGACTACTTTAGGGACCCCACATATCCATGAGTACATTCTTCACATGGGTTTTTACCTTATGGTCACAAGATTTTTTTTTTTTTTGCAATGTTAGCAGAAAGAAGAAAAAGCAAAAAGTGTGTATATCCTGAGTTTGTCTCTATTTATGGGAAAACAGAGGCTCCCTCAGTAGAGCTCTGCATTCAAACCACCAAGTAAAAGTAGGTATGTAACCTGAAGCAGAAAAGAACCTAGCAGGTAAGGAACTTTAACTGGACACATGCCATCCCAAGCGAATCCAGGTTCACAAGGTAAGAAAGGGGGAGACAGATAATTGATAAAGAACTGGTAATGATTCAGTTAGTACTTGCAATTCACAGGAGTATCCATGATCTACAATTAATGTGAGCAATCATCCTGCATTCAAATCCAGCACAGCACTGTTATGAGATAAAGATGCCAAATAATACTCATATCTCCATATCTGAGTGCATTTTCCTTGTAAAAAGCAGTAACATCCTTGTTAGTGAATCAAGTGGCTGACCCTCTCTAAAAGTCTTGTCAAAAGAACTTATAGCACAGAAGCTAAACATGTGTGTCTTTATATATATAATTTATGATAATATTTTTCTTGCAAAATTATCAACACTTTCTGCCTGATGCTCTACAGTAGGAGGCTGGGATCTAATGCTCCTTTAACAACCTTTGAAATGTTTGAGAATCAAACATGGGTTTGTTATGTATGTTGTTACAGGAGAGGATCTAGGCACATCATGCTTTTAAAAAGAAATTGGGTCTGTCATTACTGTTAAAACTTACTAGGTGAGTTGAGGGAAATGAAGGTATAACACTAAGTAATGCTCTAATACACATGACAAGTATGAAAATAGCTACGTAATCCCAGGATTGTGATATGGCCAGCAAAAGAAAAACAAGAAGGAAACAACATATTTTTATATCACTGTGTATCTGTCTCATTAAATAGCACTTATTAAGCACCATATGCACATATCATCACAGTTGTCAAAATAAGACAAAAAAGTGTTTTCCTTCCATCAATTCTTGATTTGATTAACTCCCTTACCTATTTTTAAAGCACAGTCCCACTCATGAGTACCTTAACCAGAGCATAAGGGGAAAAGATAAACCTCAAACCAGTCAGCCTAATTATGTTATTAGCTCTAGTTAAAAGTCTGCTGAGGGAGGAGATTGAAGCTATTTGTAAAATGAGGTTTGTGTTTGTGGATTTCAATTATCATGCTATTTCTAGTTCCTATTTCTGTGGATAATCAAGAGTTGGATGAAACTCAAACTATCTTTTTGGAGCACGATTAGGTTACTGTCTGTTAGAAATCATAATTGATGTCAAAAAGCATTTATTCAGTCCTACTTTTATACAAGGCCCTGGACTTGATGGAAGAAATTGGGGGTGGGGACTGGAAAAAGTGATGCCACAGCAGGCTCTTACTAGATGCACATTTTCTTAGGAAAAAAAAGCAAGTAATGAGTACATAAGTGTATAACCTTCAACATGACAGGAGGAAAGAGTCCAAGTATTTTTTTTTCCTCAATAATTAGATTCAGATTCTTAGGAGTCTGGCTGAAGGCATCAGCACACGTGTATCATCACATCCAGTTATCCCAAAAGGGAAGTTTGAATGTTCAATTTACACAAATGTGTTGACTTAGGTTTGCAAATGAAGGACTTTTTTTTTTAAACATCCCATGCTATGCTCCACATTAGGCCCTACTCTCAGACTTCCTTTGATTGTTGTAGTGCAAAGACTCTCAGCTTTGCCAATTACTATGTGACCTTAGGCAAGTCACTCACTTAACCTGTCTGAGTATCCCTCCCTTCATCTTTAAAATGGGGATGACAAAATCTACTCCATAGGGTCATTATGGGGAAGGAATAAAGGTCACCGTGGATGTGAAATCATTTTGTAAAATGTTATATTAACATAGGTGTTAGGGATTTGTTAATCCAAACACAAAATTCAGGAGCCTGTGTCCTATGTTGATATCATCAAGTATTCGAATGACCCTGAGCTTTGAATAATTTTGCTAAAGTACCACATGGTCTGAAAAACCCAGTCAGTGCTGGTCAGCTAATTGGGAAATTTCTGCGCTTGAAATGAAAGCCGTGGAAGCCTATAATAGACTTCTACTTCAGAAAACCTGCTTAGGGTAATCCTAATTTGGAAGTTGTCACAAATCATTTTCCAGTCTCAGTGAAACAGTCTCCAGCTTTCTGAAAGGACAGACAGGCAAACAGACATAGCGATTCATTTATTTAATGTGCAGTTTTATCAATTTCCATGAAATAGATGAAAGAAACCTTCATAGTGTGTGCCCATTTGCTCTTTTAAGGAACACGAATTAAGAAGACAGCTGCAATGAGTATGCTATTCTTCACAAACTGCTACCACCCAAAATATTATAATTGTGTTCTTCTTTGTCACCTAAGTTTCAGCTTTGCCCCACTCCAGGGACCCTTGACAATGAACTTCCTATGTAAGTTTCCTCTAGTATTTAGCATTAAAACCGTTCATTTGCCTCCACCTGTAGTTGATATGACTAAATTCCTTCTCTTGGATACCTAGTTTTTAAATCAAAACACTGTGTAATGTGCAAAATTCTTTTTTTATTTTTTATTTTTGACTCATGCTTTCAAATACATGTAGGTAATTTCTAAAATGGGTTCTGAGCAGAGGGTCTTGGAGAAAAAGTATCTCTAGTATCTCCTCAGCTAATTTAGCTGAGTCCATTCTGCAGCTCTCTCAATCAGTATATTAAGCAGATGTGGTCTCTGTTCACCTAGTAGGTTGTGTTAGACCTTTCAACACTCATGGTCTTTTTATCACTCAGCTGCCAAGTTCCCTAGGGTAATCACAGGCAGCTTGTCAATTTAATTGCAGAGAAACAGGCTTTCTTGTGACCATTCCAATTTTAGCTGCTACTTTAAATTGTACATGATAGTTCTTCCATGCTGTCTGCCCTTTAAAGAGTGTGAACCTCTGTGAGCCCCTTCCTAGTGATGGGCAAAGGCAAGGCTGAGTTCTGGCTTGCTGATAGAGTCTTCTCTTCTAAGTTGCTGCCTTAGCAAAGGAAGATTTTTCTTGAGCCGTGCATGTTGTCATTACAGAGCCAGTGTTAAATGACTTATTCTTTTAAATGTTCCACTTTCGTGCATTATCCTTCTTTCTGGGTGATAGAGGATTCATAGGCCATCTGGATTCTGAAACATCTGGACACTGACTTTCTTCAAAGGGGAATTGGAGGAAAGAGACAATCACTGGTTCAGGGTGTCTCCAGAGAGATTTAAATCAACGCTGATATTCTGGTTGTATAGCTCTTGGAAAGTCGACAGAAAACGTGACAGGAAGGAACACACCACACACACCCGGTGTTCCAGGAATACCAAAAGTACATCATAAGCTACTAACCTCTGGAGTGTTGATTTTATCGTCCGATCGGTAAATATAATAAAGATACATTCCTTAAGGAAGTTTTGGGACTATACGAATTATCATTGCTGTAGTAAGATGGTAGGACTTTTAGGTACGATATAGGTCAGTAACTGAATACATCTCTATATTAGATAGACGTTCTAAAACCTCATATATATATATAAAATTTAGTTTAGTTTAGTCTAGTTTTTGGAAACAGGATCTCATTTCATAGTCCAGCTGGTTCTGACTCCCTATGTAGCCCAGGATGCCCTTGAACTCATGGCAAACCTCCTGCCTCAACCTTCCAAGTGCTAAGATTACAGGCATGTGCCACCATGCCCCACTTAAATCTCCTCCTATAATTTTCAATGATGTGAATTTCGAGTTTAATTTACTTAGATCTGCTTTAACAGTCCTAGGTAATATTGCACCATTAGAACATGGTATATTTTATTTTACACTGTATAATTCAACTCAATAAACTTTCATTAAGAACCAATTACATGTAAAGTCTTAAAACTATCAGATTAAAAATGCTATTATGTTCAGCTCAGTAAAAAGACTAGATCTGGGCACTACTTGGGTTAACCAAGAAGAATCATCTTGCAAAGTTGAAGACAAGAAAACGGGTACAAAGAGATAAATGAATCATCCCAGGACAGCTGGTGTTACATGATTTTGAAGCTAAAAATTAAGATTCAACATAACACACATGTGAGAGAGGGTCTCATCAAGTTCTTAGAAGTGCCACTGCCTTCCCCATCCCCAATAAATATAGCTTTCTCTCTATGCACACGAATGCATGTGTGTGTGCATGTGTAAGGGGCTGCACGATAGCTACCCTGAACACAAGCAGGGCACCTCCCCTTCTGGGCCATCAATCTCAGTGTTATACCACATATAATATGACTCCACAGTTCAGTACAGTCTACTCAGGCGTAAGCACAGTGCTATTTATCACCCTCAGCCTTTCCCCAGTAACCCATGGTCTTCCCTGAACTCGGAGTTGCAGAACCAGAACAAGGGTCAATTGCCTGTGCTGCCCAGCGTGTACGGGTCCTTGGACAAGTCTGAACGCTCCTTCTTCAAGTCTGCAAGGCACTGGACTCAGCTGTCAGACACATGTGAACTGTTTATGTCCTGCTATTCACTTCTCATTTTATTGCAAAATTTTATTTTTCTCCTCATAATACTTTCTCTGATAAATATTCAAATTCTTGATAAATTTTCCTTTCTAAAAAAAAACCCACCGAAATTGTTGTAAAATACCCCTAAAGAGCTATGTTTGAAGCAATGAATTTGTACAGTTTTCTTGAAATATGTGAGGTTCTCCAAATATATATTTGAAGTTTTCAACGTAAGATCATTTCTAGAAACTAGTTCAAAAGAATCCAACAGTTAAATTTTATGTAGCAACCGATTTTAACTAAGCATAACTATATTTAAATATCATAACTGTCTGAAATAAGGAGCTGTAGACATAGCTCCTGGTTTCTGCCAATTCATTGTGCCCTTAATTTCCTCTAACTTCGTCTTGTGTGAGCCCCACAATGAAGTACAATATTAGATGTTCACTTGTATGATAGCAACCTTGTATGAAGAGAATGAATTAAAAATGAAGTTCTTAGCTTGATCTATTTCAGATTAGCCATTTTCATTTATAAAACTGTTTATTTTACTTTGTCAGCTTGAAGGTCAATCTAATTTTGAATTGCATATTGCAGAATTTCACCTAAGATCTGAGACACATCCCTGTTTCCTTTAAGACTAAAGGTGAAAATCTGACTCTTAACTAGAATGTTAGGCACAGTTTTATGAAATGTACAAGATCATGATGATATAAGATTTGCAAAGACACTCTACTTTGAAACTAAAACATCAGGTCTCAGACAGGACTACAGATGGCATCAGGATTAGCAAGCTTAATGGCGGGCATTCATCCAGGGCCATCTATAATCTAAGAGAAAGTTCAAGGAACACTTGTCTTGCAAAAAAGAAATAAACACCACCAATTATAACAACTACAATACTTACATGTCTCAGGCCTTCTAAGCATTTCAGACAGACAACCGCACTATGTCTCCAAATAGCTCTTTGAAGTAGGTACTATTATTATCAGGTTTTACAGGTGATGAAGTTAAGGGACAAGGAAGTTAGGAATGTGGGCAAAGATCATACACCAATTCCATGATGGAGTGAGGGTTCAAACCAACACAGAAAGACCTACAGTCGATATTCTGAATAGCAAAACATAATGATTCAATGAAGGTCACACCTCAGATTGTTCAGGTGTTGACATATACTAAAAAAAGAAACAGACCCTCGTACATAGACAGCACTTTCACATTATCATACTTCACTGTAATTCCATGGTGTACACCTGTCCCACTTGAGTGTAAACTCCACAGAGGCAGAAACCAGGCTTGTCTTGTTCTCAGCCATAACATAGATGTTTACCACATTACCCATCATGCTAGAGCCTTTGGCTAATATTTATTACTTAATAAATACATTTATTGAGTATTTACTAAAATGTGATCTTTTTTATGTGAGTTGTTGTCTATGAGTTGGAGTGGTTTTAAATTAGACTATAGATTTTAGTAGAAATAACACAGAATATGGACACAAACAGCTTAGCTTCGAGTTTTCCTGACACTACAACATCCTGTCCTGCGGGCTTGATCAAACTACTAACTTCTGGAGTCTTTATTTTATCATTCTATCAATAAACACAGTAAATATATATTCCTTAAGGAAGTTTGGGGCTTTACACCAATTACCACTACTATAATTATGGGTTCTTCTATTAGGTAGTAAAATACTAAAAAAAAAGACAAATACAAATGAGGAAGTCATTTTGTTTGTGTTATTTGTGTGTGTGTGTGTGTGTGTGTGCATGTGTGTGTGTATGTGTTTGCACACGTGCATGTGCATGTGCACACATGCACACAAGTGTGGATTCTGAAGATGAGAACACAGCACAAGAAGTCACAAATGCTAACTGCCTATTTGACTGAAAAGGCTCTTTGTCTTCAGGTTTGGCCTGAATAGACCAAGTTGTACTTCTTGTTACATATTTCATCTTAGTACTTTACTGTGGGAAACTGCAGTCCAAATATGCCTCCAAGATTGAAATATTTCTTATTCAAGTAATCAAGGCTTCTGTCGCTTAAGATGGTTTGTCTGTCCTACGGCCAAACGCCTCTTAGAGCCTTACTGACGTAGACCTTCTCAACATTCCAACCACGCTTCTCGAAGATTCAGTCTCCCCTTAAGTTGGCCTATGTGGGAAGCCATCTTTTGTCTCCAGGAAGGCAAATAGTTTTTCTTATTGGTTACATGTTTTCCTTTTTTGAAAGCATGAGACTTAGAAACAAAAAAACATAAATGCACAATTTCATATGGAGCAAACCCAGATTCAGTTTATCTTTGATGGAAATGCTAGTAATTCCCACAAAACATGTGGTTTCCTTAGACCAAAAAGTTGTGAAAAGAAAGGAAACCTGTATTTGGTAGATGAATTTAAAATATATTTTCCTGTTGTAATAATTCATTCATAAGTGGAGGTAGTTGTTAAAATGGTTTTACCACGTAAGTTCTGTCTTACATCAATCTGTAATGTATTCATATCCAGCTGAAAGCCACAACTTTAAAAACATTTTTAAAGCCTAATTTCTCTTTATAGAAAATAATAATAATGAACAGTTCTTTACTATTCATTATTATAGCTGAGATATTTTATGCAAATATCCAAGTCCTGATAAATTCTTAAAATTATAAACATATCCTAAGAACTAATGTGTCTAGAAATTCTTCACTTGGGGTTTATGCATAGAATGAAAAGTCTTTGAATTCAGATAAGAACAAAAATAATACTCTTATTTTAACAATCTCTAATTAAAATTTTGCATTTCCTTCCAACTTGAATGTCAGGTTCTAATTCCAATAGTATTGGTGATATATATTTGACATCAAGAAAGTTCACGGAAATTTTCAAATTACACTGTAGTTACAATAGATATTTCAAAGTATCACTCTTATCTGTCATCACTCCAAACTCATGGTGGACAGTAGATCCTGTGCCCGAGCATCTTCTCCAATGTGTTAATAATAAATCAAATCATAAATCATATATCTCTATATTATGTTTCAATGTTTTCTTGAGAACTTTACCATACAATTGATTTCCTCCATAATTCTACATCATGCTTTATGCTTTACCTACAGCCTTACCAAACTGCCAAAAGAATATTTGTCACCAAAACAATTACATATTTTTTTCTAAAATAGGAGTATATATATATGCCTCCATATATACATACACACATATATATATATATATATATATATATATATGGGGTTTGCAATGTAATATTTTATCTGGCAATTTTTCTGTAATTATTGTTTTTTGTTAGTAATACATAATAACTACATTCATCTTGTTATCTAAACACATAGCATAAAAAGAAACCAAACTGCTAGGTAGCCATACAGAATATTTTTAATATACTTGTCAGCTGTCTTAGACATAGGTGCCATTTGCTGTATGATTAAAGTCTACTTCGATCAGTGACATTGCTTTCCTTTACAAGTTCCTTGTGACCGCCTCCCTTTTGAGATACTCAGCAACTCCTGGTACTACATGCAATGACTTTTCAGGCCCCTGCTAGCAAGAGGCATGACAATGTACCCAATTAGCAGTTGGATGTCCCTATTGCAGGTGGCTAATGGGGACAGGAATTTTAGTCAGGAACCTGTACGCTTACATCAGCACTTAGAACCTGCTTCAGAAAATGCAACATACCATTTCTGGCTAACCTTAAAACACTCACATTAAAATAAAGAGGAGTGTCAGTAAAGCAAGTTTATAAGTAGCTAAAATCAAACAGAGCAAGACTAGGGGTGCTAATGCATAAGCAAAGAACTGACTTCCTGCATTTTGTCGAGAATTCCTGATAGCAAGCTTCAGTATGTATACATTAATCCAACACAGCATTCAAAATGAATTTATGCCCTGGCTGAAGGGTACGATATAGAAACTAAATATTATTTATTGTCTTAATATTAGTAGCCATAGTAAAAAATCATGTTAACAATTCAGTTTTAAAAAGCTAAGGATACTATAGCTCTACTTACCAACCAACTGCTCTTGCCTTAATTTACGCAACTGTAGCCTATAGCTAAAAGCTTTGTATACTTGTTTCCCCGTGGTATTAGTGCTCAAAAATAGGACACTCTTTCAAGGGCACCTTATAACCACAGAACTATAATTTATTTAGCAAATTAAAGCTCATATAAAATGTGCACACTGAGGTACAGATTAACATATTTAATTTCAATATTACCTGCAAACCTATTTTTCCCATACACTATTCTAATTAGTCATATAAAATCAAGTCTATGTATTATAAGCAATTATTTTAGTGGAAATAGAAACTGGATCTGAATTAAATATACTGCAAAAAGATAACACTTTTATGGAAATTAAATGGCAGAGGAATGTTGAACATTCAAAATCTGATTGCAGTAAAATTTGAGATTTTTGTGACTTAATAGCACAGAATAATTTGCAATCTTGGTAATATACTAATATTTTTGTTTTGAAGATATTTCTAATCTTTAAAATCCCTAGCAATCATTAGATTCACTTTATGCAATGAATTTTATTATGAATATTCACTCCCCCTACAGTTGAACATGCAAATTGTTTATGAACATTTTATTTAGCAAATGATTCTTTTCCTATTAAGCCTGTACTAGGAGTTATAATGTCACAGGGACCAAGTTTACTCTGCATTAAAATACTTGCAAATAGAGGTTGATGAAAGATTATGCCTGTAAGTAAATTGAAGCCATAACTTCAGGGGCAGAACTGCTAAGCTTTTAAAAACTTGTCGAAAACTGACATAAAGCCTTCACGACTTATAGAGTTTTGAAAAAGGTCAGAATTAAATTGAAGCCACTTGACCTAGCATAGTACACATGACTAGAAATTATATAAAACTGGATTTAAGTTTCTCATTGTGAGATCTCAGCCCAAAGAGATCTTCCCCTGAGCAAAATTTCTTGACCTGGATCAGATGGTTTCCTTGCCCTATCTCAACCTATTGCCTCCACTCTCTACCTTGTACACAAAGTTCATAGGACAAACCAATGCATTCATTTTCTTTAGTATTTGTTTTCACCACTAGAGTAAACTTCGCAAGAACAAGGACCAGTAAAACATTTAGTGCAGCTCTTGACTTGAGGAGGAACTCATTTGCCAACTTGTAAATGAATGAATGAGGCCTTTAGCCTATTCAGGCTACTATAACAAAATACCATAAAGTAGGTAGTTTAAAAACAATGGAAATTTATTTCTCAAAGCCAAGAGATCAAAGATCAAGACATAGTTTGGGGAGGGCCTTGTGCCTTTTTGACAAATGGCAACTTCTCTCTTCATCCTAACATACAGAAGGGACAAACAAGAACCTTTGGGCTGATTTCATAAAGGCCCTAATCCCGTTCTCAAATGCTCAACTCTCATGATGTAATTACCTCTCCTGAGGTCTCATTTCCTAAGACCATCACACTTAAGCTTAGGATGTTAACTTACAAATCTTGGGAGAATGCAGATACTCAAAGCATAATGGTTAATGTGATTTTATAGTTCAAGATGTTTCTATAAAACTGTTACTTGGTTGTCAAAAAAATCTCAAATTTTGCAAAGGATTTTGAAGATATTCTTTATGATTCAAGGTTAGCAGTCATTATATCTGCAAAAATATGGGTGTTGAAAATCCATGATCTTTTCCTTTCACTAGAAGATAAAAATCTACTTCAGATTTTTAATGGGCAGTACACATCCATTTAAAGATCTGGATAATCACTGCAAGCTTTCTAGATATTCCTCACAGTCCCAAGTCACTCTTATTGTAAAATAATATCAACCTGGAGATAACAGTTCTCCTACCTCTCGTCTGGGCTACCCTCCTGATCTCTGGGAATATCATCCTAGTTTGAGGCTCCTCTGAGCAGAAGTGTGCACCCATACATACATATGTTGAAGTTCTAATCCTTAGTACCTCAGGATGGGTCTATAGTTAGAGCTAGAGTATTTAAAAAGGTAATTAAAATGAGTCCATTATAGTAAAGCCTAATCCATATGATTGGTGACTTTATAAGGAGAAGTTAGGGAGGCTTCAAGAATAGCACAGTGGTTAAAGTATTTGCCTAATAAGTGCAAGGCCCTGAGTTCCACTTCTTGCATAAGCTGGGTGTGGTGGCACATGCCTATAATTCCAGCACTCAGGGAAGGATTTCTGTGAATCTAAAGCCATCGTTGGGTACACAGTGAGTTCAGGACCAGCCTGGACTACATAGCGAGACCCCACCTCAAAAAAATAAGGAAGAATTTAAAAAATAAGAAGAGATTAGGACACAGACATATTTCAAGGAAGACCACAGAAAGAAGCAGCCTTCTGTGAACCAAGAAGAGAAACCTCAGAAGAAACTAACAAGCTTCTTCCTTGATCTTAGACTTCCAGCCTCAGGAGTGGGAGAGAAGACAGTTCTATTGTTTAAACCTCCAGGCTACACTGCTTCATTACGGCCACCCTGGCAGACTAATACAGTGGCAATTACAACTAATAAGTCTAACCAGACAAACACATTAAGACTGACCATATAGTTCCTTGTTTTAGAGATTGTCAACCTCTGCTTTGTCTAAGCTTTAAAGTCTTTTAGAAAAAGGCAAATCCACAAATTTCACTGTAACACATCATAACATCAAAAAAAAGGTTTCCTCCTATGTCTCCTAAATCCTCCATAGAAGCTCTTTCCTCTTACTAGATTCACAGCAGACAGAAAACAGTTTGTCACCACTCATTAACTGTGACCTGTTCCAACATGACAGCACAGGACAAACAGGACCAGCTGTCTGGTCTTTACCATTTCACTCATTATTTTACATGCCTTAGTTGTGATCTCTCTCTCTCTCCCTCTGTCTCTTTTCCTAATTTAAAAAAGACTTTCACAACACTCCATGTGAGGGTCACACCATGAGGTACACCCTACTGGATTTCTGTTATTACCTTCCAGCCTTTTGTGATATTTTTAAAAATAAAGTAGCCATAATATTAAACACTGCTTACAATTCTACTTATCAACTTATTTTACAACTACCATCCATTCTCCTATGTCTCTGATATGCAGTTTAAACAGAAACTTTCATTATATTGTTTTTAGAACACTTCCTTATCAAGTTCATTCCAGTTAAAATGTTTTGATTCATGGTTTCACGGTATTTTCATATTTTCCTAGTATTTTGAAAAGCTTCCTATTTTTCCGAAGTTCAACACCCTCACATGGCCCCTGCTTGATCCAGTCCCTCCATTCTTTGATGCCATTCCAGATCACTTTGTACCTGACACACTACAGAGCCCAGTACTTGGGCTCTGCTCATGAAGCACAGCAGCCCATCCTGTCTGAAGTACTCAGAACTTGCTCAAGGTGCCTCTCTGCCCTGCTTCACTGCTCAGCCTCTTTCCTTGTTCAGGGCAGCTCCTTCTCACAGGTCCTTCCTTGAAAGTGCCATTTCCCACAGGAGGCTCCCACTGATTCTCTTGTATCTCATAGTTCTACGGCACTTTCATAACATTTGATCACAACTACAACTTCACACTTGGTTCTGTACATGTGTGCTCCATGACTCCGTGGTCCTTGGTCTTCTCCCTTCTATCCATGTGCCCTCCTTTGGCAGTCTTATCCACCTTGGCACTCCAGCTATCAAAATACCGACATGTCCCAAATGCAGGCTTTCCTAGCCAACTCCATATTCATTTGTTGAAATGCCTGTGCAACAGCTAACTTATATATACAGCACATCAAGTTTCAATGTCCACCTTGGAACTCAGAGCCTCCCCACCCACTGTTCCGCTCTTCCAATCAGCCTTCCCTCATCTCAACTTACGGCAACTCCATTCTCCCAGGTGCTCAGCCACAAATCTTTCAAACAAGATCTATCTTCTCATGTTTTCCCTTCTAACTTCAATGCAGTTTCTCAAGAAACCTTGTTTTCTGTGCATTTAAAACATGTTAAACTGTTTTTTTTTCTTTCCTCACTCTTTGCTGTGGTCCTTCCTTGGTCTGGGCCACCATCCCCCCTTCCTGGATTGCTGCCATGGCCTTCCAAAGGGGCTACCTGCCCCTCCTGCCCTTGACTTTCTGCCTCAACACAAAACACAACAGCACAGTGAGTTTTAAAACAAGTGGAGATACTGTCATTCCTCTTCTCAAAGTCCTGCAGCAGCTCCCTATTTCCTTTCAGGAAAGAATCAAAAACTTTACTTGCAATAGCCTGTGTTGTCTCTTTGGTCACTCTGCTCCAGTCCCGCCAGCCAGGCTATCCTACCTGCCCACCACGCTCCTGCCGTATGATCTTCCTCCTGGCTCTTCCTTCATGCCAGAGGGCTCTCCACTCCCATATCCTCATGACAAATTTCTTACCTCCTTCAAAACTGTACACAAAGGTCACCTTCTCAGCAAAAACTGCACTGAATACCATATTTAAATTTTCATCTACCAATATCCTGCATTCTCTATCTGCCTTCCTCAGTTCTATATCTATTGTAATTAACACCTCCTAACCTCCTAGATAATCTACTTATATTTTTACATCTATTATTTATTGTCTGTATTCCCTACAACAGTGTCAGCTTTATGAGGCCATTGACATGTCTGAAGTAACTGAAATATAGTGGAGTCCCAACTATTTGTGGAGTGAATGTAGACGAGCTTCCTGCACAAATTGCAGTTTGCAAGTGTTTACAAGGTTGTTTTAAGGATAAATGAAACAGTGTGTGTGAAAAGGCTTTATGGGAGAAAATCCCGTGACAAATATCCAAATCTTTTTCCTTTCTGCAGAAGTCACCACTGTCATCTGTGTTGTATTTTTTTAGTTGAATATAAAATATAGTAGTTGTATGTGGCCTTTTAAAAATAGTAGGTGGCATCATCACATTAAAAACAAAACCCTTTGTGACATGTAAAGCTCTCTATGTGTGTGAGATTATTATTACTTGGGAGTAAGGATTAAGGATCTCTGAAAACAAATCACAAATGACACATTTTGCAGTGACCATGGACATGAACTCCAGAATGATCCTGGAATAATCCCTCTTCTGAGAATGGAGTACCCTATGAAAATACAAATGAATGCAATTTCCTTATGGTTGAAGTGAAAATTGGGAAGATAAATTCACTTTCCTAAGAAACAGTCTATTTGGTTTGCCATTCTCCCTGTGTTCTGAGGGATTCTGGAGGGATTTATATTCAATTTCTGGAAAGAATGCTGTGAGTACTAGACCCAAAAACATCACAAAACAGGGTATTTTCTCAATCTTCTGGATGTTTAATTCTTATGTCTCCCTTTAATTTCTGACATTGGCATTGATGCAAAGCATAATTTATTACCTCTTATTTCTAAAAACATTTGACTATTTTCAAACTACTTTACTGAATATTTTATCTTTATTTGTGAATAACCATTTAACCAACTAGCAGCAAGTTCAACATCCCATTGCACAAAAAACAGTTGCTGATCTTTTGAAATGTTTTTCTGCTGTATGCTGCTTATTTACCTTAAAAGTAAATTATGCAACTTCCCTTCTTAAAGACCTTGTCCTATCATTTATTTTTGTATCACTGCCTATTTTATGTAATTTTTGCAGCCTCTATCAATATTTTTAAATTAATTATGATTTCTAAACAAGTTAAAATAGGTATTTAATAGGTCCATTGTAGTTTAACCCAATAAATCTAGCAAGTAAAATTGAAAAATTTGAGTCAATGAAGCCATGCTGGATACCACTGCCAATTTAGCTATCAAAAGTAATCCATTATGATGTGGTTTATTATAAAGTACATTTACTCATCAATTATTAATCCACACTGCAAAGCTTTTACCAACAGCCTGTCCTTGACTGCTTTGTTTTCTTATGTTTAAGCAGTTAGATTCCACAGCTTTCAATCTAAGATTAGTATTCGGCGCCTTGATCAAATTCCCCAAGTTCTGTAATGTCCGTTTTTATTGCCAGTAAATCCAGATGGGAGCGGTTTTTAGTGTGGTTATTAAGTGTGACTTTATTAATGTTATCTATTAGGGCGACACTACACATTGTCCATACAAGAACTTTCAGAATTAGACTTGATAGATGTACCATGCAAGCCCAAATAGTTAAAGAACAAAATAAAAACATTAGTATATAAGTTAAAACATTTTGTTGGCACTCAGAAAGCACCTTGGACAGCAAGATCTGACTCATTAATTATGTATTACAGCAGAGCTTGTCATCAATAAAGTTTGTTAAATATAGGACTAAGTTCCTAAAGTACACTTTAACTACAATTTAAGTTAGTGTAGGGAAGCCAGTCAGAGAGACTGTTTCACACACGGGAGTGGGAATGAAGGTTGAACGACACCCCTGTGCCAGGGAAAATACAAGCCAAGCTACAAAGATTGCCTGATTCTGCAGCAGGCTCCGACATGAGAATTGTCTTGGTCTGTTCTTGGTTGCTATAACAGGGTATCCAGCACTGTACAATCCATAAAGGAAAGAGATTTAGGCTCACAGGTCTGGCAAGTCCAGGACGTAGAAGCCATGTCTGGTAAAGGCCTCATGCTGCCTCTTAACACTGAAGAAATCAGACATGGAGAAAGAATACATGAGCGAGAGAGAAAAGGGGGCTCACTTCTAGAATAACTAGCCCTTTCCTGAGGCAAAGGGACTTCCCTATTCACGAGGGCCTGTCCCATGTCCCAAATGCCTAAGACCCACCTTCCAAAAGTGCATATTGAGGAGGCAATGTTCCAACATGTGAACTTTTGGGAGATATATTCAAATTACAAGTAGACTAAAATTATTATGACTTGCTTCCAATATATATTGTAATATATGATTTCAAGAAGTAGATGTGGATTATCTTAACTGCATTAACTTTCATAACGTGCTAGGAAAAAAGTCATCCTGTTCATGATTCTAAAATTTAACTCATGTACTAAGAAATAAAATTAGTAGATGAAAGTTTTAAAACATTTTACTGTTCCTGAAATTCCAATACTACCTCACTGACTAGTTTTCCTTCAAAAATAAGGTTTATATAAAAAGCTGAAAATAATAGCGGCCATTATTATTGCAAAACTCTTACAGCAAAGGCCTGAGTCAGGGCCTCACTGTGAAATCCCATCTGAAGCTCTGTCTCACAGACAATGAGTATGAACATCCTCCTCACCAGCCCATCCACATACTGCTCCATAAAGACTGCAAGCAGGGTGGACAAGCACTGAACACCCACCGCCTCGCAGGCAATGTGGACAGAGAGTCAGGAAGGCTCAGGAACCAGGCTGTTTCACCCACATAGGCTTGGATAAAGGAGAGATTTTGACAACAGCATGATAAAACACACCAAGGTGGTCCTTCTCATTAGGGTCCAGTACTAAAGTCACAAATATGGCAAGAGAGAAACTGAGAATGTACAGAACAAAGTTGTGTGTTATTACAAACTCTGTAGAAACAAGCAACACAAAGCTAAACAGGGTTGACTCCAGTGAGTGGAAGGAATGCCCCCTCTTCGCCATGGACTGGGGAGCTTTATGCTGTGTGGATGTGCAGCTACACACAAAAGTATGGCAGTGTCACATTCCTATCCACAGACGTACGACATAGACAATTCAACTCAAAATGTGGAATCCTACCAGAACCTTCATGCCTATATCAATAAGATGCTCCCAAAAACACATGCTCAAGAAATGAAAAAAAAGAGGCTAGTGACTGAAACAAACTTCCCTTCCAAATGAATTCTTTCCTTCTAAATGTTCTTCTCCAGTTGCATTTGCCTAATACGTGAAAGTAAATCAAGGAGACTTAGCTCTTGTTGGTCTGTGTTAGCTTCTGATATGCACAAGTTATTTATATCTTCTGTTTAGAAAATCAAATTTAACTGCTGACCTGCATCTATGAGTCATTACTGAGCATGACTGTAGCAAGTCATTTGCTTATAGATGTAATAAAGTGTGAGGGTGACTTGTTGCTTCCATCATTTGCTTCTCCACTTCCCAGACATTGACACTTATCGACAAATCTGAAGCAGGATATCATTCGTCTAGGAAGGTTAAGGACTTACTATATGCCATGGCTTGGATAACTGTTCGTATGCTGAAGAATTGCACCCTAGGCTGGTGTTACTGGGAGATGAAGGAGTGTTTAAGAAATGCAGCCTTTCTGAGTTGTTGGTGGTGAATGTTCACCACCAACAAACCAGACAGGAAGCTCATAACTAGAATATACAGGGAGCTGAAGAAAAGTAAGCCTACCAAAATAAAGGGTCCTAATGAAAAGTGGGCAAATAAAATGAAGAGGCAGTTCACTCACGAAGAAGTACAAGTTGCCAATAGACACATGAAAAGATGTTCAACATCTCTAGCCATAAGACAGATGCAAATCAAAACAATGCTAAGATACCATCTCACTCCAGAGAAAATGGCCTATATCAACAAGTTATAGTAATCAGTGCTGGTGAGGCTGTGAGGAGAAAGGAACCCTCCTGCACTGCTGATGGGAATGTAAATTCGTACAACCACTTTTGAAAGCAGTATGGAGAGCTCTCAAAAGACTAGAAATAAATATCCCCTTCAATCCAGAGACACCCCTCCTGAGAATATACCCAAAAGAGGCCAAAACAACATAACAGAGATATATGTATACCTATTTTCATAGCAGCACAACTAACAATAGCTAAAATATGGAAGTCACCAAAATACCCATCAACAGACCAATGGATATACAAACTGTGGCATTTATACATAATGGAATACTATGCATCTATAAAGTCCAATAGCATGGAGGCCTTTACAGGCAAATGGAAGAAACTTGAGAACATCATACTTAGTGAAGAGTCAGAAGCAGAAGGTGAAAGATCGAATGGTCTCTCTGATATGAGAGACCCAGATCACAACTCCTTTGGAACTTAAAACAAAAAACAAAGTGAAATGGGGGTAGGGCAGGAGGGAGGGAGGGGTGGCGACAGGGAGGGACAAAAGGAGAGTGGGAAAGTCCTTGTCATCTTGACAAGATATGTAGGTGCACAAAATGCTAAACTTCATTGTAAGCGTTAAATTTTGCACTTATACATATCAATAAAATGGGGGGGGGGGAATGCAGCCTTAGGGGAGGTTCTTAAATCATCGCTTGAAGGGGACTATAGAACCGCAGTCACTTCTTCCTCTTCGCTCCCTGGCCACAAGGTGATTGATTTTGTTCTGCCATGTGCATTGCCATGATGTGCTGCCAAAGCAAAGAGGCCAACAGATCGTGGAATAGAACCACCAAAACTGTAAGCAAAAATAAGTCTGTTCTACCTCAATTACCTCAATTATTTTATAATGAAAAGCTAAAGTGCTGCTTAACGTTACACCTTGCCAGCAATATTCACCCCCAAGTTTGAGGTCAAACAGCCCTGAACAGCCCTGGCCATCACAAGAGTAAAATGGGCCTTCTCTTTTTATTTTAAAGGGACTCAAGATATGACAGTTGAACCAATGTCTCACCATAAAGTGCAAGGGAAGTGACAGAAAGAGTGACAGACAAATTAAAGAGTAAGTTCTGTTTAGCAATTTTGGGTGACAGCACTTAAAATTTTTAGCTCTAGGATTGTTTAGAAATGACAGTATGCAGCTGAGAAAGGCAGCTTACCCATTATAAAAAGGAATTTGTATGTGAACTTAGAAAAAGCAGTCTTCAAAAGTGAAAAAGGCTTTATCCATGTTATTTAAATAGTAACCCATTAACCTTCTATACAGTCTTCAGACTGGCAATTGGCACATTTCATCAGTAGCCTAATGTTTGAAACAAGGCTTGTAGGTAAATTTTTATTTCTCCATTCCCACAAAAAAAGTCATTATATATTGGACTTGGCATCCATTCGTTACTGTTATTGTTATCATTTTTCTAAGCAATGGGCTTTCCTATCACAAGCATCAACTCCTGGCCAGAGGAAGATATCAAGACTTGATCTGCCTTTAGCAAGGTGCTCCCTGCATGCGACAACAAATGACACCTAAACTTGTATTTATCTCATTATAGGATGCAATCATGTCCTGAGCACGCATTATGTACTAGAGACTATACAAGATGCTTTATACTTACCTGCCTCTGATACATACAACGGACACTCAATAAATGTATGTTGGTGGAAGACAGGAGAAACGAAAGAAGGGAGGGAGGAGAGAAAGTTTCATTATAACTTATGGCTCTTACCAAGCACTTACTCTTTAGAGTCATTTTAAGAACTTCCAAAACAAGAAGTTGAGCAGGTGTAAATATGATGTTTTCATTCACATTTATTGAAGCAAGTCCCAAACCAGGCTATATACAGGCCAAGTGACCTTTTGATTTTTGCACTCAGTCTTCAATCATGTATTCTGTTGTCAGTGCCTTAAACTAATAGCTCAGACGTACAGAAGTTCTTAAAAACTGAGTGCTTTTCCCTCCACAGCAACTCTGCAATGAATCTAGTTACCAAAACCTCCCTGCTTCTCCTTTGTGTTTGCATTCCCATGATGTGAAGTCACGAAGCGATGCCTAAGGTTGCATAAGAGACTATCTGACACAGCATAATTGAAAGATGAGTTTAAAGATCCAGACCTGGACTTTGTTGTCACCGAAAGAGATAAATCAGCACCAGAACCTGTCCAAACATTCGTCACAAACAAGCCTCAAAATGTTTTATATGAGCTAAAGCTAAGCTTTTACCTTGTCTGTATCTTAAAATGTTGATTCATCCCAGTGCTATACACTTGCAAGTAATAATAAAAATGATTTGCTTATAAGAAAGAAGGAGAAAATAAAATGGCTAGGCTTCTAATGACTAGACAGACATTTTGAGCAGGTGAGGACGAGCTGGCCCCTCACGAAAATCTATACTATATTATGGGTTGAATTTCAACAGCAATTTTAAAATTTTTCATTATGAAGGATGAAATTAGAAATATACCACCTTTAAGGCAAAAGTGTTGTGGATCTTCTCATTAATTCTGTGTTTTGTTGGTAATGTTTCATTACAGATCACAAAATAAATATATTTTGTAAACTACAAACTGAATTATATGCCTTTATTTCCATTGTATTGAGGAGATCTGGGGAAGAATGGCATTGTCACTGTCACCTGGTACTGATCATATCGTTATTACTAACTTTAAGTTAGTCTAAGCCATCCACATACTTTGTATCTCCAAAACAATCAAGCAAACAGCCACTCCAGTGGATTTATTTTTGCATCGTTCCCAGTCCAGCCTCATTCCAAACTAGGTGCCACTCAATTCTTAACCCATGGCCTGAACCTTCATTTATGGCTCCATTTCTGTATTTTAAAGTTTGTTATTGAAGAGAATAGAATCACACAATTTTCTTAATACATGAAGAAAAAATAATACTCAAAATTTAATTTTAAAAATCTTTAGGGTTATAAAAAGAAGTAGATTTTCCTAACCTGAGAAATAATATCATAAGCCTGTAGCAATCATCATATTTAATGGTAAAAACTATAGAATCATTTTCATTTACAGCACAAACAAAATAACATATCCTCTCTCCTTGTAACACAGCTTCTATTCAATATTATACTGGAGATCATACAATAAGGTAAAAAATGAAGTAATTATACAATTTTTAAATTATAGTTTCCATACAGTATGAAGATATACACAGAAAATTCAAAAGAATCTACAAACTATTGAAACCAATAACAGAGTTCAACAAAATTTTTAGAAGAGAGTAATTTGTCTACAAAATATATCAAATTCTTACTGTAGTTCAGGTATAGGTCTAGGTACTTTCCATATATTATTAAGTAATGATTTCAACTAATCTAATAAGTAACCCTCTGAGAACAACTCAACAGTCTTAGAGGATATTCAAGCACAGTAAGTGTGTATGAGTTACTAATATGGGCTTAGTTGTATTCCACAAAACAGATTATGTTGAAGCTCTAACCTTTGGTACCTATGAATATGACTTTATAGAAAATGAGATCTTTACAGACATAATCAAATAAATATAAGGTTTATACTCAGGGATTCCACAGAAAGCACAATGAATAGGGTAGACAGACATAAAAAGGGATGGGAGAAGGACTTTATTAGGAAATTGTCTCATGGCAATATGGCAGCTGAGAAGCTCCACAAGAAGCCAAGTGCATGCTGGCAACCATCGGATGTTGATGGCATGGCTCGCCCTACTCCAGAAGCTTTAAATATAGGGAAAAATAAGATTTGACCTCAGTCTCCAGTCAAAGGTCTGATAATCAGAGAAGCTGTTGGTACAAGGCTCAGAGGCCAAAAACCCAGAAGGTCTAGAACTTCTGATGTCCAGGGAGAAGATGGATGTCCCAACTCCAGGAGAGGTGGGGAAATGGAGAGAGGGAGATGGAAGAGGAAGGGAGAGAGGGGATTTTTTTGTCATATTGTTTTATCCAAGGTCCAGCCAGTTTATCTTCCCCAACCTGTCCACTAACTCACAGGTCCACCTCTGCCGGAAACATGCTGATAGATGTACCCAGAAACAGTACTTGATCTTTTCTTCAGGTTCCTTAATCATACCACACTGACACCTAAAATTTACTATTATAGGGTCGTGTAGAGTATTCTCAAAGATAATATAACATTGTTCTTATTAGAAGAAGAAAGTCTAAGGACTGAAAGCAAGGAGTTTTCAGAAAGGCTGTTGTTCCATCCACACCTTGACTTCCAGCAGCAGAACTGTGAGACAATAAACATCTATTATTTTTGGCCACCTACTTTATGGCACAAATTAATTCAATTAAACCCCAAAGGCTATTTTTGTGGAATGTGACAAATTACTCCTAAAATTCACAGAATTACTAAACAATTTTGAACAATCAGATGTAGACTTACTTTATAACAGGAATGAAAACTTAGAATAAAGATATATTGATTCAAGTAGAATGTTTATGAGACAAGGCTAGACCAATAGAAAGTGGAAAGAAAAAATAGAGATTAGAAACTGAGAAATGCTTGTACACAAGTCCTGCACTTGTCAAAATGAGATCACAGATAGGACGAAAGGAATTAATTATTCAGAACACATGATTAGAAGCAGTGAGTTGGACATGAAGAAAAAGATAGATTACTACTTAACATCTAATCAAATCCAAATAGAACAGATACAAATGCAGAAAGTGTTAACATTTAGAAAAAAGCAGAGATGACATAGATTATAGGAAGTAAAGTCCATTCGGTATGAGACAGAAAAAAGCAGACTATAAAGGATAAAACTAATATATATGATATTAAATTTGTAAAACTTGTATTCAATAAAAATACAATTCAGAGGCAAAGCACAATTAATAGACTCAGAGAAAGTATTTACTACACACGTTAACAAGAATTTAACATACAAAATTTGCAGGAATCCTACAAATGTATAAGAAAAGGTAGAAAAACAGTAAGAGTGATAGACTAAGGATATAAACACATAAAAGTTATTAAACACTAGCAATCAGAGAAATACAAAAACTCATTCAAGTTCATTCAAATTCATTCAATTGACAAAAATCAGGAACTCTGATGATGTCACATTTTGGTAAGGATGTGAAAGAAGAAGAATTTTGAACACTTGTACCAACACTGCTGATAGAAAATGAATTCATAAAAAGCATACTTAAGAATTGTTTATGTCTACGACAGTCAAAACTATGCACATCCTTAAACTCTACAATTCATCTTCTATACATAGCATTTGGGGAAACTCATCTCAGTGTATACAACAAATTTGTAAAAGAATGTATATTGCAGAACAATTTATTACAGTAAAGATCTAGAAATTACCAACAGTAGATTTGATTGATTATAGTTACAATCATACCATACAGGGATTAAAATAAATAGATTATGCAGGTGCACACAATGCTCAACTTCATTGTGAACCTTAAATTTTGCGCTTATACATATCAATAAAATGGAGGAAAATAAATCGATTAAAATTATAACAATAAGGTACAAAAATATGTAAAAACTCCATTTTATAGAAAGTTTAAAGCAAAGCAATATTATGCATGATTTGTGGATATTTACATATATTACAACATAAAACATTCATGGGAATGATAACAAATTTAGGATATTTAGTAAAAGGTTAAGAATTGAAATAAAAGACTGGGCTTTTGAAACAAAAGAGACTGGCTTTTAGATCGTATCTATAACTTTATAGTGAATAACTGCAATATTTCATTTGAATGAAAATGTTAAAATATGTTGAAGTCAGAAAGAATGCCAGTTTAAGTCCTAAGTTCAGCACTTGCTGTTAAAATTTAGAGCCTGCCTTCAAGTTCTATAAATAAGATAATAGAATGTAGGAATTATATTTAATCCTCTAATTACTCTCAGCTTTAATCAAGCCTTTATTAACATAATGTCTCTAGCTTGGGGTCTTAAAACCTGAGAGGAGATTTAAGAAGAGCAATCGAAACAATGAAAACTAAGTAGGTAATGGGAACTGGATGTGGTGAGACTAGTAGAAGACAGGAAAGAAGAAAAGCTTCTGAGACAGATGCACGATTTTCTCTTTAAATACTTAATGTCTGGCTCAGTTAACAGGTTGGCTGTCCGATGGTATGTAATAAATCATTCCAAAATATAGTATGTTAAAGCAATTGTAATTATTTATTTTGTTCATGTATCTAAACTGAGATCAACACTTCAATGGGGGTTGGAGGAAGAGCACAACGGTTAGAGGGCTTGCCTAACAAGTACAAGGTCCAGAGTTCAATTCCCCGGCACCACACGATCCAGCTGTGGTGCCACAAGCCTGGAATCTCAATACTTAGGAGGGTAATGGAGGAGGACTGCTGTGAGTTCGAGGCTAGCTTGGGCTACATAGTGAGTTCAGGATAGCCTGCACTACAAAGTGAGACTCTATCAGGAAAGAAAGGAAAGAAAGGAAAGAAAGAAGAAAGGAAGGAAGGAAGGAAGGAAGGAAGGAAGGAAGGAAGGAAGGAAAAGAAAAGAAAGAAAGGAAGGAAGGAAGGAAGGAGGGAAGGAAGGAAGGAAGGAAGGACAGACAGACAACAGACTTCACTAGGGACAGTTCACTGCTGTGCCACATGGCATCAGCCATCTCAGCTCACCTGGAGCCAGAAGATCCACTTTCATTACAATTCACTACAGAAGTCATACGGATTATTAGCTAGGTCTCTGACAAAGCTGTGGGGCATAATTCCCAGTTCCTGTCCCTGTGGGAATTGCCATGGGCTTCTCGACCCTTTTCTCATCATAATGCCTGGGTTCCAAGAATGAACGTCTCCTGGGAGAAGGGTAGGACTCTTTTATACCCCATCCTTAGAAGTCGGTCACTTTCACCTACTGACTCTCTTCTATTGATTGAGATAGTCACAAAGTCCTGCCCACTTTCAAAGAGAAGGGACTTAAATGCCACCTATGGCAGAATGACACAGCTGTAGAAACACATTGGTTGGGAAGACATTATTTCATTGTTCTAAAATGCACTTGTCCATACTAACAACTTTACTCAAATCCCTCTCCACTTCCTTTTGGTTTTTTGTTTGCTTGCTTGTATTGTTTGTTTTAGTGCTCAGGTAACAAAGACCATCATATTATCATCTTGCTCAACAGCAAGAAACACTATTCTCTGCTTTTAATCTCCACAAATGCAGACATATTTGATGAATCTACACATTACATAGTAGTAGTAGTGCATTGAGAAATCTTCAAACATTGTTTCTATGACCAAAACTCGGGAAAGGATCACCAAAAATATTCACGTTTCAGATGACTTTCTAGTTGAATGTTGAGTTTAACTAAAATAATGTGACAGCACATTCATATTTCATGTAACCCAGTATCAAAACCATGTGCAGAAATATCAGCACACTAGTTGAATTTGGGGGAATTCCCATAGCAGTATTTCTGCCACCCATTAGACATTGGCAGAAAGTAACTCATACATTAAATCAGATCTTGAAGTATTTTTAACCCCAAGAAACACAAGACAAACTTTGCAAAGTTTTTCTTTGGAGTTCTTTAAATTATGTGACTTGTGATATTTCATTTCAATGGTTGAAAGAGACAGTATTTATCAATTCAAGAATCTGTTAACTGACTACATCGCTTTATGGTTTCCACTTCCATCCTATCCACTAATAGAATACATTGTCTTCTTCAGTAGTGCTAAACCCAGAAAACTGACCATCATTTCACACCAGAGTACGTCCTTTCACGTCTTTCTTGATGGAACTCGTAAGCATGCTACCTGGGTGGATGCCAGCTCGAGCTAACTAGTACATGAAATAAGTTTCCCTGACTTCACCAGGTTGGTGCTTAAACTCCACCTCTGGTAAACTGAAATATATTACATTTTAGACAGTCAGCCATTTTTGACTAACAAAAAATAGCGATTTCAAAAGGTATTGGCCAATTCAGTGAAGTGGTGACTTATTTGTCATCTTAGCTACTTGAGGCAGGAAGATTGTTTCAGGTCATGTAGGAGTTGGGGCCAGCATCATCAGCAACACAGGAAGACTTAGTCCTTTAATTGTGCGTGTGTGTGTGTGTGTGTGTGTGCGCGCGCGCGCGCGCGCGCGCGCGCACGCGCATGCATTTGATGAATTTCTTGCAAAACTCAAAAAGTCAAGGATTTGATATAAGTTTAGTCTTGACTAATGATACCTGAAAAATCAAACTTTTTCCTCGGACATAAGGTTCTGGTAAACCAAGAAAGTGGCACTACTAAGCCTTAAATAAACTAACCTGTTCAGTTCCCTATGTGGGAACCACTCCTTGAGCCAGTGGAGCATCAGAGAAGTAAAGAAGAAATCCTTGTTGCCCAGACTAATTTTTTTTTAGCTGCTATGTGAGTTATCTAGTAAAACATAAATGTGGCAGCCTTTAAGAATAGGTTTAATATTATTGGATTAAGCCTTTGGAGATTTGGGCAGAGAAAGAAGTGAGTATTGAACCCACAGAGTATTGGGTAATATTCCCAACTATTTTTTTTTTTGATTTTTATTTTGAGACAGGTTCTTGTTAAATTGCCAGAGTTGAACTTGAGATCTTCCTGCTTCATCCTCCCGTACCTGGGGTTATAGGTATACAACACCATGCCCAGATTTGTAGATTCTAAATTATTCAAATTTAGCAGTGGTTAGAGATTATTTCCTGAACTGTGAAGAAACAAATCCTAATTTACCATTAAGAAGCTAAGAGTACTAAAAGAACCCTTAATTAATACTTAATAAGTACTTAATATTATAATTAGGATCCATTAAGTAGACATTCACAGAAAGTATTACCAAAATGGTTAGCAGATATGGTTACTATAACAAAGTAATAAGGCTGCAACAGGGTTTAGAAGGTAATTGCTAATTTCAAATATTACAAAAAAATACCATATGCCAAGAACATTAGGAAGAGATGTATAACTTTAAAACACAATAATTTGGACTGGAGAAATAGTACAGTGGTTAGAGCACTTGCCTAGTGAGTGCAAGCCCTCAGTTCACATAAGGCAGGCATGGTGGCACATGTCTATAATCCCAGCACTTGGGAGGCTGAGGCAAGAGGATTTCTGGGAGCTCAGGACCAGCCTGGGCTACAGAGGGAGACCCTGTCTCAAAACAAAGTGAAGCAAAGCACAAAAATACATTAATCTCATTTGATAATCTTTGAGAATTAACATAGGATGAATATATAAGTACTGTGAGTGTTTGGGAGAAGTACAAAGTTCACTAGTTTAATGTTTCCAATTAAGTTTTAGAATTTGTCATGTCTTTAAGGACATGAGAAGCCTTAGTTCTACTTCAAGTGCTCCAAGTTGAGAAAGAATCACAACGAAAGAATAAAAATTACATTAAGTTTAACATGCACAATATGCTCTTCTGACCTTCTCTTTCAAGTGTAGTAGGTAGCTGTAACACAGCCTTCTGGATACGGGAGGGAGACGAACTGCTTTGTACACTCAGCTATCAAATTCCATCCCACATCCTCTCTCCAATCACTATGGTGTGTGGCCAGAGAGAAAACAATGAGAGCAAATTCATACCTCTCATTTTTTCACGTGGTTGATTAAAATTCAACGATCACTGTCTCATTACATTTGAACCTATACTGTTCATATTTCTATAAATTCCTCAAAATCTACATATCGCTTTCTAGCCACTGTCTTTAAATGGCATGTATAATGGAATTTTGGAAAGTGTGTCCCATGGATTATTGTGACATAAGAGCTTCGTGTCAATGCTGGGTCAAGGAAGTTTACTTGCTTCAGTTCTCATCAGGTCTTTTACACACAAACAATTAATGCATTTCTTAAGGTGCACACGGTGTACATTCTGTCCCAAGGTTATTTCAATCATGGGAAACATTCTGTAAAGATATCCTGGCACATCTTACAAAATTGAGTTTAAGGCGTATCTTGTAATAGTGTCCTGACACCAATGTGAACTATGAGTTTCTTACTCACAGGTCTCCTGTTAAAACTTCCTATTTATCTTCCTCAGATTCAAATAACTTCTATATATGTGTCATGAATTTACTTACTCATTAAAGTTTATCAAATGTCTGTGTTCCAAGAACTGTTACAAGTTTTAGAAACATAGAAGTAAGTGATTTTTAAAATACCCCTCTTCTAATAGAACTGACATTCCAGTTAGGGGAAGTGCCAATTAACACATAAAGGCAAGTGCCAATAAATAAAAACAGATAAACTGAAAGGAAATGGGCTTCAAATGAATGACAGAGCTTCCTGGGAGAGGGAAAAGTGATTGCAACAGTTTACATGAGCAATGCACATGATTTCTCTGAGAAGGAGACATTTGAACTAAAGAAATATGAAGTAGTTCTTACCTGTTACTCTTCTTCTTGTCCTTTGCACTACTTTTAATTAAGTGAATAAGTGCAGCTAGAAGAAAAAAAGAAAACATATTATGGGATGAAAAACAATAATTGCTGCGTATATAACCCTCTCCATCCTGTCCCCAATTCTACAATCAGGCTCTTTAATAGTTTGTGATTTTTGTTTTTCTGACAATTGACACTATATGGAAGCCATAAGTGGAGATGCATAGCATAAGAAGAGAAAACTGAGGTTTCCTCTATGATAAATGAAAGCCTAAAAATTTTACAGATCAGTGATGTACTGTGTCATGTTTTGATACATGTATACACTATGTAATGTCTAAGTCAGGTTAAACATGTTTATCTCCCCAAATATTTGGCATTCTTTCTGGGTGAGAACTTTAAAAATCCTTTCTTTTAGCTTTTTGGGGTATATACAATATATTTTTGTTATGTACTGTAACCTTACTATGCAAAAGCACTCCAGAACTTCCTTCTGTGTAACCATAACTCAGTGATTAGCATATCCCCAACCCTTCTCCAATCCCACTTTCCTAAGGTTCTGGTAATCACCATTCTAGGCTTCTCTTCCAGAAGACTGGCTTTTTGAGATTCCACACATGAGTGAGATCACAAAGTTCACAAAGTTTTTGTCTCTCTGTGCCTGGCCTATCTCATTTAAAACAATGATTTTCAGTTCCATCCATGTTGCTGCAAATGACAGGATTTCTTTCCTTTTTGTGTTTCAGTAGTATTCCATTGTGTATGTGTACATATTTTTATCTATTTGTTAATTCATAAACACTTAAATTGTTTTCATTTCTTGGCTTTTGTATATAGTGCTGCAATGATCATGAAATTGCAGATGTCTCTTCAACATACTAATATACATACACATATATGTGTGTGTGTGTGTTTAAGTTTATGTTAATATATGTATATATACATAGTGTGAGAATCTTGACTGGATTGAAAAATGACTGGCTAAGAGGTGTGTATCAGATTAGTAAAATGCACTTCTGGGTTTGCCTTGGGAGAGAGGAGGAATGTTCCAGAAATGACTGCCATGCAGGCCAGCAAACTGAGGAGAAATGATCTGCCTTGACCGTCAGTAGCATCATCCAATAGGCTTGCAGATCAGATGCAATAAAATGGGGAAGGAGTAAATCAGCCCCCGTTTGAAAAGATCCACTGGGCTGGAGCCAGCCAGTACAGCTTTTGCTACTGCCACTGCCCATGAACATGAGATTCCAGCTTCAATCTTTCAACCATATGCTGACACCAGCTACCTAAGTCTTCCCTTCTCTGGGAGCTGCTATGACCAGTATTGGTCTGAAGCTGCATTCTTGATCCTTCTTCTTCTGGAGCTTTCAGCATCTTGGACTGAGCAGCTATTGACTGGGTCCTCTGGATTTCCAACATGACATTGTGGACTGTCTCATTCTAAAGAACCCTATCCAAAAGGGAGGATGGCAGTATTTTATGGTAGCTCCATTATAAAAATTTTTTCCAAGAAAACTTCATATGATATTCCACAATGGCTGTACTAATTTATATTCTTACCAACAATGTGAAAGATTTTCCTTTTCTCTGTATCTTTGCCAGTACCTGTTATCTTTAATCTCTTTAACCATAGTCACTGGAACTAGATAAAGATGATATGTCATTGCAATTCTGATTTCCTTCCTTCCCTGATGATTAGTTGTATTGAATCTTTTAAGTACCTGCTATCCATTTGAGAAACTTGTATTAAAACATATAAATATTTGCCATTTTTAATTCAGGTTCTTTGAGTTTTTATTATTGAATTGTTGGAATTTCTTCTATATTCTGGATGTAAACCTCTTAGACATATAGCTTACAAATCCTTGATCCCATACTGTAGATGTCTTTTCACTCTATTGATTGATTACTTTGCTGTACAAAAGCTTGTTAATTTTCTATGATCCTTTTTGTCTAATGTTTCTTTAACTTCCAGTGTTCAAAGTCTTTCCCCACCACCCACCCAAAAAAACATTGCTCATTCCAAAGTCCTAAAGCATTTCATTCCAGCAGTTTCATGTTTTGAATCTTACATTTAAGTCTTTAATCTATTTGAGTTGGTTTTCATAACTGATGAGACGTAAGGGTCTATGTTTATTCTTCTGAATAACAATACCCAACTTTCCTAGCATCATTTATAATAAGGACTACCCTTTCTCTAGTAAAATGCAGCTAGATGGCTGTAAAGTGAACACTGAAGCCATAAGCCAAAGTGAACCTTTCCTTTCCTAAAGCTGACTTACTCGAATATTCCATCATACCAACAGAAAGCCAACGGAGCTCTAAGTGGGTTTACTGGTGGCACTTGGGCTTTTCTATAATAAGAACATGTAATCTGCAAATACAGGCAATTTGATTTCTTCTTTTCCAAATTGGATGCCCAAGTGCCCTGGCTAAGACTTTTAGAACTATGTTGAATAATAGGGATCTTGGACTTCTAGGGGTTTTAGAAGGAACTCTTTCAACTTTCTCTTTTTCCTCATCCTACCCATTGTTTTACTACAAATGGCATTATTTGCTGAGATAAATTATTCTGTACCTAAAATGTTCAGAGTTTTTATTATAAAAGGATGTTGATTTTTTTCAAATGCTTTTCTGTATCTATTTAAATGACTATGCAGTTTTTCTCTTTCATTCTATTGATGTAGAACACCATGTTTGTTGATGTGCATATATTGAACTATCCTTGCATCCTAAGGATGAATTCCAATTACGATGAAGAATAATCTTTTTGATGTGCTGTTGGATTGAGTTTGCTAGTTTTTTGTTGGAGATTTTTGTGTTAATGTTCATCAAGAATATTTGCCTATGATGTATTTTTGTTGTTGTTGCTATGTCTTCTCTAGTTTTGGTATCATGGTACTGTTGGGCCTGTGAGTGTCCGGAAGAATTTACTTGTTTATTTATTTATTCATTCATTCATTCATTTACATTAATTTCTTGAATAACTTGAAAATTGTTGTTTTTGTTCTGTTGTTCTGTTGTTGCTGTTGTTCTGTAAATATTAGGTAGAACCTTAGTAATTCAATTATGTTGTTCTGGGCTTTTCTTTGATAAAAGGTTTTTTACTACTATTTCAGTCTCAATAGAATTCATCTACTCATGTTTTCTATGTCTTTATGATTTAGTCTTGGTGAGTAAATTCATATTCAAATCCATTTCCATTATGATTAGAACAGATACTTTATTAAAAGATAAATTATTTGAATTTGATTTATTGCAGCTTATTTTATGGCTTATCTTAGCATCTACCCTAGGGAATTCTTCATGTGCTAATAACAAATGCATACACAGGAGTTGTTGGATGGAATGTTGTGTACATGTCTGTGAGATTCATTTAGTCTAGAGTGCAGTGCACTATTTCTATGCTGATATTCTGTTTCTGTCCATTGCTGAAAGTAGAATGCTAAGTTTCCTAACTATTACTGTTTGAAGCCTATGTTTTCTTTAGATCTCTTCATATTTGCTTTATATATTTGGGGGCTCCAAAATTAGGTGCGCATATATTTAGAATTGTTACTTCCCCTGCTGACTTGACCTTTAGTCATTATATAATGACCTTTCTTGTCCCTTTTTAAAGTCTTCCTTATCTGATATGACCATGACTGCTCCTGCTTTCTCTTGGACTTCATTTGATTAGAATATCTTCTTCTATCTTTTCATTTTCAGTCTATGTGATTTTATCTTTAGAGTTGAATTGAGTTCCTCATAAACAATATATAACTGTATCTTATTTCTTAATCTATGTCATTTAATTCAAACATTTAACTGATTTGCTTTCAATGTAATTATTAACAAAGTCTTACTACCAGGATTATGTAACTTGTTTCCTAGTTTTGTGGTAGTTCTTTTCCTTCTTTTCCCCCTCTCTTATGGTGGTCCCTGGTGGTCAATGGAATTTCTCTAATGGTAAATTTTGACTCCTTTTTCATAATTTTTAATTTGACTATTATAGATTTTTGCTTTGTAGTTACCATAAGGCTTAAAAACACATCTCCTGATTCTAAGAAGCTACTTTTAAATGACAGCAGCTTGATATGATCATAAAGATAAGAACAGAACTCAACCAATAAAAATGTAATATTTTTACATTCCTATAGTAATTGTTCAAAATCTTGCTACATTTTAGTTTGCTTCTTGTTTGGATTGTGACTTTCTTCTACAAATAGTCTCCACCTTAACAATCATTCAACTTGTGGCTTTTCAATTTTGTGATGCTGTGAGTTTGTACTGGTCAGCTTTCTCATTGCTGAGGGAAAAAATACCTGACATACAGAACTTATGGTGAAGAAGTTAAAATTTGGCTCATGATTACAGAGCATTCAGTCCAGAATTGGCTGACTTCAGGCAGAAGTGGTATGGTGGAAGAGCCTGGAAGGGAAAATCTGTTCAACTCATGGCAACCAGAAAAAAAAAAGAGAGAGAAGAAGAGGCCAGTGACCACATATGTACCCTGAAGTAGTCAGGTTTTCTGTTGCTGGAACTAATTAGCTCTACACCTACACTTAGAAAAGAAAAAAAGAGGTTTGTTTGAAACATGGTTTCAAAGAAGTCATCTCATGAACTCTAGGATGGCTTCAAGGCAGAAACATCATGAATAAAAGAGCAAAGCTGTTTATTTTTGGGGGAAATAAGAATAAGAGCAAGAGAACAGCACCAGAAAGAAATGGGCAAGTGATCACCTATATACCTCAAGATCACGCCACCTTACTGATTCCTCAACACACCCGTAAGTGTCATGTACCAATTCCCTGAATGGCTCTCAAGTCAAATTGACAATCCATACTAAACCTTCATATCCTATCTCCTTCCAAGTTAATACACAAATACAGCTCTTTAAACCATATATTACTCTTCAAATAAAGGCAAGGTTATAATTCTGCCTGACATAATACAGCTACCCCATATACAACCAAAGCACAATAATCCCTTTCCCCAAAGTTTCAGCAGTTCAAGAATTGCTAAAAAAAAAAAAAAAAAAAAAAAAAAAGGTGAATGCAATTCTCCTCCAACTTTCAGCTGTAAATCATCAAAACAAGTTATATAATCCCAAGGTACAATGGCACAGAATAAACATTCTCATTCTAAAAGGAAGAAATGCAGGGGTAGAAAAGTATAGTAGAAAAACAATACCAAAACCCAGAGGATAAACATTATGTCCTACAGCTTCATGTCCAACATCCAAAGCCCCTTGTATGAGTTTCAAGGGGCTTGGGTGGCCCCACTCTTAAGACCTTGCTGGTTGTAACCCACATGGCCACTTTCTGGGGATAGCTCCAGCCATGGTCTTTGATGTTTCCTTTGCAGATGTTTCATATTCCTGGCATCTATCAATTATAAGTTCTTCACTAACCTTTAGATTCATTCTCACAGCTTCATGTACTGCCTTCTCAGAGCTCTATTCCTGCCACAAAGGTCTTCCTTTGAAATCTGAGTGGAAACCTCACTGGTATCATGCCAATAATACTAGCAAAGTGAATGCTATCAGAGTCTTCCAGCAATTCAAACAATACCATCAGCTGCAGTGGCTTCTCAGTGCCTGTACAGTTGAACATAGCAAAATAAATCTTACAAAATCAATTTCCTAGGCACCCTCTCTCAAAGAGGAAGCCAAGAGCTCCATTCTCAAATGAATGGTTTAAAATTTTACAGACTGGAATGAGAATTTGGGGCTTTCTGAGATGCCTTTAAGGTAGCTTTCTTCTATCCCTCTTCAAAAAGCTTTTTTTTTCTTTTTTTTTTTTCTTTTTTTTAGTAACCATACTTCCTTTGGCTCCAAATTTATATATAGTTTCATGGAGGCCCAAATTTAAGTTTTTTCAAATTACACTTCTCTGTTTCCTGCTGATGGATTTCTACTGTAAAATTGAGCTTAGAATAGTCAGCATTATTCATGCTACAGCCTGAATGTTGGACAGCCTTGAAAATTCTCCTTCTAGATTAATTAGTCTACCATTCTTAACCTTAGTCTCCCTCAAAGTCTTAGGACAGACAAAATGAGGGCCAAATTTTGCCAGGGTATAACACGCATGGCCTCTACTCCATTTGCCAACAGGGTATCTGTTCCCAACCACAATCTTCTTAACCTGACCTTTACTGTCTGCACTTGTATTATCACTCTGATCTTCTGAGCTCAATCAGAATCACTCCTCAGGCTCTGCTTACAGTATCCTAAAGTTTCTCTAGCTTACACCTCCAAACCTTTCCAAATACTTCCCACAAACAAGTTCCAGGGGCTTCTGAGTTATATAGTCAAGTATAGTCACAGCGGTGACTTCACTCTGAGTGCCAATTTTCTGTATTAGTTAGGTTTCTCATTGCTAAGACAAGGTACCTGACCCAAAAAGCTTTGAGGAGGAGAGGTTTCTTTGGCTAATGGTTTAAAAATGGTCAGTCCATAATCACAGCTTGTTCCCAGACAGTAACATTAAGGTGGAAAGACCTAGTGGAGTAAACCTGATTAGCTCATGGCAGGTGGGAAGCAAGGTAGAAAAAAAAAAAAAACCCACAGAGGAAGGATTGAGTGATTAGATACAGACACAAAGGTCACACGTCTCTGATCCACTGAGACATACCCAGGCATGTGTCTCACTAATTCCCTAGTAGCTCTCAAGCCAATTAAAGTGACAGTTAAGCTTAACCATCATCACAAAAAGCAAAGTACACTCTGTAGAATCCTTCAAATTTTCAATTTCTATATTTTCTTGTGCTAGGGCTATACAATGTAATACTCTCTCTCATGATGCTGGGCAGAGTCAGTGAGACAGAGTTCAAGTCATACACACACTCAGTCACCAGAGGACACAACCAAATTCCAAGTGAAGAAATGAAGTGTATTTACTGATTTTCTTACAATGTTTTCAAATTAGGTTTACTAGAACATAGCTTCACATGGTTGTTTGTTCTCCTTTTCAAACTCTCTTTTCTGTGTTCTTATCCAAGAAAAAATATGCCTGCTTTACCCTATTCTTCATGTCATCAGCTCTTAACCAATTCTGTCTGCTATTTGAAACCGGTTCTTCCATTCCACTAAATCATGTTTCAAGGGGCTCATGATGTTTCTAGCACATTTACCATTCTTCAGTATCTTTCCATGAACTTAGAATTCAGCAGCTTATTTGCTCCATTTTTTCTCTTCCATGGATTTTAGTCTCATTTTTCCAGAATATCCTAGTAACTGTCTTAGCAAAAATGCCTGCAAGTAAATGTTTCAAGTGCTTGTGTATTTAAAATTTTTGCTTTCCCTTCATGCTTTAATTGGATGTAATTTTCTCTCAAAACTTTGGAGGCTTTGCTTTATTGTTTTTAAGACCCCATATATTTTGATTGCTGAAAATCATTCTGATTATTCTTTTTGTTGTTGTGGTTAGTTATAGTTTTTTTTTCTAGAAGAGTCTCAGATATGCTATTTATTCTTAATATCTAAAACTTCATGGTCTAGATGTAGATTTATATCTTTTGCATATATTCATGTCATTTAATCTGCAGTTGGTAGGATTTTTTTCAATAATACAAACTCGAATCTTCCTATTCAACTCTATAAGTTTTTCTTCTTTTTTTGATAATTTCCTCCTCTATGTCCTTTCTGGTACACCTACTTGTTAAGGTTAAATATGGATAGATTCTTTTTACCTGCCAACTCAGAGCTGAAGTTCCTCTAGAAATCTCCCTGGCAGATGAGCTCTTTTCACTGTTAAAGTCCCTGTCAGGGTGTTCTAGGATGACATCTTCTCAATTAATAAAAATGAAAAAAACCAATCAACAGGCTTGTATCCTTTCCCCTTCCAAAAATTTTGTTGAAATGTTTCATCCACAGATGGCTTCAAGTTTATTCCTTTGTATATCCTACATTTTCATTTCAAACCTTTGTGCTCAGTCTACCATCTTGCCAGAACACCAGAAGTTTACTTTGGGTGACAGAGCTGAGATAAAACTGCTGCACCAATTTCTAAGCGATGCTATTTTTAAATATCAGAATATATTACACAACTTAAGTCACACCAAAACACAAGCTTAACTATTCAAGCATTTTATCACTGTAGACAGGACAAGAAAGGAAAAATCCATGCAGGTTTTCTTTTTCTTAAAAGAAAAGCAACAAAGTGCTATTCTTCTGGTTCTGTTGTTATTTTTCATTTTCACGTAGACTGTAGCTCTTCAGCTTGTACAGCTTTAAAAACATTCTTTTTCATTTAAGTGATATCTTAAAAGCTTCTCTGTGCAAAAACTTAAATGATTTTCAGGAGAGGTTTTCCCTGTGTCCTTGGATCAATTTCTGATTCTTTTAAGACATGTTACCCACTGTGATATTAACGTATTATTATAAGAATTGTAGCAGCAGGAAGCTGCTTTTTTCTTCCTCTGGAGAGGTAGAAAGGATGTGTGTCTACACTTTGTATGAGAGTTTCCTTGACATCCAACTTACAGTCTTGGAAGTGTAAGTGCTATAGTAACATCTCTTCACATAAGTGGCCTTTTAATGAACTCAAGGATATGTAAGCAAAACATAAATTTATATAACACTCAAATCTAGTTGTTTCAGAGAACTGAAATATATTTATTCAATAAATATCTGTGCTGAGCACAATATTTTGCCTAGAAAGGCACAGTCGATAAGACATCATGCTCTCAAGTAACCATTAGGTCTAATGAAAGGATACAAATAAGTAAACACCATATTTCCAAAATACGTGATCAATTCTATTGTGGAGTGATCATAAGATGCCATGAAAGCACATAAAGTAGGAAACAAATCTCATGAAGAAGGTTTGAGGAATTCAGGCGAAAATAAGTGGCTTCCTAAAGAGGCAACTTTTGAACTGAGATTGAAAAGGTTGGCACAAATTAGCCAGGGGAAGCATGTTGAAGTAGATGGGCCAAAAAGAACACTCCAGGCATCCAAAGTGTATGCATGAAGGCTGAAAGCTGAACCAGTCATGACTGCAAGCAAAGATGGCACAGACCACATCTTCAAACAGAAATAACTATGAGCTCGGCATAGAAGTTAGCTTCACAGTCTCTTCAAGAAAGTTTTGAGCTTATTTTTCTTGGTTGAGGTAATAATATGACTTACTCTCATTACAGGTTTACCAAATGTGAAGCACTGTACCTATTAGCTTCATGATAAGGTCACCTCTTATGAGGATCAAATATATGAACATGTAACACACCCTCAAGAGTTAGCAAATAAATTTACCATGGCCTACATAGCCCATATGGGAATGAAAAATATAAAAAATGTAGAGGCCTTTAAAAGATACTAGCTTTCTGCTATAACCACCCACATTTGCTGAAACCTTGACTTTTCACAGGGAACAACGCTCATCTGAACACTCAGTCAGAGCATTCTTATAAGTGGATTGCCCTCCCTCTGTGTCCTTTCACTGTTTTCCTGATTCTAGAACCCACTACCCAAAATTGGCATTGAGTGCTTGCTTCATATCTGCCCACTGAACAAGTTCCACTCAGAGAGCTGGGCTAATTTCAAATACCAGAATTCATGTAAGGTAATAAAGTAGAATAAATGTGTTCTATTAGGTAGAAAAAAACCCAGAGGAGGAGATTGAGAACAAAGCTGTTTGGGGCAGTGTCCTTAAAAGTCTGCCCCTAAAGGCAATGTTGGCTGTAGTATTTAGCTTCTGAGTTCTATGGAAATAGTCAAGTTGTACTATTGTGCAAATAAAAGGCTGTAGACCTCTGAGTACAAGCAGTAGCAGCTCATTATTCAGACAGAAGCAACTCAACTATGCATGCCCTCGAACTGAGCTCACTGTTCTGCTGCATTTCAAAAATATCCATCTGTTCCAAGAGAAGAAACAGGAAGTTTTGTTAATTATCTCTCACAACCCACTAGTTAGTTTCCAGAATAATCACTAAAGCCATCTTTCCTGAATAAATTTAACAAGTAAGTTACAAGATGCAATACAGAAGATAAACCTTACATTACTTGTCTTAAATGAACTGAATCTGTCAGTTGGCCAATTGCACACTCACTGCCTCTGAGCCCCTTCCTGTGTCCTCAGAACTCAACAGACTAAGTTATTTTCTGTACACAACTTTTTCGTATGACAATATTGATTCATAATGCAATATCACACGAGATTCATTATGCAAAACACTGTATGTTACACAACTGCTTGAAAGAGTTTCCGATTGAAGTACAATTTTGCTTCCAGATTCTATTAGACTCCCTCACAAATTTTTACACTATTACACAAAATAAATTCATGGGAAATTTTTGTTAGTTATTAGCTAATTTAAATATGTAGCTCTGAAACTTCTTCTCCTGTCCAATTATGTTGTCTTCACTAAGATTCCATGCCAGAAAGCTATAATGGTATTAAGGATCCACATGCCCAGTTGGACTCTTGCCATTATTCTATAAATCATTGCCAATTATGCCAATAAAGCATCCTGGGCAGTGATTGATTTCTTAGTTATGCAGTCAGCTGTTCTTCGACATTTTGTTTTCCTTCAAATGTCTCAATCATGGCCTAGTTTCCTGACACCATGATGGTTTACATTCCCCTGAAAGAGACATTTGTACACATCTGTTGGAGAAGGAGTTTAGAAATTCAGTGGAACCTCATTAATTCCATTTAGTTGTTGGGGAAAATAACACAAATTCCAGAAGATTCTGGGTTGTTTAAGATTTTAAAGAAATATAAGATAGATTCTCCCTACTTTTATTTATTCAAAATAAATTAGACTTGAAAAAGAATTACCTTTTGAAAAGTTCAGAGTCAATGAAATAAATACATGACAAATGCATAGAAATGAATGTACAAATGTCTAGGATTACCCTAACAATTGGCTGTTGTAACAGGTGAATCTGACTGTCACCTCTGAAACTCACCTGGAGTGTAATCCCTATCAGAAGGTGTTAAAAGAGTACAAATTTAATCCATTTATAGTGCTTAGAGACTCCGACTTTGGAAGGTGATTAGGATTTAGATAAGATCGTTAGGGTAGAGCCACATAGACTGAATGCTGGGGGCCTTATAAAGGAAGAAAAGATGCCACAAGATACACAAGACACAAGACACACACACACACACACACACACACACACACACACCATGGACACTCAGATCCCTGTCTTTCACAATGTGATGACCTGTGTCACTTCGTGACTCTTCAGAAAGAAGGTCATCACTAGTCATAGTCCCTCAACCTTAGATCTTCAGAACCAGAAGCTGAAATAAACTTTTTTTCTTTTAAATTTACATCCCTGGTGTTACTTTATTACCATAAGAAAGTGACTAGTACAGATGTCAACCTGGGTCACTTACTTATTAGCAAAAAGAGCTATACCTAGTTTCAGTCCTCGAATCAACTACTTGCCAAAATTCAAATAAATTTTTGATCAAATAAGTGAAATGTGGTTTTAATCTAAGGCTGGATATTTAGTAGTTCTGAGATATTTATCACTAGACCTAGTGATAGAGCAGAAAGTTCATAGACTTTGGAATCAAAAGGACTTATATTCAAATCATGACACTGCCACTCACCATCCTGTAGAATTTAATATTAATTCAGTCAAAAATATGTATTGTGCAACTACACTGTACTGAGGATACAGTAGTGGCAACAATACTGTTTTCTACCTCCTGGAGGTTAAATCTTATGGGCAAGGTGAAAAAGTAATTAGATAAATAAACAAGAAAGTTTCAGATACCGCTATATCTATAAAAAGTGAATAAAGTAAGGCTTAGAATAAGATAATACATTTGGTGGTGAGGGAAGGCTTCAAAGAGCAGATGATGTCCCCTCTGAGACCTAAAGGAAACAGAGGAGAGCCAGTTATGTAATGGCTAGGCGGGGACAGAATATTCAAGACAAAAGGAACATGCAGTGATTCCCACATTTGAATGTACTTGCTCTGTTTAAAGAATGGCACTGCACTTGTTTTATCAGTGACAAGTATCTTCACATGTGAGGTAGGAGTTACCACAAGGCCAACTTCGCAGTGTTACTGTTAAAGATTTATGTGTGAAGCATCTCAGCAGTGTCTACCACATCTTAAATGCTCAAAAAATTGAATGCTATTATTATCATTATCATTAGTGTAACTAACATACGGGACATTAGAATTCTGTCACTAATCTAGTATCTACAAAACAAGAACAAAACATACACTCAAAATTATGAACAATATCCACAAAATTCCAAAGAACTGTGTTCACAGTGTTAAAGTTGAGTTTTTTCTTGTCATGCTCTGGAAAAAGATATTAACATTTAGTCTAAGACACCCCAAATACACATTTTGGTCAAAACATGTTTAAACATTTTAATGAAAACTAGCATTGGAAGGTGCTCCAGAGAGCTTACAGATATATAATAAAAAAATCAACATTGATATCATAGCAATAAATGTGCATGTTCTCTGTATTATAAATATAAAAATGTTTAAACACATGTTACAATTCTACTGCTGTAACTTGATTTAAGTGTTCACAGTACATTTTTCCAAAGGAGAAATCTAAACCTGTTAATTGTCTTAAGCATAATCAAATTCATAAGCGTCCCTCTTAACATTTAACTTTAAACCACCCCTGGGTGATAATCGACTCAATCACACTACTTCATAATCATTGCCCTAATATTTACTAAGGTCTAAGCTACTTAATCTTTCAAACAATAAAAATATCTGCACACCAAGAAAGCTTCTTTCAAATACAATTTAAATCAAGTAGGTGAAACCTTGGGGCTGCAGAACAGAAAAAATATATATTCTAATTCAGTCAGAAATATTACTAATTAAAAGAAGCCACCTTTTTTCACTTAAAAAAATGTTACTCATCCAGAGATAAAATGAGAACTTGTCCACACTTCTTAACTTCCCTTCTTGAGGGTCTTTGAAATGCACAAGCCAAAGTGGGGAAGGGATATCGTCTCATTTTCACTTAAATATCTTTATTCTAAAATCATAAATTAATAAAGAAAACAAACTTGAGCAAACGAGGTAAAGTAGTATTGGAAATACTGCAAAATATAAAATAGATACTGTGAGGCCATAGTGAGATGGATCAATGTTTGAACAAACCAATTAATACGGGAGAAGAGAGAGAAGCCTCCCACAAAGAATCTGAAATAATTTATAGAGCTACTCCCCCTCAAGAAGATGAAAAACTTCCCACGTAAATGTGAGTACCTGACAGTGATCTCCTTCTAAAGAGCACAGTAAGCAATGTGGAGAAAGAGGATAATTTGACAGTGGAGAACTCTAACCAGTGCAGCCAGGTGATGGAGGTTGATACCACAGTACCAGGGCACACCGATGCCCTGGAGATGATGCTCCAAAAGATGGTTATGTAGATAGTAGTACTTTATTTCTGGGGTCTTCTTGCCAAAAATGCCTAACCCCAGTCTTATCATGATGCGAACATGAAACAAATTGCAAATGATGGAAATTCTACAAAATACCTAACCAACAGTCCTCACAACTGTGGAGATGATCCCAGATAAGCACAGACTGAAAACCTCACAGATAAGAGGGGCCTAGCAAGACATAGTGACTAAGTATGACATGGCATCCCGAATGAGACTCGGGGACACAGAAAGAGCATGGACTAAAAGTAAAATTTAAATTAAGTATGAATTTTAGTTAATAATGGACATTTACACATCTCTTGAATTATTTAAAATAAACACAATTGAACAAAGAAGAGGAAAACACACTGCTTTTACTATTTGATTTTCCTTCTCCTAGGTCACTGGTTCATTCTGCCTAAAAATGATATCAATAACTGAGAGGCAACTTTTGAGGATAACATCAAAGTCATCAACACTGCATCCTCTTAAGATAGTGTAGAAGCCTGCTGTTCTTAAATAACAATGATAAAACTTAAATATTTATTTAACTGTTTGGACGAACAGAAAGAAACCTCAACTACCCTTCAGCAATTTCTCTTTTTTCTATAAAACTCTTGAGAAACTCCCATGAGGAAATAACAACATTAAATACATGGCAAACTTTTATTTAGCACTTACTATGTAGCGTGAACAAGTATAAGCCTTTCATGCACACATTAGTTCATTTAAATATCACAACACCATCAAGACAGGTGTAATGAAATAGATATAATCTGCACAGAAACCAGACTAGTGATACCCAGTTTCTAAAGTCAAGCATTCTGGGTTTTGATCAGGCACACCGGTTTTCTATATGGGCCATCTGACTGAGCTGATGGGTGTCTGTCAAACGTGCCCCATATGCTGAGTATTTTCTGGTTAGCACCACCACTGATTATGAGACACACTTAATAGGACTTCTGAGTGGCCAGATCACTCTCATGTCCACGGTGATGTAATTTTCCCAGGGCCAGATTCAGACAGTTTAGAGTGCAGGATGCTTACTATGGAATGTCTTATGGTCTAATGCAAGTGAAAAGGAAAGATGGAAAAAGAAGTGTGCAGAGGAGAAGTCAAGCCGGATGTGGACCCAAACAGCAACCTCAGCAACTTGGGCCTCCATCAAGAGATGATCACCTTGCTGGAGCCCACTAAAATAGGCATAGAGCAAACAGACTCTCCAGGGCCCCCTGCAGCCATGCTTACTCAAAGGCACATAGACTGGGTTCCCCGTGGGCACTTTTGCCCAAGCAGGGCCCATATGAAATGTGTTCTAATGAGATTGATTTCAACTGACAGAAATCTGCCTTTGTACCCAAGTGTCAAGCATGGAGTTTAAGATTCCACCATTAGAATTTTTTTCTCTCTCTCTATTTTAAAGAGGTTTTTTTTCATCACAACACTTTTACTAAACTGCAAAGACCCCTCCAAAGAGGCAATTTGAACCAGTTTCAGCTAATCTTAGTGGACCTTAACTGATTGTAGCTGAGAGCAAAGAAAAGAACACTTTGAAAGAGAAATGGGGCACTAAAAGAAGTAGTAAGAGGGTGCCAAAAATAAATACTACCTTACTTCACGGCTTCCCTGAGCATCAACACTGCCTCTGAGTTCTCGTGAAGGGGTTATTCTCGGCCATTTTGTGATTTTAGTGCCCTTGGGCTTCTAGAAAACAACATAAAGACATTTTGTGGGGTGTCATATGCTTATAATTGCATCATAGTCCATATGATGGAGTCTAATTATCTCTCTGAAATTGATTTCTTTCCAGTTGGACAGTGTATATTCCCACATGTCTCTTCTTGACTTCTGCTGCATGATATCTAGAGAAATACACCTAGCAATGGCTTTGAAACAAACTTTAGTCCTTGCCGATCATGGGCTCCCACAAGCATAATTGAAGAATTAACGTGTGCCCTCATATTTACAGATGTCAATGCAAACTGAAGATGTGAAAATTACTGGAAACCAATTTGCAGCAGCTGGAGCAAATTAGGGCTTGTTGCAAAAATTTTTTTAAAAATTAAAAAAAGAAGAAAGAAGTAATGAAACAACCAGCTCTAGGCAAACCATATGTGCCAGCCCAAATCTTTATTAATGGGAGCACAGCAACATGTTAAAAGGAATTTAGTTCTTGTTGCAAATCTCAATTGTGATACACACAGACTGTAAGCCTTTAATCTCAAGTGAGTTACAAAATGTTGTATAGTGACTCAAAGCATTTCAATAGAAGCCTTACACTCACAGGTTTGAAAGGCTTCCTCCTCATTCATTACTTTATCTAAAATATCTTAAAATTTGGTTAGATTTGAAAAGGCCACATTTGATTCTATCAACACTGGAAAACATGATCATCTATAAAGAATATTCCAAGGTATCATATGTATGTTAGCAAGAACTAAGTTTTATAGCAATTATTGAAAGGGTGTAACAGCCTGAAATATTGGTGATAAGTCAAAAGCTAACCTTTTAACATTAATAATAATTTATGTGGAATCACAATTCCCATATTTATGACAAGTTGGTGAATAAAGAATGTTACATCTCTGTGCAAAAAAAAAAAATGAAGATCAAATGAAATTTTCTTGATCAGGTGGCACTCCAATATGAAACTCCAAATAAGCAAATCGTGTATCAAATTCATACATGTACAAGGAAGTGAAAAAGAATACACACCGTATCGTAAAAGTCAGCTTGACTTCACCAAATTTTACTGAGTTGCCTTGTAACTCAAGCCATGCTCAGCTCTCAGCACTGGTCCACCCTTTTCAGACATTCTCCACCCACAAATACTCATATTTTACAGAGTTGGTCCAGCACAAAAGAAAAATACCATTGTGAATAAAAATTAAGCCAAGATCTGCCACATCTTATCTTTATTAATAGTTTCTTTTTGATTCTCAACCCCACACATTAGATTAAATGTTTCTAGCTCTCTAGCTGGCTGGCCTATATGTGAACACAATCCAAAAAATTTAAATTTCCCCTAAAATTACTCAGCCATCTAACACTCTATTACCAAGTACAGTTCACTGTTATCATATACTAAGATGACATGAAAGTATTATTGAAAAAGATGGAGATTATCTAATTATCTCCATTATTTTTCAGTTGTTAGGAGAAAAATTGTATCTTATTTCTTATATTAATTCATACTTGAATGCCATTAATTTTGATTGGAGCATGCTTTTTTATCTGCATAATTAAAGCATACTTATTGATACGTTTTATAATTACCTATGATTTAAGAAGAAGGACAAAAGTTTGACCCTAAGATTTCTAAAACGAAATCAGTTACTCTTTGATTCCTCTAAATGCTGGTGATAAAGGTTGTTCTCAAACATCTGAATATAACCAGCAAAAAAAAAAAAAAAAGATCCACCAATCACTAATCATCCATATACATGTCTCTCTGGAACAGTCCATTACTAAAGCAATAAAAAATGATGGTGCTTTTGAGTACAGCATCAGTATTTATATACTGTAGATAGTTTTACTGTTGAACATGTTATTATGTTTATGCCTAGCATTTATCTAGCAATGTTCCCCGTTTAGTGATGACACATTATAGGAGAGTCCTCCTGTAGGAAACCAGCTAGAAATCATCCACACACGATCATCATCAAGCGATGGACAGCCTGTCAGTAAAAATCCTATTAGGCACAACACTAAATGCTCCTTTGTACATTTCTTATTCCAAGACTAATATATCCCTAGGTCAGCCAATGCAAAAATAAGACTGCCTCACAGTGATGCTACTCCGTTTTTCCTATGTGGTCTGCTAAGTCTCACGTGTAATTTTAATTATTGTGCATGATTAGATGCTCAACATGTACTGTATATAAATTTTGACTGACACATATTTTGAACCGCAAACAACACTGATCACCTAACTGCTAATCACATGATAGCCTTAGTAGGTCTCCTGCAAAGTCCTCCTAATTTAACTTCTCTCAATGTGCATGTTACAGAATGCTTTCAACATGTGGTATTCACCTATCAGAAGTTTCTCTACTCTTTTATTAAAAGTAGGAGGGTGTGATTTCCAATCCTTTATAATTTCCGGATTTACTAATTAAATTGCTTCAATCGTGTCAAAGGCAATTTTTATCACTTAGAATATTAAAATCAGCCCTTTTTGGAGAACAAAGTCAATCAGAAAAACTCTAAAACCATGAAAAAGTGTTTCCTATGTTCAGATGACTTGAAAGAAGCTCAAAGGAAATCCACCAAATTTAAATAAAAATTCATTATCCTAAGGAAAATAAGCCTGCAAATTAAAGCCAAAGCAGTCAGCACCCTGAAAACAAGACCCTGGTAAAAGGCAGCTCTATTGGATCTACTCACAATAAATTCTCTCTTATACTATTCTTATTTTTTTCATGCCCTAAAGTCTACTGATATGCATAGAAAGTATCTGATGAGATCAACAAGTGAGGCAACTTGATTGGCCAGTTGTACCAGCAAGAAGGATTAAACATTTTAAGTATATATCTCTAGTAAGGATGGTCCTCTGTGTTTTGTGTCATTTCATCCCTACTATATCATACAAGGTAAATATTGCTATCATATTTTCTAGATAAAAAGACTGAATAGAGATCCATTATAAAACCTTTCTGAAATTACTGAGCTAACAGCCCTGATTTACATTGTATTTTTCCAAAGTCCTAGTTCCTAATTTTTCATGAACTTCACACGCACATATGTGTGTGTGTGTATGCATCACAAAAAATTACCACTTTTCTGAGAACTAGAGTATAATAAAAATAATGAATTTAAATTCTAGACCTTATTCTCTTTGAAGATTTAATTCTCCAAACTCCACGGCTTTAATGTGTTACAAAATTTGGATTCAGGTGTTTACAAACAAAATGTTAAATTTCATGTCATGTAAATTTTTTACTACAATAAAATTACTTAAAAATAAAAAAAATTTTATCATGCTTCAAAATGTTTATACGTATTATCTCTTAATTATCAACACATATATCGAAAGTAACTATTAACAGACAATTATAATCAATGGATGACAAAGAATACATCTGCACATGTACATTCTTTCTTGAGGGACACATAAGTAACCATGTCATGACTGGATGTTCTAGCACGATTTTTCAGCATGACTGTGTGGGGCTATTTGTACATCTTAAGGCATACTCTTGAAACTCTAGAATACACTAGGTCCAAGTTTAACATCTGAATCCCAAGAACTACTTTTTTGCATCCCTAATTAGAGAATGATCTGAGGTGAACCTAACATCATCTAAGGAACAAATCACTTCATTTATTTTTTTTTTCAAATTCTCAACCCAAAGGTAAACCTTCTCTAAAGTACTTTCATCACAGTACCACTAACAAGTCCAAACACTATTCAATTTCCACAAGCAGAATTTAAATTTAAAAAATAATAATGACCAAGAGTTTTCCTGACCCAAAAGACGGGTTCTCTAACAACAGCCTTCCTCTTTCGGGCTTTAAATTGAGGAACAGTCTGAAAGACAGGAAGATTCATCTGTAACTGCCTCTACAACTGCCTCATCCTCCAGATTAACCTGGATTTCCCCTACCCTAAACTTGAATCTCAGTAGACCCCTTCACCTCATGCCAATCACTAAGTTTTAATTACTTCTCTGCTTCAATATCTTTGTATTTCTGCATTGCTATGGAGCTGGTAAGATGGGAAAAAGTGTGAACTACACATAGTCACAGTTTAAATGAATCTACATCCATTGATCATCTCTCCCCACGTTTCATTTCAGTGATACATGTAAATGCTGTACGTAGAAAATCTTCCAGTGACTGAGCTAAGAATCCGATAAATAAACTCCTTTGGATTTGCTTATTGCTGAAAGATTTCCTACTTAATATGTTGCAAAAGTTAGGAAACATGCAGCTGTTAATATCAGAAAAGGAAACAGCTTAGGGAGTTGGAGTCACATGGTCTCATTTATCAGTGGTCCCGGAGGTGAAGAGAAAGGAGAAAAAAAGTAAGTTTTGAATATAATAAAGCTTTAAGAATTGCTTCAAAGTTTTAAAGTCTAGCAATGTTCAAAAATGTAGAGTAATAATTTAGAGACAAAATTGTAGACTAATAATTTAGCGACTGGTTAGTTTGCTAGGGTGACCATAGAAAGACTGGGTGGCTGAAATAACAACAATGATTATTTTCTCATAAATCTACAGACTAATATTGTAAGATAGAAGTGTTAGTAAAGTCAATTTCTTCCGAGGCCACTCTCCTTGGCTTGCAGATAGTCACTTCTGTCCTGTATTCACATAATTTCCTTCTGTACCTGCCTATGCCCAGATCTCCTCTGCCTATAAAAACACTAGCCATTCTAGATCAAAGGGCCCTCTTACAACTTCATTTTAACTCAATTACCTCTTCAAAAACCTTATCTTCACATAGTCACATGCTGAGATATGAATTTTGGGAAGATACAACAAAAGAATATGGCCTAACAAAAGAATATGGCCAATATAATCCCATTCCAACAGTCTCTGTGCCCTCTGGATATAAATAATGTGAGAGTGAGATGACCTATTGTGGAGGGGGAGATTAGCACCTAATGATGTTGCCATGGTTACAAAAAGAAAAAGATAGTATTAAAAGCAGTCTGTGTAGATGGAGTAATAACTTCCTCATGAAAAACTTTTAGCAAGAATTGAAAGGTTTGACATCAATGCCTTACAAAGGGAGAGAAAAGCTTTTCTGGAGAAAAGAAAGCACATATAATCTATTCAAAATTAGATTCTTATGTTCAAATGTACATTACCGACACCTCACTTCTTCTTTTTATTCTGTTTGTTAATGGGTGTTGTCTGAGAACTGCACTGCAACCAAAGTCTAAGAAAAAGTGTTTTGTTTTCTCATGAATAATAACTATTCAAAGTCAGTCCTTTGGCATGCCAGTGTTAAATTAACTTGCCTCTTAATTGTTTAGTTAGTTCTAGTTTCTATCAAGATTAGGCAACATGAATTTTGGCAAGTTTTCAAACATAACATATGTAGGAAATAACAGCACATACATATGTATACCATTGCCTTTTGTAGTCAGAAATATCGTGTTTGAAATGAAGATTTCCCAAGTGCTTTCATGTGTTTGGAATACTAATTACTAATGGGTATCCTTTTCTCGGTGACAATATTTGGAGTAGCAACAGTCTCTAGCGAGATATTGAGCCCTCACTGGTGCCTTGAAATTTAAACTCAGGATTGTTCTACTTAGTGACTCTGAGGACTCATATCTGGCTCTTCCCTTTAGCTCTGGATTAGAACAGCATTCATTACACTCTCTCTCTCTCTCTCTCTCTCTCTCTCTCTCTCTCTCTCTCTCTCTCTCTCTCTCTCTCTCTCTCTCTCTCTCTCTCTCTCTCTCTCTCTCACACACACACACACACACACACACACACACACACACACACACACACGCACAAAGATGTCCCTAAATCAGGCATGGCCCTGAAGAAGGCTAGCTTTCCCCTAAAAAGAAGTGGTAAACAGACAGTTGTGACGAAGTGAAGTCCTTCCAGGCTACTAACTCATTGCTGACAATTCTGTGTCATAGTTTTCAGGTAGTTAAATTCAATTTTCAAAATGTGATAGTCAAGCTTCACAACTTGGTAGGGAAATTGCAAAAGCCACAAAGGGAAAAATCACTGTAATACAAGTTGTCTCTGTTCAATCTTAATGGACTTCTATTACTCACAAACCACATGACTTGGAAAGTCTTTGCATGAAATTGCAGAGTGATTTGAACGTAGCCCTGATGCCATGGAAAGCAAAGATGGACATTTTTTCAAATTGAAAATATGTAATAGTTGCCTGGTACAGAGATAAAAACTTGGCTGATGAAGTATCCCAAATTGTCTTGTAAAACTCTAGAAAACAAACAACGTCTCCTTGTTCATTTCATTTCTCATCTCTAAGCCTAGGCAGTGAGCATTCTTTCTTTGGAGAGTTGGTCTGACAGAGAAAAAAAGCTATTACTGTTCTGTTTCATGAAAACCACTGTGCGTATCTCTGAGTTCAATGAAAATTCAAAGTTAGCAGAAGAGCAGGAAGAGTTAATATGCAAGAAGTTTCCAAAGATCCTGTAGCGATTATTAATTAGTCAGGTGAGAGTACTGCCTGTTTTCCATAGATTTTTTTTTCTTAAAAGTGAAACCAGTCTGGCACCACCACCAAATATCAATGCCATGCAGAGAGTAGATAAATTTACAGTGAACGATTTCCCAGTTAAATAGGAATCAACAGTGAGTTTATAATAAAGTAATTTGCACACAGTTTGGAATGTGACAATGGTAATTGTTCTTACATGGAAAACAATTCTTTCCTGATGTGTGCTGGTAAGAGAACAGGGTACATCCTAATATAGCCCTACCAACAATTACACAGTACCAGGAAGGCAGTTCTGAGCTTGTGACACTTGTCCAGCTTACCCAAGCGCATAGCACATTTGGAGGCATAATTACACACAAGAGTTTTCAAGCCCTTATTTTCAGCTGGAAATACAGCGTTCAATACCAGACATTTGAAAGCAGGAAAAGAATGAAATATCTTTTCATCTTCGGCTTATGGTTGATGTTTCTGTTATCTGGAACATCTGAAGCTGTTTTAATCATGGTAGAGCACTGAGTCTCAACCTGCCTGCACAGCGGAACCACCTGGGGAGCTTTAATAAACTGATATCTAGGACCCACCCCCAGAGATTCTGATTTAAGTGATGTGGGGTGTGGCCAGGCATTGAGATTTTTAAAAGCTCCCCAGGTGATTCCAAAGGGTAGACAAGGTTCAGAAAGACCATTAAAAAAGAAAAGAGAGGGGGAAAAAAATCAGATGATATTTTGTCATTGATAGCTACAAAAGTTAAGCCTACCTAAATAGTTCATATCTCACTTTTACTAGCATTGTGACAGTCACCAAAATTATCATAGAAAATGTGGAAAAATAAAACATTTAATCTAGAAGGACCCAAGAGATCACTTATTCCAAACATTCTTAACCAGGAGTCCCTGCACTACTGGGAGTCCAGGAGATGATGGGTGAACCTTCAGAAATTCCAGACATGTGCTTTTTTCTAAGAAAAGTATTCATACATCTCATCAGTTTATACAAAAAGGTCCTGGTCTCCAAAAGGAAAGGAAGCATCTGCATGGTGTAGGAACCTCAAGTTGTAGACAAAGAAACGCAATTTTACCATTAGTGAAATAGGATTTATGGCATCTCTCTCTCTTTGGGTTGCTCTCCTGATGTAAAATATTTAATATAATACCTTGAATATTTTAGATATTCAAATAAGACTCATCTTCTGTTGATATATTGAAGCTTGTGTTTTTATTGTTGTTGTTGTTTTTTGTGTGGTGCTGGGAGCCAAGCCCAGGGCCTTGTGAATGCCAGGCAAGCACTCTGCCACTGAGGCACATCTCTACCTCAGAAGTTTGAATTCTTTCCTTATAACCAAGTAACCGTTCATAAATTTTTTCTATTCCTCTTCCTCACCTCACACCAGTAAAGAGAAAGAGCCTTTCTTTTTGTTCCTAAATCATGGCAGGCTCACTTAAATGTTTTTTGATTTCTTTTTTTATATGTAGACTTTACTTTTATTCTTTGAAGCTTTTAAAATCCAGAGGAGAAAACATTGCATTAATGAATAAAAGATGTTGAATACTTATCTACTAATGTGTTTTGAATTCTTACTCCAATTTCATTACTAGGTCAAAACTTCATAGCATGGATTGAAAAAAAAAAAAAAAGGAAAGAAATGGGAAAAGCCAATTTAAGAAAAGACAAAAAAAAAAAAAAAAGAAGAGAAATTTAGGGGAAAAATGTGGGATCCTTTGACACGTAGTTATAGTTTTGGAGTGAGGTGTGTTTACATACCAGAATCTAGTTTATTCAGCTTTTCATTAAATGTTCTTTGAACATCAAATCTATATGAAGCCAGGATAATGTCCAGCAGGATGGAGTGTCTGATAGATACTTTATAACACAGTGCTTTAGCCTGTAGGAGTTTATCATGAAATGTGAAACTGTTCACTAAAAAATGTAAGGACACAGAACTGCTCAGTAAAAATGCTAAGTGGGTATGGATTTTATTTAATGAGTGATATACATGCTAAGTGCTATAATCATTCACAAGAAGAGGACAGAGTTGAATATCTAGGGAATGTAAGTAAGCCTTGAACTGAGACATCAGTGACTGGCAAATGTCCTGGACATAAATTCTGAAGCCCCTGGAGAAAGGAGGCAAAGTACAGAGATACAAGTCCTGGAAGATGTCAATCTGTGAAACAAACTTAGAAAAAAAAAGGTCCTGAGCCAGGAAACCAAAATCCTAAGGCTGAGCCTTATTCAGGGAGAATTTAAAAACATACAAATAAATCTCTATGAGGTTGGGTACTGGAATTCTGAGGGATGTGTTAGCAAAAGTACCTGAATGTCATGATGACATCATATAACCCTCAGGCACTCCCTTCAAGATTTTAAGAAAATTCTAGGACAGAAGAAAGAACATAATATACAGTAGAAACAAGTTCTTTAGAATTTTCCTCAAAGTCTAAACATAGTCTAATTGAAGGAAAAACAAAGTTTGCATCGTTTTATTGGGCAAAGCCCACATTAACTGTAGTTCCTAAGGAAGGTCATATACTTTCCTGGGGGACTCTCGTTCCTGAATATCCTACACCAGCAAGTTTCTTGGCCACAGTCATGACGCGATTCAGCCTCATAATATTATCTGTACCTAGAATATTGCCAAGGGCTCATTCAAACTTTAATAATAAGACTCAACATGAGGAGCTGGAGGAATGGCAGTGGTTAAAGCACATGCTTTGCAAGCACAAGATCCTGAGTTCGATTCCCTAGCACCACACAAAGCTGGTGGTGATGCCACATGGTTGTAATCCCGGCACTTGGATTCATAAAGATTGCCATGAGTCCAAGGCCAGCCTGGGCCTCATAATGAGCTTAGGAGGACTAACCTGGGCTACAGAGCAAGACCTTGTCTCAAAAAAAGAAAGAAAGAAAGAAAGAAAGAAAGAAAGAAAGAAAGAAAGAAAGAAAGACAGACAGACTTAATATGAAGGATTCTTGTGCTTGCAGAAGAAAAGGGACTAAACACCATTTTCCTCTCAATTCCAAGCTTAAGGTTGGCTGCCAGGGGAAACTGGCTCTACTCAGTTTCCCTTGCAAATTCATGTAAACATCTTGAAGCCAAATCAACTAATCTTTGCTAATAGATGAAGGTTTATGTCCTCGCTCTGCGAATGCTAGCCTGCTCTGTCACTGACCTTTCACACACAGGGGAACAGAACCAATATGACAGAAATGCCTGCTTCGTCCTTGTAGGTGGGAAAAGGCAGAGGAGCAGGTACCAAAAGGTGAACAGAAGTGAATCGTGAATTGGCAGAAACAGCTAACTGTGAAGGGGAAGGGAGCGAAAAACAGGAGTAAATAAGAGATGAAACCTGCACACTAAAGGAAATAAAAAGAATGAGATAAAAGTAATGACGCCTCCGGCAGTGTTAAGCACCATTACTTGTTTTATTCTATATACTTCAACCATCATAGGTGCCTTTACAAAAGTCGCTATCTCTTCCCAAAGTTGAGTGCAATTTGTCTTAAAGACACCTTCCTGGTTAATACGTCTTTACAATAAACACTCTGCAATGTGTAAAGAACTGAAGTAATAAATTGAAGTGGTTTTAGTAGTGGCTGGGGGTACCAGATTGACAGTTTTGGAAACGGATGGCTTCTTTTTCTCCCAAGAATAGATACAGCCCGATAAACAGGGGAGTACGATTCCCTCAACTGCTCTCTCAATATGCCTTCGCCGTGACAAAGCAATAGCTGTGAGGGGAAAGAACAAGTCACCTTTTCCAGCCAGTTCTCGGCAGTTGCTGCCTAAGAACTGCCATTGAACACCAAGGGGATGGGAGTTTATTCCTGATCACCAGCAAGACAGAAGCAGCTCACTTAGTTCACCTGGAACAGTGAACAATCAAATGAGATGGTAATAACTTTTGACTACCTCAACTCCACCAGATTCAAAGTGCCGAACTTAAAGCGAAAGCTACCTGAGTTTCCCATCACATTTCCCACAGCCATCTAGCCCTAACAGTCCCCAGCCACTAAATCAGGTAATGCAGTATAGCGTAGCTGTTTTATCTGGTTCTCCCAAAGTTATTTGAAATGAGTACTCTGTCATCCATGAAATCAAATGAATCTCAGGGACATTTCTATTTATGCAGTGTGAGGGGGATCTTTCAAAAGAGAAAAGAAAAGAGGAAAATAGGGAAGGGAATGTTTCTAAGAGAACAAGTAACATGCACTTTTCTAAAGAAAAGCAAGGAGTATGTATGAAAAATTGAGGGGCATACGTTACAGTGGAGTCTTAACATCATTTATTTATGTGCTGAACCTGAGAACCACTAAAGTCATCTTCCTCACGTAAGCCTAAAATGAACAAAGCCCACTATAACATGACTATCAGATTACAGTTAGGAGATGACAGAAAACATATGCTTTGTTTATCTTATACTTTCCTAAACAATCACGCACAGCTTTCTTCTGTTCCAGGAGTCACTGGAGCATATAACAAGAGTTCCAGCAAGTCAAAACCTCCTGTATCTGGTTATTTTCAGGGAGTTGTAAACCTGCTGCTGCCAAGTCAGTAGTTTTCTTATTTTGCCAGCAAAGATTTTAAAAAGAAAGTAGTCACTTCAATTCTTGTTAGGAAAGAGCTTCTCCATCTTCAGTCCCTTCCATTAACCCTCATTAACACTTCACATTTACTTTTAAAACAATTTTTAAATACCCGTGACATTTCCAAGGTAGAAAGCACTCCTGCTACAGTCTGCAGTTCTCGCTGATCGTTCCCTCAGCTACTATGATTTTTTCTTCCTGGCTTTCTTCTCTCCTACACCCCAAAGCACACCACCAAATTTATGTGGCTGGAGGGCCCTCAACTGGATTTCCCATACATTTCAAATTCTGTCTCATCTTGCCTTAACTATTAGTTCATTCACTTCTTCACTTTGGTTGAGTCTTTGTTTGTCCTATATAGACACTGAATCAAATCCCAAAGGAAATATTGTGTAGTACAGAAGGCACTACGACAGAAATCCTGGATTCTAGGGTCATCTGGTGTCATCCTTCATTTATATGTCTTTGAGCAAAGAGATCACTTACTTCTTACATATAAGTCTGATCCTAGCAGTTGGGCTATGTAATGCCTAAGGTCTTTTGCGCCTCTGAAATTCTACAATTCAGGAATTCAGCGCAAGCACACAAATCCATACAACTAGGCCAATAGACCAGACAACTTTCAGAAACCCATTTCAGGATATTTACATTTTCAACAATTGAACACAGAGCTCTCCCAATGGGAAGTAAAGAAACTCTAAATTTGATCTCTATGGCACATCACTAGACCAATGGGAAGGAGTATTTGAGAAGAAAAGTGTTCAACTTCCATTTAAGAAACAAGTTTTATGAATTTTTCTTTACTAATCAGTTTGAGGTCTCCAATTCACCTTTGAATTCTTCTTTTACCCACTCTCTACATATCCAATGAAGACTATTTTTATCAGAGTTACCAAATGGCGTTCAGTTAAATTTCATAGTCCACTATATTCTTATATTTGAGCTGTCCGCCACATTTAACATATTGGATCACCCCTCCATAACACACTGTCTTCACTGTCTCAGCATGTGACTCACACACTTTTCTACCTATCTCGTCACTTTTCAGGTTTCTTTGCTGACTCTTCTTCTTCATCCCAATGTATCAATGTTGGAATTTCCAGTCCAACACTGAGTTTTTCCTCTGCTTCTCCATTTGAACTCACTTCTTAAGTGACCTTATACAACTCATGGCTTTAAATTTCTTACAGAGACAAAAAAAAAAAAAAACTCTTAAGTTTATATCTCTAGCCAAGATTTGTAAAATCCAGATAAAAAATAGCTCTCAAAAAAACCCCTAATGTTCTTGCTCAAACCAAATTCAACTAGATCAATTCACATAAGTTTTCTCTTTTCAGACTGATGCAGAGAAGGCCTTTGACAAAATCGAGCATCTATTCATGATTTTAAAAAAAAACTCTGAGAAAAATAGGAATAGAAGGACCTTACCTCGAACTGATAGAAGCCATATATGCCAAAGCTACAGCAAATATCATCATAAATGAGGAGAAATTGAAAGCATTTCCCCTAAAGTCAGGAACACAACAAGGCTGTCCACTCTCACAACTCCTATTACACATAACCCTTGAAATTCTAGCCAGAGCTAATAGGCAAGAGAGTGAAATATATACTGGAAAGAGAGAAGTTAAACTATCCTTATTTGCAGATTACACGATTCCATAGATAGAAGACCTCAAGAATTCACCACGAAACTATTAGAACTAATTGACAAATTCAGCTAAATTGCAGGTTACAAAATAAATACAAAAAATCCTTAGCATTCCTCCACACTAACTATGAACTCACTGAGAAAGAGCTGATAAGAATAATTCCACTCTCAATCACCACTCAAAAAATTAAGTACCTATCACTTCTTGGCCTTTTGGCTAAGATCAAGTGTAAAAAATTAAGTACCTAGTAGGAAACCTAAGTAAGAAAGTGAAGGATCTGTATGAAGAAAACTATGTTATGCTGAAAAAATAAATTGAATAGATGTTGTTCCTCCAAAACAGAAAAAAAAAAAAATCTTTGCTATATTCCTGGTCCCGAAACTTTTCTCATTCTCTACTTCTCATTGGCTCTAGCGTAAATATTTATCATAAACCAGTCATTTTTCACTATCCTCCTGAGCCACTTCCTCTCTTGGAGACCTGAAGTAGCTATATCATATTCTGTTTCTATGCTTGCCCTTTAAACTTGTTAACAACATATAAATCAGAACGGCCTTTTTAAAATGCTAAGTAATAACTCCAATCAACTGCCACCAGTTTTACAATAGCCTACAAGGCCTCAGAAGTTCTGACCCACCATAACTTGCCAGTTTTCACCTCCCACACTCCTCTTTGCTCACACCAATCAGGCCACCCAGAACTCCTACCTCAAATACAAGAGGCATAGCCTTGGTGCTAGTTTTTCTTCCTCCTGCAGATACCTGTATCACTACAGTCATCACCTTTGCCAACTCTTTACTCAGTTCTCATCATTTCAGTGAATCCTAGCCTGGCCATCCTATTTAACACAGCAAACGGCCCACTAGATGCTTCTTATTCTCCATACTCTAGTTTACTGTTTTTCTACAGCAGTTATAATTTTCCAATATTCTACAGGTTATTTATTATACTCATTGCTTTTTTTGGTCTCTTCATGCTAAAGTGTAAGCCATGAAAGAGCAGAAGTCTTGCTCTCTCTTTGTTCATTGACATGTTTCAGATACCTGAAACTATTCCAGGCATCTTGTGAGTACTTACTATTAGATAAATGAACAAATAAGTTAATGAATAAATAGATGAGGAGGGAAACTAGTCTTGCAGCCATTTGAGTATAACCAACATCATTAACTAGATAAAAAGTAAACTTACTAAAGCTTCATTTTAATTATCCACTGGCTCCCAATCTTGCTGCCTCCTTTTGTTCATTGACAGGTGCATGGTCTTTGTAATTCACTTCTCCCAATATGAAAATCTTTGACCTTCACCTAGAAGAATCCTCAGAACAAATTAAGACTTTGGACTAGAAAAACATGAAGAGTTCTGGATCCCTAAGTCTGCTGCAAAAAGTATAAAAGAGAAGAGGTAGTCAATATTTAATAATTATTGATCTCTAAGTATGTGCCAGACATTATCCTGACATTTCATAAATGTAATTTCTTTCTTACAATAAAATCTATTTCCTGACCTCACATCTAGCTCCCCATTATTTGATGAGTTCCACGTGGAACACTCAGAAATTCACAGAAAAAGCAAATGAGTAAGAAGAGAAGATATGAAAGTATGAAGGTAGACCATGGCCGTTAACATTTCATATATATTTTCATATATATACATACATATATATGTTATATATATAACACACACACACACACATTATATATATATATGACAAAGACAGCTGCCATATCCCCATGAAGCCACGTTGAGAAAATATTTATGTTGGCATATTGAAATCAAATATTCAAGGGTAACTGGATTTCTCCAAGGAGACTCAAAGAAATGGTCGAGTTAGAAAAGGATATAGAATTTTTGCTGCCCCGTTATAAATTGGCACTGGTCCACCAAATGCACTGATGCACACTTAAGAGTAGTTTTGCTCATAGTTTAATCAATTATTTTACATATTTTCTGTTACTAGTCTTTCAGAAAATTGATTAGCATGACAAAAAATTTTACTAGCTTGACCATGCTCATCTCAGTATCATTTCAAATAGCTTTTTATTACCCTACTTTCCTATCTCCATAAACTCAAGAAAAAAATGTCATTTCAACTAACATCCTTGAAGTCACCCTCTATTTAGTTCTAATCATGTTAACCTTCTCAAAGTCAAAGACTTTTGATTTTCTCAGATATTTTCATCAATTCTCTTGGCATGCATGTATTAGACACCTACTGAATTGCATGCACAGTGCAAAGCCCAAGAAAGAATAATCCACAGTCTCTTAACCAGAGAATTTAATGTCTAATCGCAAAGGGCAAACCAACTGCTGTAGCTTGGGCCTGAATCATCTCCCAGGGATCTATGTGTGAAGGCTTGGGCCTCAGTCTGGGGCACTATTGGAAGGTGCTAGAACCATTCAGGACCAAAAAAAAATAAATAAATAAATAAAAAATAAATACATAAATAAAATCTAATGGAAAGAAATTGAGTCTTTGAAAGGGAACCCTTAAAAGAAATCCTGGGACCTGACCTCTCCTCTGACTCTCTCTTTGCTTCTGGTCACCTTAAGGTGAATAAGCCTCTGCCACCACCGGCTTATGCCACAAGCCCAAAGTAAAGGCACTAAGTAATCATGCAGTCAAAAATGCTATGAGCTAAAATAAACTTTTCATTCCTAATTATCTCAGGTATTTTGCCATGGTAATAGAAAGCAAAGATGCCAATACTCTGAAAAAGTTTCATCTAAGAACTTTAACATTCTTAAAAGGAAGACTAGATAAATAAGATATTAATGTTCATTAAATGAAATACTATGCAGTAATTTAAGTGAAAAATATTTTACTTAAATTGATCCTTATCATTTAAAAATATGTTCAAGAAGAGCAAGCTTTCATAATACATATGTAATAATTACAGTATTCATCACTATTTATGTTCTGTTACAAAATGGCATTATGTATTACTTAAAAATATAACCATGTGCAACAAAAATTTCTTAAAGATCGTAGACTTGAAGGTTAGATATCAAATCAGATCAGTGGTTGTCTCTGGGGAGACAGGACATGAATGATATTGGAAAGTGCACAGGCCTCAATTTGATCTACAAAGTAGTATTTTTTAGAGTAAAATATTCAAAGCCAGTATGTTTTAAATGGTAAATTTTATCAATCTGGGGTCACAGAATAATAGTAAATTTTCATACTTTAACTAATTTACTTCCTAAATGCTTTCCAAATTTATAAATGAGGAAAAGAAAAAAGAGAAATCACAGTCAAGACACTTTCCACAATAAAAGGAAAATGCCAAAAGCCACAGGGATTGCTACAGACATGTACAGATGCACCAACTGTGTGGCCTAGTAGGAAGGTCTGTGAAGTCACACTGAGGAGAGGCCTATGGGTGGGGTGCTGCTCCTGGACAGCTTCCTGAGGTCACTAGGTGTGAGCCAGGCTTCAAGAATGATTGATAGTTGAAGATGAGCAGCGAAGACAGTCCAAGAAAGAACAGCAAATAGTACATGGAAGAATATGAAGCACTTGGCAGCAACAAGGCCTCAGGAGTCAGTCTAGGATTTGAAATTTAATTTTGCTATTTGCCAGCTTGGTGATCTTGGGAGAGTCGCTTAATCTCCCTCTAAATTTTTTTCCTCAAGTTGAACATGGGATAGTAATATCTCCTTGGTTGAATTCTTGTGCAGATTAGAAAAAAATGTATGCAAAGATGCCTGACATAGTAAATACTACTTGTTCAGAAATGAAGATGGTTATTTAGCTGGGAGTAAAATGCAAGTCTTCTGACTGCCAGGGTTAGTGATCTTTCATAGCAGTTCAGGGCTGATGTGATTACTGTTATCCTAATTTTATGGTGCCAAGAATCTCACAATAATAAAGCAAGAGATTTCACTGGAGTCCTGAGAAATTCAACAGATTTGAATTTTAAAATAGGGCCTTTTCTGAACATTTTCAGCCACACCAGATCTGTCTTTGCTCCATGTTGGTGTTTATTCTCTGAGACCTGCCATAACTGGTTACTTTGTATGGCCTCTGCATAACCCCCAAACAGTCAAAGCTGGAACTTTTGGTACATTGGCTTCCCAGTTGTTGAGTCAGCCATTGGCTGAAATTAAAAACTCCAGACTTGCTTCATCCAGAAAGTTAAAATAGAAGTGTTACACGTTCAGTACCTTGTAGTGACTGGCCTTCATTTTTTACAGAAAACCTGAACATGCACAACTCTGGTCATATAGCTGCCACTGGTAAAGCATTTGTAGATTTCCTCAGTATACCAAAGTATTTCTCATATTACTTACGGTTTATGAAAATTATTTTAAATAACTTCAAAACAAAAGGAAAAAGAAAATCCTGAAACTTACAGTGCTGTTATGTGATTGGTGCGCATCACTCTGAAAGTTCCAGTAATTCTTTTATCACATCCCAGGATCAGTCTAGATCCCCTTGACTCATCACCAGTACATCACATCTTTCTCTAAAGTAGATTATGGGTTTCTTGCCACTAGAGTGAGCTGCAAGCATGATCAAGCTTTAATCTGAGCAAATGAATTATTTTTCTCAATGAGATTTTACTAGCCATTATCACTACCACAAGAAGTTGTCTTTTATGGGAGATAACACTATGTTTCTTTTTCAGCACATATTTCTAAATTTCACTGCTCTGCATGGAGGGGAGGAAGCACGATGCCTTTCAACTCCACTCACTCTAAACAGCTGAGAAACACTGGGGTTGTTTAGGCCACAGAAGCAATCAACATGTACCATCCAGAAATCGCCTTTTGTCTGACAGGCTCAGCTAAAAATGCCACAGACTTGCACTGATAACATTCTGGTTTTGTGCTTGAGCAATCCACTACCACTTCCACCAAACATTCAAATTAGTTCCATGGCTCTCATGCATTCTTACCATCTACTACCCCACTACTATATTTCTTCCTTAAGAACAACAAACCACTCGGTATTTCACCTTCTGATTCTGACTCACTTCACTAAGCATGATGTCCTCAAGTTTCTTCCATTTGCCTGTGAAAGCCTCCATGCTGCTGGGCTTTATTGATGCATAGTATTCCATTGTGTATAAATACCACAGTTTGTGTATCCACTGGTCTGTTGGTCTCTCTGATATGAGAGTCCCAGAGCACAACTCCTATGAAACTTAAAACGGAAAAACAAAGTGAAAAAGGAGGATCCGGTAGGGGAGAAGGTGGGGAGGAGAGGGGAGGGGGAGGGACAAAAGGAGAATGGGAAAGAAAGCCCTTGTCACCTTGACAAGATACATATGTACATAAAAGGCTCAAGTCCATTGTAAACCTTAAATTTTGCATGTATACATATCAATAATATGGGCGGGGGAGAACAACAAAACAATCCTGTAATTCCTATCTAAGTTAATTAATGATATTTACTAAGGGCATAATTTTTGCCACGTAGCTTAGGATTTGCATTAGTGTCATCACAAGGGGTATTTGAAATGAGGTAAGACAACATCTCAGCCTGCCAGAAAATACATGCAAAAAAATCACTGTCAGAACTAGTTTTAGTGATGAGCGTTTGGAACTACAGTTTAGGCAAGGGAGCCCTTCTCTATCAGCTCTAAAGAGAGATATTATCCATCTTGGGGATTATTGATTTAGTGTCTTCTGTGATTTCAAAATCTCTAACAATTACAGGTATTAAATAAATAAAGATAGCAAAAACTGCCATTTTCTTTTCATTTTCTAACTTAGAAAAACTCTAAAATTAAAGCAATCTTTTTTCTTTAATAGAATCAAAGACCAATAGACACAGGAAATCTAGCGATGTTTTGAAGAAAACATTTTGGAGTTCATCCCAAAGATAGCTAAGCAATAGAGAAGTCTCCAGGACTTCCATTAGCCATTACAGCTCTCCATTTTGTTTTCTTGATTAACTTTTTTCATGCATAACAGCAAAACACTATACAGAATGAATAGCAAGCAACTGTAATTAGGCTAGATTGCTCAAAGCAACAGAAAGAGAAAAGTGAATCCTGTAACTCAGCGCCTAAGTAACACAAGAGTTGTTTCATATATTTTAAATCAAGCTTTCAAAATTTTGCACATATACATTGAAATGAGTAAGTGTCTCTGTTGAGAAAATACATTAGTTTGCATGAAGGTTTTCATTTTCTCTTAAATATACCCTTTCCCTCACATTTTAAAACAAACAGTACATTGAGTCATAGAGTAAAGAATATATATGATAAAATGTAAACAAGTGACAAAAGTTACAAGTGACTATGGCTTTTCAAAGTACAACCCATTAGTACTCAGATTAAAATATAAGCTGGACCAGATTATGCGCTCTGGGTTAGCAAATTTTAAGAAAAACTATGTGTTACTTGTTTATTATGCAAAATTAAATATTACTTACATAGAAAATATTGAATTTAAAACCAAATATGTTTTACCTATGCAGAGTTTTTCATGTTATCTTGTTGGTCAAGTCATAAAAATGTGAGCTAAATGGAATAGTTGGACAAGGGGATCCAAAACAGTGTTGACGAACAGATCAACATCCTCCAGGGTCAAGCTGACACAGCACTCTCCCTTTAGATCACTAACACTTCTTATCAATAAATTATGTAAAAGAGCAAGCCTAACACCTTAGTAACAACTACTCAAACCAGAAGAAATATCTGAAAAAAGATAGCAAAATATGTACAAAAAGATTTCAGAAGAACTCACCAGGTTAAAAGTATAGGACAAAAATAACAAAAACGTAATTAATAAAGATAAAGCTAGAGTTATATTAAAATCAGAAAACTCAGGCACAAAGTTAGAAAAAGGTAGATAAGTAGGACCATGGATCCCTAGAAAAAGATCTCAATATGAAGTAGAAAATGCCTCTGATTGGAATCAGTTTGTCACTCTGAGCTCCCTTTCTCTTCTCATCTAAACACTGGGCATAACAATTTTCACCTCTGAGGATTTCTGGGCAGTTTAAGTGAAATACTTTGTAAAACAGAATCTTAGAGTGGCCCACATGCATGGAGGTCTTATAAAGCCCCAAATCATGTCAGCATCAGTCAAGTACCATAAGGCTTCCATTGTGCTTAGCACTATTCAAACCAGTGGAATGACAATATGGTCGGGTCTAGGAGCTCATTTTTACAGAGGCAGAGAAAATCAGAAAGCATCTAAGGAATAACCTCTTCCTTGCAAGTGTAGGATCAGGGGTTACTAGTGAATCCATGGTGTTGGCTTTCAATTTCCTAAACTAGAAATGAATGACAAGATATTTCAGATAGAAGGTGGTGAGTCTGTTGACAATCCAATGGGCAAAGTCAATGAGAAATATGTGTCTGGATAGTCCTATACATTATCCATTGTATCTATGCCACTGTTTGTTCATTGTAGCTACTCAGGAAACATTTTTTGAGTAAGTACTGTGTTTTGCCTTACATATAGGGAAAATGAAAAACCTTTAGTATTTTTAAAATCTTACTTAAGAGGAAATATATCACTATTAGTAGCTCCAGAAATGAAAAATGACCCAAAAGATTGACAGAGTCAGCTGTGTATTTTCTCTAAGGAAAAAATCCTAATAACTTAGAGTTCCTGAAACAGAATAGGCCAGCTTAAGAACTGGTGAATATACTGTCACCACATATTCCACAAGAAGCTATGCAGAACTAGCAGACACTGCGACCAGAGTTCCTAAACAGGTCTCTTGGAAACTGACCTGTATAGGAGGAAAATTCCTTCTGTTTTTCAGATGCTAATCAGAGGATTAGAAAACTATAGGCCTGACACACAAAGCCAACAAGAGATTCTGGGCAATCGCACTTCATTTAAGCAGTCAAAAAAATAAGGATAACAGTCGAAAATCACCTCAAGCAACAGTGAAGAGTCTACAAAAGGTGGGGTGGGTCTGGTATTAGTGTACACAGATGTAGAACATGGTTTTCACGAGATATGACAGAAATCTTTCCTGATGTCCTTGGCTCCACCATGGAGGGGCTTAGTTGGAGCAGCTATGTCAAAGATGAGCAGGTACATAAAAAAAATCTTCCCCAGTGTGACTGTAAGAAGTGACATTGCTACATAAAGAATACCTCCCAAACAACTCCCCGAGTCACATGCTGATCTCCCAAGACAGTGACCGCTCTTTGCCGACCTTAAAATGAACCAAGTCGCCTTAGCGCCACTGTAGAATAAGTGATGCACTCACATCTTCATTATCAGCAGTTTTCAGTTCCTAGCATCCAGACACAGCATGCTAAATTAAACCAAAGAAAAATGTCCACACTGAGGGTGTTAGCCATAGGAAAGAGCAAGGTGACAGGTCATGAACATCCAGTGCCTGGTAAGCACTATTCTGTAACAACACAGGTACTTATTGCTAGAAGGTCAACTAAGCTCATCCTATTTACCTGCCCCTGGAAATCCTAAAACTTAGCCTTTTTTTAATTTTTCATTTTTATTGGAATTCTGCTTTATTATTTAAAAGTCATAATTCAATTAATATTGAGCATGGGGAATTAGCCATGATGTAAAAGCATTCAAATCAACAGTTATACAATAGTAAAATTTCAAATGGTATTTACAGGTGATATATGCATAGAAGCTGATTCATATCCTTTACTGAATTTGCATAACAAGCTAAACTGAGATTTTCATTAAATAACAAATGATTTTCAGTATGTCTTTCACATGTAAAATTTACAACATATATAGACACATTATTCATTGCTTATTTGAAAGTTACACATAACTGAATATCCTGTATTTTATCTGACAATCATGTTTATAAACAATGTAGAAAAATTATTCTAAGAAAAACTTGGCCTTATTTTGTGTATTTCTGTGTACCTTCAAAGATCAGGGTCATGGTACATTTTGTGAGACATTTGTTTCATAACAACGACAAACTTTCTGAGACCTTACTGAAAGATTTGATTAGTAAATCTACATTACTCCTTCAGGAAATCTGTGTATTTGTCTTCCTCTAAAATTTATATTTCTTTGCTTTAAAATAAAAAAAATCTACTTAGAGTTAAAAATAAAAGAACAGGTCTTTTTCTTTCCATGTTTTCTTTCCATGTTTTAATTGAGCTAAGCTCTGACAATTTTCAGGATCCCCTTTCTGCTACCTTGCTCATACGTTGGGGACGCTGATCATCTATTACTGCTCTGAACATCTATATCCATTGTTGCTTTGCCTCCAGGCCTATTGTGTAGAATCAGAGTCAAAAGAACAATCCCAAGTAGTCTATCCAGAGCTGCATATAGAAGTAAAAGCAAAGGCTTAACCTAAAAGACAAGTAAAACTGTGAAAAGTCCATTTCCAAAATTAACAAATAGAGAAAGCCTGAAAACTGCATACTCTAGGGCTCCATTACGTCTTGAAGGAAAAACAGGATCTAACTTTTCACTCAGAAGTTTTTACCCCAAGCCACCTGGGCAGCACAATATTTCAATTCTATTATTTAAGGAAAAGTGAAATATTCCCCCAATTCAGTTTAACACCTCCCCAAGCACCTTCCTCAATGTGTTAAGTGCATGGCCAAATGGCCACAGCATCAGCAAGCAGGTAGGAGTGGCTGGGCCAACAGCAGCAACTTCCTTTAGGCTGTCAGAATCGAGGATGCAAGAAACTAACATGAGAAGTGTTTCTCCATGATCACAATGAACAATGAAAAACAGCAAAGAGCACAGCCCAGGTCCCCACACCAGGGACAGACCAGGATCCTGAGGCACCTCCTGCGTGGTCCAGCTCCTGTACAAGGTCACACAAGACAATGCTGCCTAATCAATGTCTATGCCACAAGCTGAACTATGTCCCTTCAAATGATTACCAGAACCGAACACGGTCCAGGAAGACACACACACACACACACACACACACAAAAAAAAACAAAAACAACCTCACTCCACCTCCCCAGTTTACATTTAATTGTTTAAGTAAACCCGATTAAAAATAAATGGGGTTGTACTTAAATAATCAAACAGCTCACAATCTTACCTTTCCAGAGGACTTTTGGCTAGCTGGCTTCATGTCCCTACTACTTCCATTCATCAGAAGCTATTATACTAAAGTCAGGCTCAAAACTGCTTAGACTATAATCCACAATATAATTTTCATTTAACTTCTAACCATTAAGATAAATAGGAACCTCATCAGTAAACATTGTGACAGTTATCTTTTTAACTGTCATTTATATAAACTCAGGCACATCCCTTTCTAAATCGTGCTCAGATGTATGAGTTGTTCGGATATAAACATATTTAGCAGAATTCTGTCATTTCCTCATATGTATATTCATTTGTGAATGACTCACTTCATACATCTTCATAAACCTGAGAAACTATCTTTTGAGTTATTCACAGGTTTAGGCAATGATGCCAGCACAGTCAAAGCTGAAAATGTATGCAGGGCCAGCTTTGGAGAAAAGTAGCCCAAAGTCCTAGCTCTGGGATCATTTTAATCTGTTGTTAGGTACAAGAAATGTCACAGAGGTTCACATGAAATGAAATTATCCCTTTCTCTTAGCTTGTTTTGTACCAGCTAATCCTCTAACTCTTTATTAAACATTATCTTTCCCATCTGCTCTAGTGACTGTTCAACACCTTGTGGACCAACTCTGGGCTGATTGGTTTTTATGGGCAACATGATCTCAGTTTTATGCACATACTTAGGATTATCTCAAGGACAAAGAGGATGAACAATCCATTAACTATAATAAGCAACTGCACATCTCAAGGTAGCTACAGCATATATTTGATTTCAAAAGAAAAGACTGAATTAAAATATATCTGTCCAGAAATGTCTAACCTCCAACACGGAGAAACAGCATTTTCCTTCCCCATGCTCTGCTGAGCAGTACGACTCAAAATCACATCCCAGTCCCACTCAATCAGACTCTGCAGCCCTTAAATCTTATTTTAAGATCTGACACTACAGCGAGAAAAAGGTCTTTTGAAACCCCTCTCCCTGATTATCTTTGAGCAAGGTTAGCAGAGAATACACACACAACACACATACACTTTTAGGAGGAAAATTCATTGTTACTGCTTTACGTAGAAACCTTATTTCCTGAGTTATTTTAGAATTGCTTGTGACCCATTGCTTAAATTTATAAAACATCGATTATGAAAAGTCAAATACACAGTCATCTGAGAAAAGTAATTCATATTGCTAGCCAGTGTTAATTATAGACATTAAAACAACATTATCATTGTTTATTTTAATACTTAATTTATGTAGAGTAATCCTTTCGGACTTCATCTGCCTACCTCTTAATTTACATGTGAACCTCATCATAAAGGTCTTGGTGCACTTGATTTTCTTAAGAATTCCTTACCCATACTCGTCTCTCTTTGTAACCCTGTTTTATTGATGAGCTCCGTCTGTTTTCTTGATTGACCTTTCAAACAAAGGTATTTGCTTTTTCTGTTACTATAAAGCTTTATGGTCCTGTAATAATCACAATTATGATGGCATCTGATCACACTGTCTATATTAATGACAAAATTTATCTGACCACATGTCTTCATGGCTTACTGATCTCATTGATGAAAGCTGTCAGGCTAACTCCTTGGAACTTGTATCTCAAGGTAATTAAAACTACCTTTTTTAGTAGTTTGAACTTTATTTTGCAGTGAATTGGAAATAACCCATGCTGCAGGAAGAGAGAACATACCAGTCACCTGCCTGGCTTTATGCAACACAAGGTGTGAAAACAAGTGCAGGAGTTAATCACGTACTGAGAGTGAAGCCTTTCAAGCTCTTACATGTGCTTCCTTATTCACTGCTTTGCTTAAGGACAAAAAATGCTAAAACACAGAGTTGAGTTTCATCTTCTAATTGCAGTTCAGGGCCTTATGAACAAATCAAAGCCAAGGTAAAACCAAAGTGAGGAACCAGATGGGGCGCTGCAATAGGACTAGGCCAGAAGGTACCACCCAAGGGCCACGGGGAACAGAGATGAGGAATGCACTAGTTAGCCTTCCAACACCGTAACAAAATAGCGGAGATAAACAACTTAAGAGAGGAAAAGATTTATTTTGCTTCACACTGTCTGAGGTTTCTACCCATGGTCAGCTAACTCAGTTGCTTTTAGGTCTGTGGGAAACCGAATGGTGGAAGAGTGTTGTGGAAGAAAGTAGCTTACCCTGTGCCAAAGAAGAAGCAACAGAGAGACAGAGAGGAAGGGGCCAGGGATAAAGCACAACCTTGAAAGGACTACCTCCTGACCTCCTCCAATTAGGCCCCACCTTCTAATAACCCATTCATCAACAAAGTCACCAATGATACGTGAAGTTAGCCCCGTCAAGATCGAATCATCTCTCCGTGCCCCTTGGAACATTGTTGATTAAGGATCAAGACTTCAACACATGAACCTTTTGGGGATGCTTTAGACGTAAACCATAACAAATGCTGGAGGGAGAATTACTTTCTACTGTGAACTTGCTTTTTATTCCATTTGAACGCTTTACCTGAGATTCATATCAATTTAACAACGACAAACTGCAAGATGACTAAAAAGCGTAAGCCCCCTTTAAACACTGTGACAATGCACACTGATCCACCAGGATACTCATGAACTGTAACAGTGACCAAGGCTGTGTTCTGGAAGCCTAGGCCCTCAATTCTTTGGTTCCTCTTCCTTGCAAAGGTCCCTGTCAATTAATTCTCAGCCACGTCCATCCAGTTTTTATCTCATCAAAGCAAGTTTTCAAGAAACTTTTTGATTTATTGAATACAAATGAATAACAATTTTATATTCGTGAACACATATCAGAAAGCAATGCCAAACTGAAACAATCCTTTCAAGTTTCCATTATGAGAACACTGAAAACAAATTTCCTGGATCTAACAACTGGTCGCAGAAGATGTCTATGTACATTCTGTGCTTCAGAAAGAAACTATCTGGGTGGGGAAGCAAAAAAGAACTAACATTATGAACAAAGAGGTCAGCACCTCAACCAAGGCAAAAAAGCCATGAGTTCTAAGCCAGCCTGGGCTCCATAGCGAGTTCAAGACCAGTCTAGACTATAGAATGAGACCCTGTATCAAAAAAAAAAAAAAAAAAAATGTGAGAGAGTTAGCTGTTCTCAATCCTGTGTTTCAGAAACACAATATATCTGGTGGGCTTGACCCAGCCCACCTCTGGTCAGAATGCTAAGAAATTGGGCTTTACTCCATTCTGCCTCACAGTGCCCCATTTTTGATACTGCTTTGAACCCAAATGTTCTCCTTCTATTCATTCATACATGCATTAGAACTCTGTAAGACAAAAGATTGCTTGAGAATTAAAATCTTCACCTTTAGGTTGTTAGTAAGGCCAAACTCATTAATCTTCTCCTATTTGCTGTTTTCTGTTGTATAATTACACAGCACCAACTAGTGAAAAGCGTGTGTTATGACCCTGTGACTGCTGTGAATATCCATGTCACTCAGTAGAGAAGTTGGCATAGGAATATGGGCTCCCATCACTAAGTGATTCCGGTAAGCATCCACTGTAAGGCCTCTACTCTGTTTCCATCTGGGAAATCATTACATTAATATTAAGAATCACATTTTTGCACACCAACCTGAATATATTCATCATTACAGACCAGTACAACTAAGTTGGTCAATACTAAATTAGACATATACAACTTTACAAAACTAAGCATCACTGAACCCCATCACCCCTACCCCAACAGGAAACACTTTTCTTGTTTTTGTTAATTTTAAAGTAACACATATTTGCTCTACAAAATTCTAACACTAGAGAACAACACAAAGTTGTAAATAAAAGACTTCCTCGTATTTCTTTCTGACGGGGATATTCACTCTTACGAATTTGGTGTATGCCTTCATTGCTCTGTACAAACAATGAAAGCATATTACACATATTACATATTACATCAGATTTCAAACTAGGTAGTAGAAAAGATAACAAATGTTCCCAGTGTAAAGAAATCAAGGTTCAAGGTGATGTATATGCCAATTACTAGGCTCTGATAATTATTAATATAAATATATATATATTACTATGCCCTATCATATATTATTATATATCAGTTAAATATATATATATATATATATATATATATATATATATATATATATACATATGGATTGTTTTTACTGCAGTGACAAAATCTAACTAAAGCCAACTTGAACACAAAAGATCTCATATAGCCAATAATCCTAGGTATATCTGGCTAGCTTCAGGCATAGATTGATCTATATTGAAATACTATCAGAACTCAGTTTTTATCTATGCAACATCTTTGTCATTCTCCATGTTGGAATGACTCATGGGCCATGTGATTTCCTCCAGCAGTTTCAAGCTCACTTTGCAGTTTCAATTCTAGCATTGAAGGGCAAAGAATTTCTTTCTGATAATTCTTACACAAGTATTATGATTTGTAAGGATCCATCACGTCGTATAACATGTATGAACTACCTATGGCTTGAACTTTGATCTGCCAATCAGTCAGTCTGGTCAGGAGAATGAAATATTCTGATTGGACAGGTCTGAGTCTTGCATACTTCCACGAAGCCAGCTATCAAGTCAACTGCTTCCTAAAGGATGGACTGAGGGACACCTCACCACATGGACAGAAAGGTAAACAAACTTGTTAAACAAAATCAACACATGGCCCAGATATGTTTGCTTCTCACACTATTGTCATCAGCCACATAATTTGTGAAGCTAGTTACAAAATGAAAGCATAGGGTTTTCTTGTTTGAAAAAAAAAATAAGAAGCTCTATTACCATTAACCTTGTTCTAGTCTTATAATCTCTTCTTCAACTTGATATGGAATTTGTTTTCTGCTACATAATGTTATTCTAATTAAAGAAAATTTAAATTTAAATTATTAACATGAAAGTTGCCATTCATCCTTATATTGTTTAATATCAATAGAAATGTAAACATAAAGCTTTAACTCATAGGCAGAATCAACAAAGTTATATAACTCATACTTTCCAGCTTATAAATGCATATATGTTTCAGTCTTAACAGAACAGCGGAAACTAACACAACTCTTTAATTTTCATCTCTTGATACCTACATCTTTCCTTACATTGTCCACTATCATCGACTTACTGATGAGTAAGGAAAGAGTTAAAGGAAAATTATGAGTTATCTTGCTTTCCTTTTACATCATCATTTCCAACATCAATGACTAGCAAACACACAAAAGTAAAAAAAAAAAAAAAAAAAAGAAAAGAAAAGAAAAAGAATATGATGGAATTTCCAGATTATTCATGTTTTTAGGAAGCCATTGCCTTCTCTCTGCACTCAAAGCAAGTCCTGGTTTGTAGAAACAATGTGGCCTATTGGGGGTGTCAGGGAGCTCATTTCGTCATGGGTGGAACTCCCTGGCCTTGTACTCTCACTGAATCTCCTTGAATATCCACACAGCAGCCCGTGGGAAACTTGTACTCAGTGGCTCTGGTGAATATTGTGTACATAATGGATGCCGCTCCATGGTTTGGACAGACTACATTTACAAATCACAAATTAAAGTACAAAATTCCAAATAATTTCAGGATGTGATGGTGAAACATTGAACCAAGCATGAGGTCCTCCAAGGTCAATGATCTTTGTGACCATACAAGCTGCGCATCCATGAAGCTGACCTTGGATCTCAAGATATAGAATGAGACAATTTAAATAACCAAAGTCACTGAAAAGTTTGCAAAAAGACTGAGATGAGGCTAAGGAAACTTACTGCACAGAAAGAAAGTTCCATATAAAACAGTGGTAACAGTTATCAAAAAAATCCATTCATATTTAATAGTTACATCGCATCCCATTGTATGTTTGCACCATTTTATTTTAACACACCTGCTTTAACATTTAGGCTCTTTACAATTTTTCAATAAGACTTTTATGAATATTTTTGAACACTTTTTTGATCACTTGCTTAAGATGAATTTTCAGGAGTATAAATGCTGAGTTAAACAAGACACATGTTTCAAATTTTCATATACATGGCCAGAATGCCTTGCAAAATGGCATAAAAGGTTTTATTAATAATAATGTATGAAAAAGCTTAAGATCGGATAGTACTATTTTTTCCTCTTGGCCTGTTCAAACAATAAAAATGGTATTAATGTGTATTTTTTGAATTGTGGTTGAGGATGAACATCCACGTTGTCGTTATTATTAAACTTTATTTGGACATTTCAACATCCAGACTTTACTTAGAGACCCTGTCTTACACTTTATAAAATGTGAAAGAAAAAAGGAAATTGAAGCAAAGCTATTTAGAGTCCTAATATTAATAATGTTTATTTAAAGTGTTTTTATACAACAAACATTTTAAGCTCATTATCTTCTTAAAAATTCACAGTAGAACCCTAAAAATCATTAGGGTTATTATTATTCATATTTACATAAGAAAAATCAAGGTTTGGAAAAGTTAAAGAACAATAATGAGCCAACTAAGGACTCATTGGAATAGGGTCCAGCTGAAGCCAAACTCAGTGCTCTTAAAATCCTTCCTAGATGTTTCTAAATTCAACCTGTTTTTTAAATTTTCATATTAACATGGCATAGTGCCCTCTATCTGGTTGAATTAGAGCATAAAATAACCCCTGGTTACCTAATGATATCACCCAGTAAGTCTAGCAACCCCTGAGGATGTTAACCGAAGGAAGAATGTTACCTAAACTCTATCTGTCTGGCTGGGAGCTAAAAGGAACTAGGAGAGCTGAGTGTGCATCACTCATCTTGAAGCCTCATAAAAGAAGGGAAATTGTATTTGCAAGTCCAATTTCTGAATGTTTGAGGAAGCCTCGCAGGAACACTGCAAGGAGGAGTTAAAATGAGGGCCCTGAGAGGGGATGTGGATAATATAGTGTGTGGGGCTCTCCACTCTAGGGTATGTAAATATGTTATATACTAATTCAATTACATTTTCAGATTATGCAGGAAGACTGATTTAAGCAGCACCCCACACTTCTGTCCCATCACCCATGCATGCATGCACGAGGACAGAGTTAAGAGAGCTGAGTCGACCTTAACTCTAGATTTTTTGACTTTTATGGGCTTAAGTTGGAACTTTAATGTTTTATTAATGTCGAGTTTTTGGAGTTGGTATTCAAAATGTTTCAAGCAGAGATACGATGGGTCTCAAATACCTGGAATCTGCTCATACTGGCAGGTAGTAAAGAAAAAAATCCACCATTTTAGACAAATTTCCAGCCAAGCAAAAAACTCAGTGAGAATATTTTTTTACACAAACTACTATATAAAGGATTACTGAGTCTGCAAAAAATGAAAATACTTAATGCGAAATTATTTTAATAAATTGATATAGATAATGCATATAATTCTGAACTTTGAAAGCCCTTATTCCTATGTATAACAAAATACATTCATTCTTAAATTACTCATCTTCAGAAAAAAGGCAAAAAAAATTTAAATAAGGAGATTTGCTCAAAGCACAAAGGAAATGAGCTAACCCTTGTAAATGCCTCAAAAAGTCAAAAGATTCTAGGCTAGAGTATCTTTCCTATTATTCATATCCTGCATTGATTTACGCAAGCCCCTTCCAAGACCTTAAGGCTCTGCTTCTGTGTATTATTATTTGGGGAAACAATTCAAAGATGAGCCAATGTTGCAATGGCCAGGAACAAAAACTTTGTGTCACACTGGCTCTCTTTTATTTCAAAAGGCTTGGCCTTTGGAAAATAATTAGGTTTTCATAATACTTACTGAAAGGAGAAGAGTTGCCTTGAAGGTTAATTTCAGGTATTCAGCATATGAATAAAAAATGTATTTGATGATCAGTATTTTTTCTTGAAGTATTTTTCATGACAGAGTTTCCCTTTTGGAAAGCCAAGGATCTATGTGCTGTAAACATTTTAATCAGATTATTACGATTAATGAGTGTTCACACTCATTCTCGGTGTTAGTTTGGTTTTCGTCACCATTTATAAGACTTGCTTTACCTCTTTCCCAGTTCATTTGTAATACTCACAGGTTTTATTGGGGAGACTTTTCATTTTTGAAAACTAAAGATTTTGAGTTACACGGTTCCATATTCATAAATGCCTTGGCTATGAAGAATAAAGTGAAAAGAGATTTAGACTGGGCAAAAACACTGCTTATAAAACAGTCACTCAAGAATAATCATCTCAACTAAAGAAACTGTTTTTGCAGAGACAAAGGGGGCCAAATTCTGTCCTTGGATGTGCACACACAGCTTCTATTAGCTTCTGAAAACAGCTGTGTGAGTGTAGCCAAGGACAGTGTTTAGCCCAATTTGGTCTAATTTATCTAGACCACTGCAGTCATGAAAGATAAAGACAGATTATAAGAAATTTTGCATGTCAGTACAGTAGCATGCTTTGTGTTTTTCCAGTTCCTAACGCTTCCTTCATCAGGCCAAATGTCAGTGATCACATATGAGAAGTTTGGAAAGTAGATAGATGAAATTTACTGGTGATGCTACTTGCCGGAGTTGGCAACCCTGTCTCAGAGGAGGCCATTCTTTCTGCAGTGGGGGCCAGCAAATTAAATTTTCCAAAAAGAATCAGCCTAAGTCATATGCAAATGAAATTAAATGCTAAGACAGGAATAAAAGGACATTGATTTTAAGCAGGTTTTTAAAAAAAAAAAAAAAAAAGACCAATCAGGAGCTACTGAGTTAATATGTTTGAAATAGTTTCAATTCCCTAGTTTTCAAGATATATTCTGAGCAGAGGATTTTTTAATAGTGTGTTAAATTAAATTTTCCTCAGAAATGCTAACACCTAGATACACAGTAGCCTACAACGGTTACTTACTCCTGAATGGGGCTGCAAGTCGCAGGACTGACTTTGTCTAAGCTATCGCTTAAGAAATGGGTGACAGAAGAGTTCATTTCCCTACCAAATTGCTGCCTCTTGTGCACTATCCATATCTTGACTATTAGATGACCTATCCTTATTCCAATTATCCTAACCTAATTGCATAATTTTATATAATTATAAAATAATGGAACTACAGCCTCTTCTTTTTTTCTCTTCATTTCATACAGAGGAAAAAAAGATGACTTGGCAAATTGCTTTGTAAATCCATGTCAAACAACACACTGCCAAAAGCACTCTGTTTATTGCAGCTAATGGATACCCAGGGATGTTTCCTTTTGCAGTGAACACTTATTTGATACTTCTTCCTCTCTGGTACCTTTAGAATACTTCTTGTATGCTTTATATGTTTGGGAACATGATCTGGGGCTTTTTGCACAAGTAAAATTCCTATAATAGCAACAAAAGACTTGGCATCTTTGTAAGATGTATCATAAAGGCCATCTCAGGACTTCTGAAGACATTTCAAGAACAGATTAAAGGAGGGAAAGAGATTTATGAGTAAGGTGTCAAATTTTATGGAATGTGAGCCAGTAGTTCATGCAAATATTTTACCTTCTCTAGAGATATGTATTTCTGACCTGATTATGGGAATATGTATTGTGGGTGTGTCGATATATGCACATGAGAGAAGCACACGTGTGTGTTGTAGATTTATACTATGTTCTCACACCTACGGGGTTCAATCCATTGTCACACTTCTAAAAATGGCTTAGTAAGCTGAAGAAGAAAAGATGAAAGAGAGGGAGAGATAGAGAAAGGAAGAAAGAGAGGAAGGAAGGAAGGGCAAAATGGAGGGAGGGACGGAGAGGGAGGGAGAGAAAAAAAGAAAAAAAAAGAAAGGAAAAGAAAAGAAGAGTTTGGGCCAGAATAAAGTAACTAAAAATTATTTAAAATTGCCCACAGTATGTTTTCTTTACTTTTCTTTTTTGACAAGAACAATGAGTTCAACATGCCTGCACAGGTGCAAATGAACTGTGGGTTTACAATGATGACATTATGGGGAGTGGGGGAGGGGGGCCATGAAGTAAGAGTATCACGCTATATTCTTCCTTTGTTTCCCAAGAAAAGCAACATCCAGGAACCTATACGGATTTTATTTTTCCTCTTTCCCCTTCAGTTGCAAGTGCTTTTTTCTCCCTATAACATTAGGTGTCATGGATATTCTTATTTCTGGGGAGAGGAATTCTTTTTAAAAAAAGAAGAAGAAGAAATTGAGAAACATTCATAATATGTTTGTACCCACAAATAAAACCGAGCTGAAATTGGTAATAAATGGCCTCTCAAACACTGTTTCCATTTGCTAGTGCTGCACATAATGACCGACAATTTCCTCATCTTTATTCTCAAACAAGCTCAATGGCACTGGTGTTCTGAGCATTGTGAGGAAGAAAGACAAGTCAGGAATTTGCTTTATTTGATTGTCAAACTGATTTTACAAGATTGGCAATTTGTATTCACACCTTGATATTCTTCGGGAACTCATCAGGGGTCTCAGTTACACCAACCAGGATGATAATACAAAAGCAAAGAACCAGTTACTATTTACTCTGTTGCCAGATGTCCCACAAAATTCGGTAGAACAAACCTGAACTTTGTCAGCTGAATTTTTAAAGCCATAGTTGAAACCTTCTCCTTAGAATTGTGTGTGTGTGTGTGTGTGTGTGTGTGTGTGTGTGTGTGTGTGTGTGTTCCTCTACTTTCTTTATACAAAAGCTTTTGAAAAGACTCATGTTTAATTGGAGTTTTTTCACGTCTGTCCAGCTCTGTGGGTCTTCATTTCTGTTGAGTCAAATTGGCCAAGGCTGTCTTTGCATTGGTATCTCTTCCTGGCCTTCCAGACAAAAGGTTGCACTTCAGAAAGACAGAAAACTACATATGGGAATCTCTCTGAGCATTTGGTTCAGATGAGGAGAAATTACTACCTCTTGTTGCTCTCTTCTCACTATTTTCTGTCTATGAAGTTCAAAGCAACCAGCAGTTCCAAGAAAAGAGGACCCTCTCACCCAGAAACTATCACCCAAACCATGGGACATGTAGTAGTACCTGAGAGTCTGACAGATACTTATTATTTACAACAAAAATTCTAAAAATCATATCTAAAAATTGAGAATGGGTACTTTGACTGTTAAAACTATAAAGTCAGAATCCTCCATTCCTCAGAATAACAAAAGAAACCATGCTTGATGACACAGTCCTACAGTCTTAGCATTCTGGGATACTGAACCAGAAGAATTTCTGGTTCAAGCCCATCTGGGCAGCTTAGCTCAGTATGAAGGCCCTGGACCTGATCTCCAGAACCATTAAAAAAAAGTCTCAAAAAAATCATATTTCTTGTTTGTTTTTCCATCACTGAGGATTGTTATCTAGGTATACTCATGCCTGAAAACCATCCTGTCTTAGTTACTTTTTCATCCTGAGACGCAATACCCAAAATTCACAGCTTAGGAACACAACGGTTTATTTTAGATCACAGTTTCAGGAGGTCTCTGTCCATTTATGGGCTGCCAGCAATGGTGGAAGCACACAGCAGAGGCCTTGCCAGGAAGAAGCTGTACACGTTGCATGGTAAACAGAACACACAAGGATGGGTACAGTTAATACACAGCCTTCCAGACTGTGTCCCAGTGACCCACCCCTTCTGGGTCAAGCCCCAGGATCCAACCTTACCCAGTAAAGTCCTGGTGATTGTCTTCTTCCAACCAAGCCCTAACTCTTAATAGCACGTGGAATCCATAGATATTCCACAACATTTATATACCTGAGGCTTTTGTTGTTTCAGATCCAAACCATCACAGTCCTGCTCCTATTCAACAATTTCAGATAGAAGAATAGACAAGGCTTTTTACAACCTAAAGCTTCAGTGGGCAACAAATAACATATGTAAGAAAAAATAGATAGGACAATTGACCAGAACAAAAAAGTTACTATTGGCTAGTTTAAAATCTAACATAACATTATGGGGTTTCTATTTTATTATACAATTTTTAAGTTTAAAATAAGAATATTACAGAATTTTTAAATCCTAATCTCCAGATTGTAAATAAGAAGAAATATTATGCTCATTGATAGATGATATTACAAAGCAGAAAAAGATTTGAAGATGCAACTAAAGCTACTAATCAGTTGACCTAGTGTGGGAAGATAATCCTGCATTATCCCAGAGAGCCCAATGTAATCACATGAATCTTTAAAACCTGAGAGCAGGATAAGAAGAGGAAGTCAGAATGAATCAGGACATGAAAAGAGCTTGACTCACTATCACTGCTTTGAAGATTGAAGAGATTATATGAAAGGAAAGTCAGGTACTTCAGCAGCTAATAGCAGCCTCCTCAGTCCAAGGAACTGAACTCAGTCAACAACCAATGAACTTGGAAGTGGATTCCAATAACTTCTGCCTAGAAGGCCATCTCAGTTGTTATCTTGACTTGAGATGTGCAGAACCCTAAGCCTAGCCAAGCCTGCCTGGACTTTTGATCTATAGATACTGTGTTGCTTTAAAAGCCTCTAAATGTGTGATCATTTGTATAGCAATTATAGAAAGCTAAAAAGAAGCAATAGAATATAGACCTTCATATTATTAAAAAAGAAAATATAGCTAGAGATGTAGCTTGGTGGTAGAGCACTTACTTAGCATGAGCAAAGCCCTTGGTTCTATAACAAGCACCAAAAATAAATAAACAAATAAATGGTATTTAAAAAATTTAACTATAAGAATTCTTTGATTTGTAATTTTTTAAATATTCAAGTCATAAAGCATTCTCTGTAGTTGTACATGGGTGTCAGGAAGGCAACTGGAAAGATAACAACCCGGCAGAACTGGATGCTAAAAATTAACATCTAATACCGTGTAACCAGGGAGGCTGAGTCATTCAGCTAGCTAGAAATTACTTACATGCTATCTGCAACAATCAAACTGAGCAACAGAGAAAGAAATCTCAAAGATGCATTAACCAAATGAGATACTAATTTTAGGCCATATAATGTAACAGAAAAATAACGTGAGAAATGCTGTAATTTTCATAGATTAAAATGCCACCCAAAAAAATCCTGCAGATATTGAAGGAGGGTGTACTAAATTACCAAGATTTTTCCATTATTTTAAGCTTGTATTTACTGTATATCATCAAAAGCCTTCACTTCTTTTCACTTCTTCGTGTGCATATTACCATTCCGTTGATCAGGCCAAGACTGTACGATCTGGAGTCCTGTTGCAGTGTTTGAACCAGTGTCTCTGCCAACACTCATACCACCACCACCACCCAATTCATAATATACTCAGTGACCAGTGTGATATTTCTAAAAATATGACTTCAATTATGCCATTCCTCTGTAAAATATCTTTCAGTAGCCTTTCTGATTATCAAACTCTATAAAACGGCTCACTTGGCCTTCCATGACCTGACCCCTGCCTACTTACCCAGACTCCTTTCTTACAATATACACATTAAACTTATGCTTCAATCAAATTGGACTTAATGAAGTCCAATAAGCACCCATGTCTCTCCCTTTTCTCTTGGTGTATTTGCTTCTTCTTTCTGGAACTTTCACTCTTGGTCTCATTGCATCAATGTAGTCATGGTCATCCCTCAAGCCTTGGTTTAGAAATAAGTAAAATTCTTCTTGATCCTATGAACACAGGGGTGAATAACTTCCCACGTGTATATTTTACATCCAAAACAGTATTTGTGTGTTTGCTTTTCTTTCTTCTCCATTACATCATAACATCCTTGAGGGCAGATCCCATGTATTATTCTCTTTTGTATCAAAAGCCCAAATGAAAACAATGGTACTCTGAAGAAAGAGAAATTCAAAAGGACATTAGAAAATCAAAAGACATCTCCTGTTCCTGGATACGGTCAGAAACAATATCATCAAAATTGTCACATTACCAAAAAAAAAATGATAAACAAATTTAATGCTATTCCAACAAGAATACTTCCAATATTCTTCACAGAATTAGAAAAAATACTCCCAAAGTTTTTATTGAATCAGAAGAAACCCAGAATAGACAGAAAATCCGATGCAACAAGAACAAAGCAGAAGGTATCACAATTCCACACATGAAGTTATACCGACACCACAAAGCTACAGTGATAAGAAGAGCATTGGGGCTGGAGGAATAAATAGCACAGTGGTTAGAGCACTTACATAGCAAGTACAAGGACCTGGTTCAATTCTCCAGTATCATGTAAACCAGGTGTGGCAGTGCATGCCTATAATCCCAGCACTTAGGCAGACAGACTGATAGAAGTTCAAGGCCAGCCTAGGATACATAGAGAGCTCAGAACTAGCCTGAACTACAGAACGAGATTCTATTCTTTAAAAAAAAAAAAAAAGCATAGTATTGGCACAAAAACAGACATGTGGACCAATGGAATAGAAATAAAGCTACAGAAACAACATCAAGATTCTGATTTTTGACAAGAAACCAAAAAGATATGATTGAGAAAAAAACAACTTCTTTAACAGAGCTGGAAAAACTGTCTCCACATTGAAGATGAAGCAAGACCCTTATCTTTCATCCTGCACTAAAATCAAATCAAAGTAGATCAGAGACTCAGAAATTAAAACTGAAATGCTGAATCTGCTAGAACATAAATAAGTAAACCTCTTGAAGACATACACATTGGAAAAACTTTATGAACAGAATCCCCGAAGACTCAAAAGAATCATATCCCCCAAAATGAAAGACTTAATCAAAAAATGAACAATAGAAATGAATAGACACTTCTCAGAAAAGGAAGTACAAATGGCCAACAAACACATGAAACAGTATCAGCATCCCTGTCCATTAGAGAAATGTCAATCAAAACAACCCTGAGTCTCTATCTTGCTCCAGTAAGAATGGCAGTTATCAAGGACTAAAAAATGTTGACCAGGCTGTTAAGGATAAGGAACCTTACTAAAGTTGCTGATAGGAATAAGTACTATGGAAACCTGTATGGAGACTCTTTGAAAAAAAACTAAAAATGGAAATCCCATTTGATCAAGTTACATCTCTTCTGAGCCTCTTCCCAAAAGAGTTAACACCATCACCCTACAATGATACATGAGTATCCATGAGCACCACAACTCATAGTAGCCAAATCATCAAAGCAACCTATATGTCCATCAGTAAATGAATAAATAAGAAAAATGTGGTGTGTATACACAATACGGTCCTACTCAGCCATACATAAGTATAAATTTGAGTCATTTGTGGAAAAATGGATGCATCTTGGAACCATAATGCTTTCAGTGAAATAAATCAGGCACAGAAGGTTAAATATTATAGTTTCCCTTATAAGAGGAACACAAAATATAAATAATTTAAAGAACAAAAGAATGTATATTTGACAGAAAACATAAAGGTAGACTTTGTGGAGGGGGGAAGGGAATCTGGGGATGGAGGGAGATGGGACAGCAGGAACAGAACAGTAGGTAAACAGGACTACAATGAGGTGTGTATGTGGACCAGTCTCTCAATGCAAACTCAGTTGCTCTGTATCACACACACATATATTGATAAAATAATTTTTAAAAAAGAATCAGAGTAGTAGGTTAGCAGTGATGATATATATATACTCATTGTTGTTCTGTAAGCCACTGGCAAGGAAAAAAGTTTAGAAGTAGCCAATAGTGTTAAAAGATGAGATGATGTTGACAACTGAAAATTAGTTATTGAATCTAGCAACCAGGAAATCGCTGGTAATAGTAACATGACCTGCAATCATGAGAAATTAGTGGGAGCTGAGGAAATTGGGACAGTTCTTTTGTGGAGACTGAACAGTTTTCATTGTTTAGGGAAACTATGCACCCCTTTCCCTAGCAGAAAGGATAAGAGGTGACCTAACTTTTATCGTGACCTAACTTATATGTTTTAGGCACAATTTTATTTTTGTGGCAGCCTTTATTTTTTGTTTTCCCCAAATTATTCTTTCCCTTAATATGTACATAATAATTACCTTCAACCTGAGGAACTGCTGAAACTCGATCATTTTTACTTCCCTTCCTTTTCTGTCCTCTTCCTCCATCCACTTTCCTTCTCCACAATATCTTTTGTTTACTACCCTCACTTTAACTTTGCTCTGTTATTTATTATATTTATTTATATATTCTCATATTAGAGAAGCCATATGATATTTAATCTTCTTGTCTGATTCATTTTGCTAAATATAATGGTCTCAAGGTGCACCCATTTTTCTACAAATGTCTCAAATTTATCTTTCTTTATGGCAGAGTAGTATAACATGGTGGAAATATACCACATTTTTTTAATCCATTGGTGACCATATTGGCTGCTTCCAAAATTTAGCTATAATAAGCTGTGCTGCTATAAATGTAGGTATGTATGCATCATTGTTACACAATATTTAACAATTTTGGAAAGTAGCTAAAAAGGTGTAAGGTGTAATTGAATACCTATTGAATATCTATTTTCAGTTTTCTAAAGAATCTCCATAGTGATTTTCATAATGACTGTACCAGTCAACAGTCCCACCAACAATGTGGAAGTGCTTATTTTTTTTCCCCACAACCTCATCAGCATTTTTCTTTTTTTTTTTTTTTTTTTTTTCATTTCTTGGCAAGAGCCATTCTTACTGGGTAAGATGAAACCTTAGTTTTGTCTTGATTTGCATGTCTCTAGTAGCTAAAGATGCTGAACATTTTTTCATGTATTTATTGGCCATACACACTTCTTCTAAGTACACATTCACTTCCGTTGCCCATTTTTCATTGGGTCTTTTATTTTGGGGGAGTCTAAATTTTACAGTCATTGTATATTCTAGATATGATATCTATTCAAAGGAGTAACTGGCAAAATATTCTTCACATTCCATTAGCTCTCTGCTGACTCCACTGTTTTCCTTGCTATGTAGAGTTTGTTAATTTGATAAAATTGTTTGTTGGTTTTTGGTATTCTCTCTCGTGTAACAGATGTTTTGTTGAGAAAATCCTTGCCTTTGCCTATCTTTAGGGTTTGCCTATTTTATCTTCCAGCAGATTCAGTGTTTCTGTTTTAATACCTAGGTCTTTTATTTATTTTTATTTGATTCGATTTTTTTGGCTGTACATAGTGTGCACTGAGCTACACCTCCAGCCCATTTTTTTATTTTTATTTTTTTTGTTGTTTTTTGTTTTTTCCCACATTTTATTGATATGTATACGTGCAAAATTCAAGGTTTACAATGAAGTTGAGCATTTTGTGCACATACGTATCTTGTCAAGGTGACAAGGGGTTTCCCACTCTCCTTTTGTCTCTCCCCCTACTCCCCCCTCCCTCCCTCCTCCCCTCCCTACTGCCCTCTTTCACTTTGTCTTTCATCTTAAGTTCCATAGGAGTTGTGATCTGGGTTTTTCAGGGTCTCACTAAGTCCCTTCACTGCTGAGGCTGGTAACTTGCAATCCTCCTGCCTCAGCCTCCCAGAGTACTGGAGTTACAGGCCTGCACTACCAGGCCATCTTAATTAGGTTTGAATACAGGGTAAAAGATGTGGATCTAAGTTCACTCTTTTATATGTAGATAACCAGTTTTTCCAGGACCACTGGTTAAAGAAACTTTTCTTTAGTGAATGTTTTTGGCCCCTTTGTCAAAGACTAGATGGCTGATAGGACCCAGGAATGTCTCCACATCTTCAGTTCTGTTCCTCTGGTCCATCTGTCTATTTTTGTCACCATATCACGTGTTTTTTATCACTCTGCTTTTTAATATTACTTGATGTCAGGATTATGATCCCTCGTACTTTCATCTTGTTGCTTTGGCTACTGTGGGGGTGACCCAATTTAAATGAGGATTATACCAAAGTCACAAGACCACAATGCCAAGAACAAAAACTGAGAAACAGCTCTGTGAAGGCAGAGTAAAGAACTGGTAGAGAAGAGAGGTGAAGTTAGGAGAGAGGAGTAGAAGGCAAGAGCTCTCAGGTGATTCCCTGGCACACACGGTCTCTTATTAACTCCCAACACACAGTGACTGGGATAGGAAGACCTAGTGAGGAAGTACAACCGTGCACAACGGTTGAGGGGAAGTAAGACAAGAGTTGGAAGGAAGCAGAAGCAATGAAGATAGCATATGGTCCTCCTAAGCTGGAGCGAGGCAACCAGCGCAGAGGCAAAGAAGGAAACCTGAGTCTAGAAGGAAGGCTACCAGAGACAGAATCTAATGACCCTGGAAAGTTATTATTAAAATACAAGTAAAATCCTCTTACTTCAAAGCTGAGGAACTTAAGAACATGTGTGTTTATATCAGTGGACCTGACGTACAAGCATGAAAAATCTAAGGGGACAGCTCAGAGTTTCATGTTCTAGAGCAAGGCTGAGGCTGAGACTGAGGGGCACACGAGAAAAGGCACAAGTACAAAGGTTTCAAACAGCTGCCTTGAGAAAAATCATAAATGGAAGCAACCAGGGATAAGTAAGTTATACTCAGAGTCCCATCCAAGTAAAGAATAATGATTATTTTACCACCATTTAATTTCCATACATATACAAGAAATTTTATCCTACTTTTATATGCTCCTGCTTCCACAAAAATACTGAATTTCATTTTTTTCCAAGAGTCCAACTGAATTTTTAGAATTAAATTACTTTTAAAATTGAAATAGCTTTACAGGTTGATTTTCAAATATCAAAAATTCAAGCCTATTTGTAAATCACAGCCATTGGTGTTTTATGCTTGTGTGTGTTTCTACCTCTTTACATTAAAAAAGGATACAGGTGGAGGGGAGAACATCAGCCAACAGAGTTTTGTGGATCACACAGCCCCATGCAATTAAGGCACCATTGTTAATTTCCAAATTGTCATAATCCATTTGAGAATTTAAGACAGTTCAAAAAACAATTCTGGCTGAATGAAAAGTGAATTGGGCAATCAACTGAGATGAAATTCAGCCCAGAGAAACAAAACATTGAAGAAAAAAAAAAAAAGCTAGAATGGGGAAAGAATGAAAGGCACATGGAAGTGACTGATTGTGCAGGGATGGCCTTTAAAGGCTAAGGTTACTTGACAGAAAGGTGGTGGGGTTTGCTTCACGCTGCATGAGAATGTGGCTGTTTTTGCTAAGTGCAGCAGATTTGGCTTTTTAATTTTTAACTTGAATAATAAAATTGTTGAAGCCTACCCAGATGCACACAGATAAGACTGTATGTTGTTTACCTACGACTATCATATAACAGCACGTAAACAAAAGCACTCTCCACAGACATCATGGAGCAGCTTGCTGCTAAACAGAATTACAATGGCTTGTTCCGGTTCTGTGAAGGAAGATTAATTTGCAATGCATCTAAATGAGTGATTTTATCCTAAATCAGCAAGTTCAAATAGTCACATTCTGTACCTTCTATTTTTTAAAGGAAATGTAGGTAATAGGATCATCTTCATCATCAAACAGCCTCACAACACCCTGTCATGCTGTGTGGATGGCTACACGAGTATGTATTGAACGATGCTTTAAAAATTCTTGCTCCCTAAAATCTTATATTCCCCATAAGCAAATAGGCCCAAGCAAGAGTCAAATATTATTACAGTATGGCATCCGTCATCTTAAATTCTTCTAGCTAAACCTTTATTCCACACACCCCCCCCCCCAACCATTTCCTCCTCTTCCAATCATTAGACTATGCCTTTTTAAAAGTATCAGACAAGATTCACCTTCAGTCTAGTGCTTTCCTTGACAAGTCCCATCCCATCGTGATCTTCCTCAGGGGTTGAATTCCCTCTGAAGTCATTCATTTGCTCATTCACACCTGCATCACTGTGCACCTGCCACATGACACCTCTGGACATCAAGCCCAGTGCTCTCTGTGCAATCGAAGTGCACTCAGCCCATGCTCCTAGGCCCTGGGCTCAAGCAAGTTGCCATAAAGTTTATAGAAGAAGTACTTGTAATTATCTGTTCCTTTCAAAAAGATTTAAAACAACTGACTGTCAAAAGCAAACTATAATTCAGTAATATAGACACACAAAACAAAAGAAAAATATGAAGCAAAGAAAAAGAAGGAAATCATGCCAAAAGTTTCTGGAACCTAAAAGAAGAGGAGTTAAGTGGATCATAAGGTTTTCTTTCTCCAATAAAATCATTTCATTTCTCAAAAAAAAAAGATACCAAGTTAAGCAGAGATGGCAGAAAGGTGACAACGTGGGCTGCGCCAATGATGCACAATTTCAGCATCATTCACTGCACAGCACTTCTTTGAACAACTACTAATTCCTTAGAATTGTCCCTCAGAATAAACCCTTCTTACTGTCCTTTTATAAGTGATATTCTTTCCCTGTAGGCAATGTATTACTTAATAATAATAATAAATGATACCTATGAGAACTATAGAATGTTTTAGAACTAAACTGTATGCCACACATTTGCACCCTTTCTAGCATGAAGCACTGCCCTTTCCCATGACTTTGTCATTATACACAACCAGAAAAGGAATACCCAGGTATTGAGAAACTGAGGAAGAACCAAGGCTTAAAAGAAGAGCGCTTATTGAATATGTGACCTAAGACCTTCAGTTAACCTTCCAGGTCTTTTTTAGTGGTAATAACTAAAACTTGGGTCTATAACCTTTTGGTGACTTCACCATCTTTGCCATAATTTCCATAATAATCTTTTGTTATTTGACACTGAACTCTGCATTTTTCTGCGTTCAGACTTTAGATACCAGTCTGAAATCATACCAGCTATGGTTAAATATCCACAGCTACCAAACCAATTTATTAACTTTTATTAGCTAACAACTCAACAAGTTCAGAGCACTTTATTGATGTCCTCAACTCCTTCTTTCTGAGATCCAAATGAGTTTCATGTCACCTAAGTGGTAAATTTAATAGTTCAAAGAGCAAAAAGGCCATTCTAATTGCATCAAAAATTCACTTGACCGCACCTATTGGATTTGTCTTCTAAATTATCCTTTTAATTTTCATCAAAAAAGAAACATTCTCAGTTCCCTCCTCTTGCTGGTGGTTAGAGGTTGCAAAATGCAAAAGCCTATGTGCGGTGGACTCACCTCCACCCCACAAATCAGTAAGTACTCAAAATTGTGTGCAAAATATGAATAAAATATTGATTTCATTAAAAATGTTAAGGACTACTTAATTCAAAAACATTTTATATGTTTGCATATTTATTTCTAAATTTACATATTTGTTTGCATATAACCTGTAAAGATGAAAGTTAATTATACTTTAAAATCATTTATAAATTGTAAGTAAGAGTGTTGTATGAATTTTTAAAACTGCCAAATTCTCAAGTACCACTAATTATAAAGTGCCGTGTAAAGTACACTGGAGCCGACCTCATATTGAAAAAATATTGAGATTCTGACAAATAGAAAAGCAGAATTATTAAGTGTGCTTGCTGATTAAATGGTACCTCAGGCAAGTTAAAGCTAAGTGTCATTCTGTGTCTTTCCAAAGCATCCATTTACCTGCAGTGAAGGATGAGGAGAAGCTCATGCACCTAACCAGACACACACTTTGATGTCTGGACATTTTCCGCCCCATTCAATGTGAGCTCCTGGGAAGTCTTCTACATTGTAGTTGTAAATAGCCTTGGAATGACTGAGATTAGTAGGCAGAAACCACAATAAGCAGTCAGGCTAGTTCAGCTGCACCCTGTGTCAAATGAGGTGAGCTGAAAAGATTTGACTGTGCACTAATTGGATTTGTAAAATGATTGGGAGTAATTTAAAAAGCATTTATACAAGGTCAGATCTGAACTAGTTTTCAAAAAGAACTGTTGAGAAGAATGAAATGTCCACATAATTACACTGGACATGTAGCTCTAACACTGTAGCTATTAAATTGGCCATGAAATTGGACTTTTTATAAGTACAGTAGGTCTTACATTATGAATCTCTAGACAATTTTCTATATTTTTGATAAAATGCTTAATTATCCTAAGCACAGATGTGCCATAGCAAGGAACTGCTACTCATGTGTCATTTTTCCTAAATTAGTAACTACTGTAAGCCAAATTCCTTTTTTTAAAAAAATGTCTAAAGAGTTGCAGCATATTGAAAATTGGCTGACTGGGGTTCAGTTCATCCCAGCATCTGTGTTCCCGTCAACAGGAAGACACAGTCTTGCCATTTTTGCTTTCACTACCACCATCATGTCTCTTGTTTCTGGTTAGCTGAGAGTTGATCTGTAATGTCTTACTACAGGAAATAACTAATATGAAATGATTCCATGTTGTTATACTACCAGTGTCCTATCTCGATTTATACCAAAATAATTAGAGATAGTGTTGACACTGAAATAACAAGCAGCTCTTAAAGTTCCATGAATGTTAAGTAGCATTTACTGTGCTGGCACAACAGAACTTAGATCTTGCAAATAATTTGATATTAAAAAACAAAAGTAAACAAATTAGATTGTTAAGTTTGCTGTTTTTCCCCTGGGTATTAATCAGTTCAAGTCAACCCCATACTATACTCTTCAAATCTGCGTTAACCAGAATTTAGGTTTTCAAAGGCAAAAGGAAAAAAATTGTCTCCCTCTGGTGGGGAATATAACAACTTTTCTTTTCTCTTTTTCTTTTTCTTTTTTTTTTTTTTTTTCCTGCAGTCAGTTTCAGGCTAAGCTTTATGGTGCTGTAGAAGAGAACTCTGGAATTACTAGATTTTGTCATCTTTCAAACAGATCTCATTATCTTTTGAGCATAACTAATATTCAAAAATCCAGATTCAAAAAATTTTTGTTACTACACTTTTTGCTGAGTGAAATAAAAGAATAAACGAAGAGGAATACAAAGCCAGCATCAAGAAGTAGCAAAGCTTTGTTAACATGTGAAATAACTGACTTCTAAATGGATTTGTTTGAAAAGGGAGATTTTAGGTGACCCTTCTCCCTCCACAAAAACCACCTATCAAGATTCTCTTGGCCTCTACCCTCTATCTGTGACCCTGAAACACGTCGTACAGCCTCCCTTATGTCACCAGCGTCCTTCCATTATCATTTTTGTTTGTGTATTAATCTCTTCCATAAAACTGTGAGCTCCCTTAAGGGTAGAGATTATGCCTCCATACAAGTCCAAGAAACCAGCATGTAGCTTACTTCTAAGAACTTGTCAATGTACCAGGCAATGTGTGAAACTCTGGAGCATACAACCATGAACAAGTTACACCGTGTTCTTGGCTTCAAGAACCTTACAATGTAAATGAAAAATAATGAAATGATCTGAAGTACTTAATACCACAGAAACCATATGGTAAGTCATAACTACTAGCCACAAAAGCCAATCCAACCTATAGCACAACTGAGATAAATTAAAATTTCCCTTCGGGCAGATTTACTTACAAATGATCTTTCTAGTTTGCCTCATTGTGAAAGCACTTTCTTAAACCAGGATCTTACGTGTCCTAGACAAGTGCTCCACCATGGAGCTACAATGCCAGCCTAAGAATTGCTTTGTAAGCATTTTTCTAAATAAATTTTACTTTACTTAAGAGCGACAACATGACCTCACACGATATATACAAATAATGAAAAGGTTATTATAATGAAACAAACATCCATCACGTCGTAGAATAACCAACCTTTTGGTTTGGGTGAAAATAGCAGATAAAAATATATTCATTAAGCATCAATAAAAATTAGAGTATTTTTATTACCTGTAGTCTTCATGTTGTATGTTAGATCATCAGACTTGTTAATCCTAGTCATTTCCTACTCTGTACCCTCCGGCTAATGCCTCATTTCCTCAATATGTACTCCCTGTCCACTCATAAGGTCTCTTTTGTTCTCTTTCTCTGAGTATTTGATTTTTTTAGATTCTTCATATAAATTTATGCAAAGTTTTCCTTTCTGTGTCTGGCTTATTTCCCTTAACATAATGTTTCTCAGGCTCACTCACACTGTGACAAATGGCAAGATCTTGTTCTTGTTTTAGAACTGAATAATACTCACATATATACACGTATATATGCCAGTTTTTAATCCATTCATCCATTGATACACACTTAAATTAATTCTCTATCTGGTCAATTTTGAATGATAATGCAATGACAACAGGAGGGCAGATGTGTTTACAAGATGGTGACTTCATTTCTTGTAGGTGCATGTTCAGAAAAGGCATTATTGAGTCTTATGGCGTTTCTACTGTCTATTTTTTTAAAAAAACTCCACTCTGTTCTTTATAATGGCTGTACAATGTACATCCTCATTGACAGTATATGAGAGTCTCCATTTGTCTACATTCTCATCACAGTTTATCTTTTTTTTGTTACTATCCTAACAGTTGTGAGGTGTCGTTCTATAGTGTCTTTAACTTGCATTTCTCTAATGATTAATAATGTTCACTTTCTTTCTTTCTTTTTTCTTTCCTTTCTTTTTTTCTCTTTCTCATCTTTCTTTCAGCACGTAGGAGTGGCTACTACTCAACAGCCCGCAGGACAGCAGGGACACTCCCTTCTGGAAGCCTTGGTAAGACATTATAATGTTGGTTGGAGGGCTGTAAAGTGAGTGAGGTTAATCATAAACACAACTCTCTCCACAGAAAACTTGGTAACAACAAAAAGTAGAAAGAGGAATAAGAAAACAAAGAACTTTTTTAGCAAGTTCACTATCCTACGTCAATCTTTACAGTGGTCCTTGTATATTTTCTAGTCTTTTTATATACTTGAAACTAGACTGTATATACATTATTACCTTATTTTTCCATCTAACATCACACTTGCCACACAGTCTAAACCCTGATACTTTTTTCTGAGACAGGATTTTGCTCTGTAGTCCAGGCTGGTCCTGAACTCACTATGGAGCCCATACAAACTCATCGACAATCTTCCTGGCTTAACCTCTGGAGCACTGGGATTGCATGCATTCACCACCACATATGGCTTATGTAGTTCTAGGGACTAGAATTCAGGATTTGAACTTTCCAGGCCAGCACTCTAACCACAGAGCTACACTCTCAGCCCCCCACTTTTTATTAACTCTATAATAGCTTATTTATGTTTGTGCTGTATTTACCTGATTATTTTTTTATTATTAAATATTTGAACTGAGCATGGCGGTGCACTCATGCAACCCCAGCTACATGGGAGGCTGAGACAGGAGGATGACAAGTTCAAAGTCTTGTGTGCTTTTAGTGTGACCCTATCCCAAAATTAAAAATAAAAATAAAGGAGTTGTGATACAGCTCAGTAATAGAGCCCCTCGGGTTCTAGCTCAGTTTGTTTGTGTATCGATCTCTTCCCACGGAACAATAATGTTATTATTATTATTGGCTATTTAAAATTGAGGATGGATAATGCTGTAATGATTTTTGGAGGGAATGCTTGGGATTGGACCCAGAGTCTTGTGCACGCTAAGCACACACTCTATCACTGAGCTGCATACCTAGTTCTTCAACAAATGCCTTTTGTGGAGGTTACTGGAAATTAAACCCAGAACATTTGTGCTGAGCTACATTCCTGCCATTCTTTGATATTTATTTTGAGAAAGGGTCAACCAGGTTGGCCCAGAGCCTGCAATTCTCCTGCCTCAGCCTCTCAGAGTGCTGGGATTGCAGGCATGCATCATCATACCCAGCAACAAATACCATTGTGTGTGAGTTTTTAATGTATTTCTTGACAATTAATTCCCAGAAGTGCAAATACAAATAATTTAAAAGGTATATGATATACTGTACTAAGCTGCTGCTTGCTCTTGTGGTTGTTTTTTATTGTTTAATTAACATATATTTTTCATACATGATAAAAACAATCAGCTTGAGAAACTGGTGTGTTTACATATCATATCTTAATCATTATTACTTTCATTTCCCCTTCCCACCTCTCACCCAACCACGCCCCCTTTAGCTCTCCACAAAGTTTACCTTCTTACTTTGTTCCATCTCTTTTTTACTTTTTTATGGTTTGTTTTTTTTGCAATATGCAACATTCTGTGTCTGGTACATTTCACTAAGCATAACGATGTCAAGATGTATCCATTTTCCTACAAATGATTCAAATTTGTCTCTCTTTATGGCAGGGTAGTACTCTATTGTGGAAATACACCATATCTCCTTTATCCATTCATCTGTTGGGGGAAATATGTGGTTATTATAAGTTATGCTGCTTTTATCCAGAAACAATGGATGTCTTTGCATTTTCCAATATTTTCATCAATTTCTTTTTTTCAGAATACTATAGTTTTCAGTATACAGGTCTTTCACTTCCCTAGTTAGATTGATTCATAAATAGTCAGTTTTCTTTGAGGACAACGTGAATGAGATTGTTTTTCTGATCTCTTTCTCTGTGTTTTCATTGTTACTGTAGAGGACTGCTATTGATTTTTATGTATTGATTTTATATCCTTCAACTTGGGTGCATTTGTCTATTAGCTCCAGGAGTCATCTGGTGAAGCTTTAGGGTCCTCTATGTAAAGGATCATGTCATCTGCAAAGAAAGAGAAGCTGAATTCTCCCTTTCCCATGTGCATTCCCTTTATTGCATTCTCTTGCCTGGTTGTTCTGGCTCAGGTTTCAAGCGCCACAATGAACAGGAGTGGTGAGACTGGACACCCTCATCTTCTTCCTGATATTTGAGGAAATGCTTTCAATTTTTCCAAATTTAGGGTATGCCAGCAGTAGAACTGTCCTACATTGCATTTACCAACTTGAGGTAAGACACTTCTGTCTTAACTATTTTTTCATTGGTGTGACAAAATACCCAACATCCACAACTAGGGAAAAGAAAGACTTTCCTTAGTTCACTTTCAAAAGGTCTTAGTCCATTCATGGGTGGATGACAATGGCCAAAGCATATGGCAGTCACCTAGCTGAAAGAAGCCACTCATGGCATGGCAGACACGAGTCAAAATGAGGAAGGAAGGAGTTAGCACACACTATTCAGGTCATGTTCCAGGGATCCACCCTTCCATGTGAAGCCTCAGTGTTCCACCACTTCCAACCAGGCCCCACCTCTTAACACCACACTATTCCACTGGCACTCCACAGCATCCAAATGTGTGAGATTTGGGGGGACATTCCAGATCCAAACCACAGCACCTTCTATAACTATTTTCATCAAAGTTCTTATCATGTAAGGGTGTTGCATTTTGTCAAAGTCTTTTTCTACTATTTTCTACTATTATATCTATTGATATAATCATGTGATTTTTGTCCTTGCCTTTGTGAATGTGGTATGTTACATTAATAGATTTACATGTGTTGAACAACTCTGAATCCCTAGGATGAAGCCAAATTGGCCATGGTGTATGATCTTTTTAATAACTCACTACATTCTGTTTGCAAGTAACCTATTAAAGATTTTTTTGCATCTTTATTCATTAAGGAAACTAGCCGTTTCCTTAGTTTTATTTATTCGTTTTTATTTATTCATAGCTTTATTTTTCTTTGGTGACTCTTTATGTGGTTTTGGGATCAAGGTGATGCTAGATTCCAGGAAAGAGCTGGGCAGTATTCCTTCTCTTTCAATTTCACTGAAAAGTTTGAGAACCGTGGAAGCTAACTCTTCTCTGAAATTCTGACAAAATTGTGCAGTGAGTCCAGCAGGTTCTGGGTTTTCTTTGTTGATAGACCGTTTATTACTACCTCAATTTTATCCTTGATTTTTGTTCTATTCAGGGTTTGAATATCTGTTTGGTTTGGTGTTGGTATCTCATCTGTATCTAAACAATTATCCATTTCTCTGCAATCTCAAATTTATTGGAATACCAGTTTTCAAAATTGTAAAATTTCTTATAATCCTGTAGAGTACAACAGTATCTCTCGTGATTTTACTTTTTTCCTTTCTAATTGCATTAGTGTGAAATTTTTCTAACCTTATCCTTTGGTGAGTTTGTCTACAAGTTTATGAATCTTAGTTATTCTTTCAAAAAAAAACCCAACTCTTTGAATCACTGACCTTTTGTATTTTTCAGTATTTATTTCATTAATCTCCACACTGATATGTGTACTTCTACTGCTTTTGGGTTTCGCTTATTCTTGTTTTTCCAGGAATTTGCCTATCCAGGAACAGGAGATGTCTTTGCATTTCCAAAATTCTCTTCAATTTATTTTTCAGAATACTAGAGTTTTCAGTATAGAGGTCCTTCACTTCCTTAGTCAGGTTGATTCATAAGTATTCAGATTTCTTTGAAGCTAACATGAAAGGGATTGTTTTTTGAGATTGCTCTGGGTTCTTTTTTATATGTGCATAGTCATAAATTATCTCTTTGGACTGCTTTCATTTTGCCCCATAGATTCTGGTAGAATGAGCTTTCACTGTCATTTGATTTTAGAAGTTTTTGATTTCGTTCATGGTTTCATCTGCGATCCATCACTTGTTTAATAATGTATTTAATAACACAGTATTTGAATAGTTTGTAGTTCTTGCACTGTTGATTTCTAGTTTTATTCAACTATGGTCTGAAAGCATACAGGAAATTATTTCAATTCTTTTGTAATTATTTAAGTATATCTTATGTCCAAGCATATGGACTATTTTGGAAAAAGTCCCATGTACTGCTGAGAAAATAAAAAGGTATTCTATTGACATTGGATAGAATAATCTGTAGACATCTGTTAAGTCTATTTGTTCTACGGTGTGACTTAGCTCTTATGTTTCTTTGTTGATTTCTTGTCTGGCTGGCCTGTCTACTTGTGTACTGAAGTCCCCTAGCATGATTATATTACGGTCTGTTTGATCTTTCATGTCCAGTAATTTCTATTTTATGTAAGCAGATGCACCTACCTTGAGTGCATATATGTTTATAAATAATGAGATCTTCCTGTTGGACTGTTCCTTTTACCAGATTATAGTGTGCATCTTTGTCTTTTCTGATCTGCTTTGGCTTGAGATCTGCAATGTCTGAAAATACTGCAGCTATTCCTGCTTGTTTCCAGGCTTCGGTAGCATGGAATATCAGTTCCCAGCCTTCTCCCTACAGTCTGTGTGCTTCTTTATGGATAAAGTCTGTCTCTTGCAGGCGACAAATCGTTGGTTTTTATTCTGTTTTGTTTTGTTTTGTTTGTTTTTTATTTTTATCTACTCTGCCTGATTCTGTCTTTGAATTGACAAGCTAGACCACTCACATTGTGAGCAGTGTTTGTAAATTTTTATTGAATCCTTCCATTGTCTTGTTTTTCAAGTGTTGGTTCTTTGTTTTTTCTTTTTATTACACCTTCTCTTTTGATGTTTCCATTCTTCTGGGTTCTTTGGTGCTGCTTTTTCTCTGTCTTTCTCTAAAATTCCTACAAGCATTTCTTCTACTGATCTCAAATTTCTCTGTTTTCTTCATTATGAAAAAAAAAATTTACTTCTTCAATTCTCAGGGATTTTTCTGGATATAACAACCTGGGTTGACACTTGCTTTCTTTTAAAGCTTGAAATATTTTTTTTCCAGGCTCTACTGGTCTTTAAAGTTTGCACTGAAAAATCTGTAGCTATTTGGATCTGCTTGCCGTGGTAGAAAAAGGCCTGTTTTTCTCTTACCACTTTTCTCTCTGTGTGGAATTTCTGAGGTTTTAATTATGATGTGCTATGGAGAGGTTCATTCCTCATCAAGGTAATTTGGTGTTCTATATGGCTCTTGTTTGTGAATATTTTCTCCAAGATTCAAAAATTTCTCTGCTATGATTTCAGTGGATAAATTCTTTTTACCTTTTATGCTATCTTCTGCTCTTTCTCTCATATCTATAATTCTGAGGTTGGTTCATTTTCAATTATCCAGCAACTGTTGTATCCAGCTACCTTGTTCATTTCTTATAGGAGGATGCCTACTCAGCTGCCATCTTCTCCAGATGTCCTCTAAGCAACTTTTCATGTATGTTATCATCTTTTCTATGTCCTCTTTGAAAAAATGTCATTCCAGTCTCTTACCCAATTTTAATCCATTTATTTGTTTTTCGAGTATTGACATAAGTGGATGTCAATCCCTTTTATTAGTTATAAATACTTTCTTAGTCATCAGCTATCTTACTTTGATAGTTTCCATTGCTGCATATAAAAAATGGTTTAGTGATAGTCTGATTTAGTTTTACTTTTGTAGCCTAAGCTTCCCATGTGATTTTTTTTTAATTGTCAAAGCAAATAATTTTCCTCTGTGTTTTCTTCTAAGAATACTTAATGTTTATGGCCTTAAATTTGGTTCTTTTATCCATCTGGAGTTGATTTTTACATATATCTTATCTTACAATTAGGGCCCAATTTCATTTCTTTGCATATGAAAATTTAGTTTTCCTAGAATTGTTTATTGAAGGTAATCTTTCCTTATTGTGTTTTCTTAATGACCTTAGAAAAATTAATTGGCCACAGATGCTTGGACTTATATGTGGGCCTCTATTCTCTGATTCATCCACTGATCTATGTGTAATATCTATCCCAACACCATACTATTTTGGTTACTGTAGCTTTGGAATATCATTTTAAATCAAAAGATGAGATGCCTCTTATTTGTTTTTCTGTCTTAAAATTGTTTTTGCTATATGTTGCCTTTTTACATATGAATTTAAGAATTATTCTGCTCTTTTTCTGAAGAATGTCATTTAGACTTTGATAGGAATTACATTGAATCTGTATATTTCTTTGGTTAGCATGGATATTTTCAAAATATTAATTTTTGATACATGATATTCTATCTCTAGGTTTACTTTTGTTTTCTCTATAATTTTTCTCAGCAATGTATTATAGTTTTTAGCATATTTGTCTTATAAATAATTTTGGAGCTGAACCTAGTGGCACAGGCCTGTAATCGAGGCACTCTTAGAAGCTATATCACAAATTAGAGAACACCTTGGGTAACTTAGTGACTTAGCAAGACTCTGTCTTAAAACAAAATTATGTAGCTTAATGCAAAGAGTCTAGTCTTGATCCCAAGTGCCACAAAAAAGAAAGTAAATAAAATTAAAAAGAAAGGATAATTTTGAAGTAAAAGTTTCTTTGCCTACATCCATACACTAAAGTTTCTTTGCCTACATCCATACACTAAGTCATGGAAATTCCTATTTTAGAAAGCCAAATAAAAACTAAACAAATATTTGAAAGTTCAATATGGCTTTTAATTTGTGCTATAAAAATAAGGTGATGAAAAACAGATGCTATAAACCAGAGTTTGATCAGAAAAAAAATGTGTTCTCAGTGAGCTAATTGCAGAGAATGTATTATATGAACAAAAGGTGTAGACAGTATTAAGGGAAGCCAATGTCTTAGGTTACCTTCTTATCACTGGGACACAATACCCAACACCCACAACCTAAGAGGGAAGAGATTCACTTTTAGTTCACAGCTTCAGAAGTCTCATCACATGCATGATCAGCCAGCCATGGTGTAAGGTCCTGGCAAGGAGGAAAGCTGTTTACAGCAAGCAAAGAGAGAGAGGAGGGGACAGAGACAAGAATATGCCCTTCCAGGTCAAGAAACAGTCACTCATCCCTCCAGCCAGTCCTCATCTTCTAATGGCATGTGCAATCAATGGATGAATCCAAAGATGAGTATAGAATCCGCATGAGGTAGTCACTTTCCAAACATGAGACTTTTGGAGGAAATTTTTGGATCCAAACCATTATGGCCAATAATGGAAAGTAAAGTATCTTGAAACTAGTAAACTGATTTGGGATTATTACCTGTAGGCATGAGTGGACAGAGAAAGGGAGTGGTTGCCAGACTCCAAGGAGAAAAACTGAAGCTAGAGGCAAAGGTCTGCCAATGAGAATGGTGGTTTTCAAAGCAAACATGGCCACTGAAGACTTACTGCATAAGCCTTTGTATTAGCTTTCTTCTTAATGGGGCACAAAACCCAAAACTTAAATAAAGAGTTTAGTTTGGCTTTAAATTTGAATGGAATGGGGATTCAAGTCCATGGCCAGCTGGCTTCAAGGCAGAAACATGGTGAAAGGGCATGGTGAAGAAAAGATGCTCAGTTTGTGAGAGCAGTGAAAGGGCACCAGAGAGGAAGGTGGAAGGGACTAGATATGGACTCCACAACACAACCAGAAACAACAAAAGCATGCCTCACTAATTTTCTGAACATTTCTTAACTCATCCAAGTTGACATACGATTAGCACAGTTCTGAAGGGTAACAAATGCACTGATCTCACTTTCCTCTCATCCGCTAGTAAGCTGTCAAGTCTCCCATTGTAGAGGAACTAGTGGAGAACATCTTTACAGAGAGTCATTAGGCCGTCCAGTGGTACAGAGGTAACACGAGAGTTACAACTCAGATAAATTCAAAATATGGCAACATGGTAGCATGTGCCTGTAATACCAGCATTACAAAGACTAAGGCAGAATGAGAGCAAATTCAGTCCAGCCTGGGCTACACAGCTTGACACTGTTTCAAGAATCAAACATAATGGAGATTTTGAGGCAGGAAAAATGGGTGAACTAACTCTAAACCTAATGAGATACTTGTGGTGCACCAGTCACTTGACATTTTGGAACTTATTAAATTTAGTAAAATGAGCAAGCTGGACTATGATGATCTAAGCACCCATTCATCTTAAATCACTTGAGTTCCATGATTCCACTCACTCTCATTATCCTTTCTAGTGTGCTTCAATAGTATGAGTATAAATTGGGTACCTCAAAGTTAGGGCTGCCTAGATTTTTCGAGAGCTAACAGTTCCAGAAGTGAGAAAGAAAAAAATTTAAATATATATCAATATTGAGCATACCTAAGGAGTGTAGAGGGAATCTCTGATGTATATATGAAAGTAGATTAGGAAACCTGGCCCATGACACGACCAAAGCTACTAACCCTCCTTGGGAAAGGATTTAAATAAACTACCACACACACACACATAATTCAACCACTTAGAAAATTTCACTAGTGAGGGTTTTTTCAGTCAAAAAAATTCTACAAACTACATTTTAAATTTAAGGAAAGAAAATTCAAATGATATGGGTCATCTTTTTTCATAATGAATACATATTAGGGTTTACTGTGACAGTCATGACTAAAGTTCACTAAACTAAATTATTGTGACCATCTCAACTGACTTGTGTGGAAACAAGTTTATATATCAGTATGTGGGCTGATTCACATGATTATACTACTGAAAAAAATGCCTTATAATCACATATATGTACACACCAGACGTTTCTTTTGTACACTTTTCTTGTTTTCACAGAGGATACCTTATCCTAGGAATGCTAGGTGTTGAGTCAGAATGTAAAGGTCGAAGTGGTAGATATTTGCCAGCGCAAAATCTATTTATTCATTCTCCTGCATCCATTCAGTACTGATTTGCTAAATCATGAGCATCAGTGCTTCGGTATTAGATGATGAACAGTCTAATCCTCACGGCGCTACTCAGTCTGGTGGGAGCTGTCACCATCCGATGTCACTAACTCCACTTCTCAATATTCACCATCTTTATGAGTCTGGGAACAACTTTTAAAAATTAGAAAGTTCCTTATCCACCTACATTCATTCAGCATTAAGTACTTTTTAATGCCTGTTAACTGAATATATATATATATACACATACATATACATATATAAATGACAGAAGTGACTATGAACTTGATAATCCTTTTAATATATTGGTATTTATTCCTTCTAACAATCTCTGCATTTATTTGAAAAGGAGTATTATATCCATTGAGAAACTCACTACTTTGCCCATCAGTGATATAACATGTGCATATGGAAATGTGCACCTCCTGTAATCTAATCCCTCCCCTCAGAATCAGCAGACCTCAGGTACAGGGGTGCTGTGCTGAAGTCTGCAGTGACCCAAAACGTGGCTGTGATCTCTACAGTCCTAATATATTTGTTGCATTGTACCATAAAAATAAAAATACTATCATATTCATACAGTGTTACTCTAGATGCTGGTCCCTAGTAATACCTCCTTCTTCTCTCAAAAAAAAAAACCCTCAAAATTTACTTGAATACATTTCTTAAATAGTTTAGCTATAGCCTCTTCCCTATTCCACCACCTTTTGACTCAGACATGACTGTGTGGGACAGAAGGAAAGTTGAATTCTGGGGAAACCTATCCTTCTCCTACAAAGATGATGGTTTTGGACTTAACAGGCATCTGATTATCTTATCCATCCTTATCCTACAACAGACTTTGTCATCTCTCTGATAAGTGGATTACCAGGTTCACCTCAGCAATATGAAAGATGTGCCCAATAATGTCCAAATTCCGAAGAAAATGATAGTTAAACCTGCCACTACGATGCTGTATTCTGCTGGACAGTAGATAACAAATATTAAATAGGTGTATGAGCAAAATACAAAGAGGAAAGAGAGAAGGTGGTGATAATTCTGATGTTAAAAGAATTCCCAGAAAATAAATTTGACATGGGCCTGAAGAGTGAGTATATTTTTAACACAGTGCAGAGAAAACAAGACTCATCCTGTCTGAAGGGGAAACAGGATGACAAGGGAAAGGATCTGGAAACCAGCCAGTAGTCCAAAGACTAGGGGGGGTTTACTAGGCAACAATTATTGCTTGGTAGACATAGAGCCATGCCAGTTGGGGGAAAAAAAGTATTATCAAAGAGCAAATAGAGAAAAAGCGAAGGTAAATGCTACAGTGGGCACAAAACCCAGGCAGAAGTGATCTTTTCCTCCTTGAGATGCTTTGCTACTTTTGATTTGTCTTGTATGGTGATTCTCACAGACTTCCTCCCCATCAGTCCTTGATACTCTCATCTCTTTTACTTGGTTGTAAAAAAACATTCTCACAATGAGGCCAGCAATATGATGGAGTGAAAACAGGAGAGGATTTGTAACCAGATGGCCATTTTCAAATCCTAACTTTGACATTTTCACGTATGTGACTTCAGAGAAGTTTCTCGACCTCTCTTCCTTTGTTCTTTATAAAATATGGATGATAATGCCTACTTTTGGGCTCTTTTCAAGATTAAATGAACTAAGGCATATGGAGATAGCATATGCTAGACACAGAGCAAATGTGTTTCTTCCCCAACTAGACCTCCTTGTTAAGTCCTTAATGCTGGTCTTCGTGTCTTTGCATAGTTGGTTCTCACTTGAAGCTAAGTCCAGAGTAGTTACATTGCAGATCCAGATCTTTCTGGATCACACTGCCTTGAGTAACTTGAGTAACTAACCCTGATCTCAAGAAGTTCAGGTTTAATGAGTCATTCCATTCCTTTACAATTCATCCCTGGAGAAGGATTTCTAAGGAAACTATCCAATGATATGGTGAACAGGGCACTTAAGCCTAAGTGATACAAGAACATATGTTTATAGCCAAGTCATTTCTTTGTGAGAATACTTTGGAATCTTATCAGAGCCTTAGACAAACACTAACACCACAGTTAAAATCAAGACCCTTACCAGAGCAAATTATTTAAGGAGAAAAGCTTCATTTCACGTTCACAAAATTGTGTTTGATCTTAGTGGGATTGGGCCTTTAAGCATGACACAGATGAACAGATTTAAAACTGGTTCAAAAGCATGACCAAATTCTTGTTTGTGCAGTCTTGCATAACGTAGGCACTTAGGAAACATCAGCCTCTGGGTATTATCCAAGATGAGACATTTAAGACAACAACAAGCAAACTAGGAGTTCACAAGAAAGAGTCTCAGTGACGGACAGCTCAGGCCATAGCCACAAGTCATCTCTCAATGACAGGAATGTCCCATGATCACAGAAAAAGGCGTACTAAGAGAGGCAGTAACTACGGACCAACACAATCACCTGAAGATGCTAAATGGCAGGATGAGACAAAAACAAATTAAAAAAAAAAAACCTTCAAGCATGCCTTAGATAAGACTAAGACACTCTCTAATCAAAACTGGAGTGGATTAGAGTGGCTCGAAAATAAATTTCAAGTAGGTAAAGACTATGGAGAAACCCTCACCCTAATCATATTGTCACTGTCACTGTCACTCTCTCCCATTGTCTCTCCTGTCCTGCACTCATCACGTACAGAAACCATTGCTTTACCCCTTCCTGCATCTGTAAGGAGCGACTACTTGCCAGTCTCTCATTCTGGCCACGTACTGTGCAAGGCAGTTCACACACATATCTATCTCACATTACAATTATCTTAGGAATTAAGTGCTGCCACTAGCCTCATTTTACAGATGAGAAAATCGAAGTTTACAAAAAGTATGGATCTTTCTAATTGTGCTCACAAGTAAGTAGAAGAAATAGAATACCAACTCAGGCTTGTCTGGAGATAAAGTTCTCAGATTGTTCCAGTTAAATGTAACCCTCTAACAGGTATTTATATTTTATAATTTTATAAATGACTATTTAGTTTTAAGTTATTAAGTGCTATTAAAGGTTGTTTTTTTAAAGCCTTTAATCTCAAGGAAATACATTTCTAATGGTGAGGTTCCAGCTGAGTGTGGTGATAACAGGAGGTCAGGGAGGCGAAAAGAGCAATAGAAAACCATCCTAGTTGAACTCCAATTATATACAATAGGTGGCTAATGTGGTCAAGTCATGGGGCTGGAGGCACAAAAAAGAATGTTTCAGGCCTGGAAACCCATACTCAGAGAGGTATAGTTGAAGGAGAACAGTAAGGTCAGACAAAAACTGTCTCCGGCTTAACCTTAGGAAATGGAAAAAGGATGGGAATACACTTCAGAATGGGAATAAGAACTAGATCTGCCAGTACTGAGCTTCCCTCCACTCTAAAATGCTTCCTATGATTTTATTATTCATGAGCAAAATGTTGGCTAGGTTATTTCCAGTTTTCTTTCTTTAAAAAAAAGAGCAATTGACCATATCTTTTTCTCCATTTTAATGTAGAGCTATTATAATCTCACATTCCAGTGGCCTTCTAACTGCATGGTTATAGTCTCCTTACACTTACCCTGAAATTGTTTTTCCATTGTTATCTTATATTACAGTCGCATCATAATGTCATGTTTAAAGGTTCCCCATACGCTTGTAATGAAATCGTTTTGCAGTTCAGAATGGCATCATATTGGCACTGTAAGCAGGGTATCCATCACCCTGTATTGATAGCTTTCACAACAAAACACCCTATTTTAGTGTCTGTGAAAGTAAATAGCTGTTGCCAGTGATCTGTTCTTCCATTTCAAACTTAAATGGTCTCATCTGTTTTATTTTACCTTGCAATTTTCACACCCACTGGTGGTATGGGCCAAATTCACACTGGTTGCTTTCAAATGGGGATCGTCATTCCATTGGCTCATGAATGTGTGTATGACACGCCACTTATCAGTGTTGGTTTGGCCTTTGTTCTATAGATAACTCCATAAAGTCTGATAATCAATATACTTTGGCCACTCTGTTTAAAAGACAAATGTTGGAAGGTCTTCTGCTAATTGAAATCTAGGAGCAAATTATTCAGTAAATAAGTGTTTTTAAATTGAATGAAATAAATATCTACAAGTAATATGTATAAGTACTGTAAATTCATTATACAATACCACCACACAGAACTCTACCTCCAAATAGTCACAAATGAAAACTTTTAAGTGGCATTTCAAGGCAAAAATTCAGTGAAATACAAAAGACTTGAGAATGATATGCACTGTGTTAATTATTACCAACATGTAGGCTTTTTAAAATGAAAACACTGTCATCACTAATCCTTGGCAGTTAAACTGGGAAAAGTTAATTTGGTTCAAATCTCCACTTCAGAAATGAAATGATACCCAACCAAGTCAAACCCTAGCTAACTCACTCTTGGCAGTCAGCCAGAGGAATATGGGTCTCCTGACAATGGACCTCACTTCTGAGATTTTTCTATTCTCTGTTGTTAAAAGAGCCATTACTACTTCCAACACAACTCCCCTACAACTGTTTTGACAGCTCTTCACAGGTCAAGCTAGGAAGCGGAGGAGCAAAAGGAGTATAAAAGTGGTAACTTTTTACAAGAAAAGGTTTCTGCTAGCATTTTCAAACTTAAATTTGGCATTCAGTGCAGCTGGAAACAGAGTTTCAGATATACCTATATATATATTCTGTCTTTACAAGTTAACATAGATAATAAGGATAAGGTAACCAAAAAATCAGTTGGATCCAAATGTCAAGTACCATAAATCTTCTTGGGTTAAGTGTTTGTGGTTTAATACAAGGAGTATTGATTTAATACAAGGAGTGATCAAATAATACATTGAGTGTTAAATTTTTTAAATTTTATTACAATAAAATATACATTGTCATTGTTTCCCACCAAATTATTCCCCCTGGCTTTGAACACACTTTTGTTCTTGCTCTTGCTATTTCTGAAGCAGTTATAAAAGTCTTTTTCATGAAGGAAAGTCTGCATAATATGTGACTTAAAGACACACACACACACACACACACACACACACACAGAGAGAGAGAGAGAGAGAGAGAGAGAATGCTGCTGGCAAGTCCCATTCAACGGAAAGGCTGATTTCTTCCTCAGAATGAAAATGACCATGAAAGGAAAACATTCTGAGTAGATTCAGGACATCAAGTCAGCCAAAACAGCACAATTAATCATGAAAAGAAAGTCCTCCGGAACCACTTCAGAAAGGGGAAATAAAGACAGGCCAAGTGTGTCTGAGTGTGGGGTAGGATTTTGAGAATTAGTGACAATGTATTTGTTATTGTAGTAATTTTTTTAATTATAAAAATCTCACCCATGTATTTTCTGTCAGGAAGCAAAGGCAATGTTTTCTGTCCTTTAGTAACCCGTGGTGCCAAAGGAACAGGAAACAAATTCCTTAAAATCTTCTCTTAAAGTTGGATTCACTTTATTTAAAAACCAAATATATGTCATGAGTCGAAAACTCAAACTAAACTTGAGATAACATTAGGAATCGGTCCATAGCATCTGGCCCAAACATTCCTATCTTGGCATGATGTCCCCTCAACTCTCATTTTAAAGTTGCATTTAAGATAAATTGAAGGAAGAAAGTACATGTCTGAGTGCTTACACATGAAAAACCTACAGAAGGGCATTACTACACATGCCTGATCTCTGAGTTTCTCTGCCTTGTAACTCTGATTAGCATTTTATCTGGCTACAATGAGCTTCCTGCCCTGACAGGGCACTGGTAACTTCCATGGAAGTTGGGATTCCTCACTTCTTCATTTTGGACAGTTGAATGCAGTAGATCTACCTTCCCACCCCAGTGTACCCACCGTGACCTGTGGGCTCAGGATCACGCGCAACACTTCCTCAAGCCTCACAGAATAGGGTGAGCTTCCCTTTCAGGCTCATCTCCTTGTACGACTTCACTTAAACTTGTGCACTCTTTCACACACACATTAATGTCCCAATTAAGCTCTTCCTCCTCACTGACTCCTCTTTTACCTTTAAGTATCATCAAGCTGCTCCTATGACATGGAAAAAGAAAGATCTCTCTTGATCCTATCTCCACCCCAAGTTGTGGCTCTGCCTCTCTCCTCCTACCGTATCTCCAGCGAAACTTTTCACAAGAACAGTGTCTTTCATTTTCATTCACAGCTCCACTGCAGTGTCTTATAGGCCATTCTATCTCATCTTTCTGAAGTTAGCTGTTAAACTTAATTCTGTTAACAATCACTTCCTCTTCAATAAAGCCTATCTTCTTTGACTGCAACCATATTCCAGCTTCTTTCTCCCCTTTTGAAACGGGATTCACTTTTAGTTCCTACCCCTTTGGTGATGTTTCTTCACTTCCTAAACCCTGTTATGTAAATTCTTTTATCTTTGTTTCTAACTACCATGTAAGCAACGATGTGTTCTTCACTTTCAGCATTGCCTTCTCCCCTGAATTTCAGATTTGTGCACACAACTTGCCCAGTAAAATATTACCTGAATGTCCTGTGGACGTCATAAACTCAGCATGTCTAAAATGGCATTGATCATCTTCTTCCAAGTCTCTCTTCCTCCTGTATTTTCTCTCTGACTGGTATCACTGCAATCTTGTGTGACACCCCAACTACAAAATCAGGACTCTCTGCCAACTTCCTAGTTCTTCCTCTGCATCAGCCAGATATTTCTGACCTGCAGTCCAATTTTCATTGACTATCATATTTTCCCTTCCATTTCTCTCTCCTTCTCCCTGGCAATCAGAAACTAGGTAGAGTCCCTGGTCACTGAATCTGCATCCCTTTATTTAGCCTAGGGCTGGAAAAACCACCAGGGTAATGTGCCTAAAAGAAACATCTCATCACAACACTTTCCATGTCACAAACCCTTAACTGCTTCCTTCAACAATTTGCTGCCAAGGACTTGCATATTCCACACTTTGCCTGACTGGACTCTGCCCTAATGACCTCTCCAGGTTCACGTCTCAGGTCTCCCTGTCTCCTACTTTACGGTCTAAAAACATATCACATTTTCTCACAAATAGCACACAATGTCATACATTCATTACTTAACTTGTATTAAAGGGAAAACACCAGCTACCTTTCTCTATATTGTGTTTCACCAACAAGTCAACTATATTTCTTGTATTTTTTCGATTACACTCTCAAACTACCTTAGTTAAAGGCATGTCACTGAAACATAACTGCGGAAGTAAGATACAGCAACTCATATGAAGGCAATGCAAAGTTGGGTCTATGAAAAGTTTGAATGGCATTCCAGATACAACAGCAACTCCAGTAGGGCAGTGGAAGTGGGGAGCAGTCCATCACCATTCCTAGTTTCCCCTCCAGAAAAAAATTCTGTAGTTCATGGCTCAGTAGTTCCTCTGTACAGTGGGTCAGCTATTCACAGCGCTTTCATCTTGGTAGTTTGTCACAACTTTTTTGTTTACTTGTTCCACATTATGGCTTCTATTCCTGGAAGCTTACAGATGTTATTGCTCTATCTCTTTCTGTTGTACTTCCTTCATGCCTTATCATCATCTGTATGACCAGAATTTAAAGTTTCTGTAAGAGCGAATCCGACTGGTCAGCCAGAAGCCATCTATATAGACAAGGATGCCTCTGAGCATCACTGTCGTCCTCCACCACTTCAGAGTGACTTTGGGAAGGGTCTTTGCTCTGAGTGGGAAAGTCACATACAATGATTGTGAAGATTCCGAAGAGGACACTACCAACAAAGCTGTGCACATGAACATACTCTAGACCTCTCAAAAAGGAATAATCCAACTAGCAGAAACTTTTCATGATTGGTAAGTACAGTTCTTAAACCCTTGCAATTATGCCATAATACTAAGTCACCTTTTATTAAACAAAGACTATACGCTAAATATTTTCATTTCTTGAGAATACTGGAAGATAATCACTATTCACACATTACTGAGAATCAACAAGGGTAACTAGTGCACCGAAAGTTGCACAAGTGGCAAATAAGTGGAGAAACTATTCTAGTCCCAAACTGGCTGGCTCTGTGGCTAATGCTATTCCCTCCAGACCTGGCTATAGCTTGACTCTATGGCTCCACTCACATGTCTCTAATTTATTACAGACTACTCTGTAATTACGCCTATATTAAGGCACTTGCAATTTTTCAGCTATTTCTTTGTTCAATACAATAATTCCGTTGCCTCTTTGACTTAAATGGTCCCAGTCTCACCATGTGTAATGCATGTGAGTGTTTCCTTTCCAAATTCCTGTCTGTATCATGCTCCATCAAAAACTGATCAAAGTTTAAAACTGACAGAAGGATGTCCTCATTAGTACAGCTTTTCTCTCATTGAGAAGATGTCTTTAGTATAGAAATAGCCTGGCAGCATTTCGCTCTTTCGAATGGAACTGTACATTAACTATACAAATAGACTGACATCTAAGTAATTCTGAAAAGAGAAAAATAAATGTGGAGTTTTAACACCCGTTGATTCAGTAAGAAGGATGGAAGAATCCATATTTTAGTAAATGTATGTACAAAATAGAAATGTTCATTTGAATGGATTAGGAAAAATACATGTTACAGTGGGAGTGAAAACAGGCTCTTTCTTTTTTTCTATGTAGAGTTTGTAAAACCCAAAAGATGAAGACTATGAACACTACACACACTCCAGTTCAATACCATCCAAATACCACTTAGAGGTGGTGAGCTGATTGGAATTTCTCATGGGCTGCTATATATCTTCAGGATGCTACACTACTAATAAAATTTTCTTTTACCTGATTTTTCCTATTGCATTTGCTACTATGACTGACCTCTTCTACTAAAGGCAAGAGCAATAACATCACTTCCCTTAGAACAGCAATAGTATTACCAACATCAGGACAAAGTTTGGAAATTTCTTTGAAATTCTCAAAGGAAAGCAGTCTTTATTTAACTTGTGTCATAGGTGGAATCACCCCAAGTCATCACCTGGGAATAATTATGTGCAAATTTTTGCATTAAAATAAATGTAAAGCATTAGCCCTACTGTAAAGTACTATTATCCAGACATACTCTTAATTTGAAAAAGGTAATCAATTGAAACCATTTTTTTTTTTTTTTGCTTAAAAACAGCTTTTTAAGCTGTATATACTCTCAGTGGTTGCCAAGTTTCAACCCAAAGTGAATGTTAAGGTCTATGTTATTAACCCTTGAAAATGAGCTCTATCATGGAAACAATGACAGACTTGGGGACCACCAGGTGCAGCTGCTGAAGCTGACAGTCAGTCATGTAAGAGCAATGTGTGGTTTCTTCATATGCAAATCACATAATATGTGCTTACCTTTAAAGGGCAACGTCAGATTATTGTAACTGTTTAGATACAAATACCTTTTTTAAAGAAGCCAAATTCATTTACACAGAACTCTTTGTGGTTGACATACCATAATAAATCACCTTATTATACAAGAAACTACAAATATGGCTACTGAGGAAGAGTGTGATTGTAAAAGACTACTGGAATTCTACTGTGTCGTGCAGTGACCCTCAGTGAAAAGACACCTATAGAGTGTGGTCTTAGCTTTCCTGAGAATTAGTGCCTCATATTTAAAATGGTATCCAAGGGAGTTTTTAGTGCTCAGGCTTTGCTTCTTAAAATAAAGCTATGATGTTAAAATTTCCATAACAATATCTGTAAATTAAACAAAAATAAGTCTTCTAAACATGTTGCAATATATTAGAAAATACAAATGGATGAATTTATATCCTGGGATATCACAAAGTAGCCTCCTTAGTGACTGAGGATATTCTAAACCATAATCTAATGGTCATCATAAGGACAGAGTGAGTGTGTGTGTGTGTGTGTGTGTGTTTATATGCGTAAAATCACAGAGCTTTGTACGTAAGATTTGTGTACTTTATTGTACATAAATCATCTCGCAATTTTGTAAAAAGTTATAAATCAAAGCAAGACAAAAACACTCCAAAATCCCTAAGTCATTTTATAAATGACAGACTAGCACTAAGCTGCCAAAACAAACATTTAGGTTTCCCTTCCCAGATCAGAAGTCCATGTCCTGTTCCCCAGCCCTTGCCTCTCGAATCTTCTTATATTCTTGATGTGCAAAAAATGTCAAAGCAGAATTCTTCCTGGTGTGAATTTACTATTCAAATCCAGAAACATTCATGCTAAAATGAGATTTCTAAAAAAGATTGTAGTATCTTGATAGAGAAGACAAGAAGTTGTCCGGACAGCTGGCAGGAAAAAAAAAAAAAGGGACAGATAAAAAGGAAAAAAAATTAAATGTTCTGAAATCTATACAGAGCCAAAGATCAAAGAGCTCTGGCTTTTCCATCCTCAGGAATCCCTGCAGGCTTCCTGACCCTCAGTTCATCCTTCCCACTATTATTCATAATCTTATAACCTGTATCTCTCACATCCAATTCACCCCCATCTCACCTGCTCAGTCACTGGTACAGGACAAAAGCAGCTAAGGAGTCCCCAGCTGTGCTGTCTGCTAGAGACAATGGGCACTGCGACAACAGCTCAGCCTCATGTTTAAAAATCAAGTTGTCCGTTTGATTTTCAATTTATTTTTAAGTTAGAAACTTTTCTGGCTCTTGGTAAAGAAAACCCAAAGCATATTCAACATCTGTGTTTATGCAGCAGTGCACAGACACCTGAGTATAAGGCAAACGTAGTTTTGGTAGCACACACTGTTCCTTATTTAATTCATCTGGCCTGACAGAGTTGGTAAGAATGAAGGCAACAGTAGTAATATTTCATTTAGGCCCACTGGCATTTCTCATGATGTACATTAAAAAGATGTAATGTACATTATAAATGTGAGAGTAGGTGGATACCCAGACATGCATTTCACTCCAAGGTGTATTAAAAGAATGATAAATTCCACATATTAAATCTACAAGAACCAAAATACTCTGAGTTAAGACATCTGTACAGAATTAGGTGCCAAATGAAAATGTCACAATCAAATAAAACATTTCTTCATGAGAATTATAATTTTTCTAAGAATAAGAAAGAACCTTTGAAATCATCCAATGAAACATGCTCATTGACAGATAAGCAACTTGAGCTTTAGAAAAATTAAATAACTTATATGAGGTCACACAGCTCGTTAGTGGAAAAGCCACAACTGGAACTTCCTTCACCAGATGCAGTGCTTCTTCTACCACATCCCTGACAGTAGCTGCTGCTATACCGTAATACCCATGTGACCGTTTCAGTATGTCTGTGGATGTTCTCTGATACTTGCTCACAATTTATCACATTTCTTCTAGCTGGTCAATCTCTTCCCTTCTTGAAGACTGAAGAAGGAACCAAACTAGATTCCTTAGAATCTGGAGTGCACCAAGCAAATCCAGTGGACCCGACAGACATTCAGAGGACTGGCAATGGACGCACATGCTGACTATTTACATTCCACATGGGTATCCACACAGGCTCACATATTCAGTCAACGAAGAACGAAACGTGTTTACACAATATAATAACTCCATTCTGACTAGACCAACCTAACCTAAAACCTAAAATGAAACGTAAGTATTACAACTTGCAATGTCTCAATACAGAGTTGAGCACCAAAGCAAGCAGACAAGCAGGTCAACAGGGAGTGTGAGAGAAGGATCACTTCAGGTCCCCAGTCCCAGAGCACACTGGGTACACAAAAAGGGATCCAAACTAAATCACAGGTTTTAACGATCTTTGCAATAAACCTAATCTCTGAAAAGATTGTGAACACTGCAACTGTGATACTTCAGCAAATATCTGACCTGAGATCAAGTTGAAACACAGAAAAACATTAAAACAAACACCCAGCATTGCTCCTGCCCCGATTTGCCTTTGAGAAATTGAGATTGAGTAACACAAACTTTAGCTGACTCTTCTTTAAGGCAACATAAAAGTCGGAGCCTATGTCTGTTTCTCAGTTGAAATACGGCTGGAAGCCAATGAAAAACTGGAGGCTCCACTTAGACAACACAGATTCAAAACAAATTTTACCACAAGGACAAACAAAATATTGCAATAGTAACAGGTGGCTAAATACTAAAAGTGATTAAGAGATTGAATGTAAATATTTGATTTTAGAAAATTATACAGAAAGCAAAAAAAGACCAAAAAGTCAAGGATAACATTAGGACAAGTAGGACAAGACAGTCTTTTGTTCTTTTGTGGAAATGTGTGCTTGAAAATCATTAACAGCACTACCTTGGACACTGATAGAATTCCTGTCGACTTTTTTACAAAGGTAATGAGCTTTGTATGTGCCTCACTGAACAGGCCTGCTAGTAAATACTCCCAAAGACATGGGATGAGATTGCCAGGTGTTTTGTAAGCAATATGAGCTTTGCCCACACATAATAAAAAACTTCAACCGTTAGCCCCAAACTTGTGATTTCGCAAAGTAAAATAAAATAGAAACCAACCAAGTACACACTTTTTACCATTAATTTTTCATCTACTTTATTTTTAAAATTTCCCTTGTTAGGAGGTTTGGAGAAGAGCAGAGCAGAAAAGAAAAAAACTCAAGTGACAAATGTTTAGCCATGACAACCCAATCACACACAAAAAAATTAAATGTCCATCTCTATCAAGCTGGAAACCTCAGCCTGGACTGGAAGAAAGCCTCTGTGTTTAACCAAAAAAAAAAAAAAAAAAAAAGAAAGAAAGAAAAGAAAAGTACTGGAGGCTAATTAAAAAATTCCCCAGTGTAATAGTTTCCTTAGTCACATCTATAAGAATTATACTCCAGGTAAGGGAGTTATCAACCGGTTGTTTTCTGAGATCATTAGTGTCTTGAATGCAGCACAAGTGGACATCTCCAGGAAGACATTTCAGCTAAATCTATTTTCTGAATCTATATCTTCAGTCACCAAAGTGTCAAGGTGATGCATTTGTTGATTTATTTCACAATGCATCTTATTACAGACATGTGGGGAATGAAAAGACCAAAAGGAAGAAAGTAGGGCAGGGCAAAGGGAAGAAGGGCAATTTTAATTTCCAAATAAAAATTGCCTATAAATACTTTGTCTGATCAGATCTGCCAGGTTTTTTTTTTTTTAATTTCCCAAAAAGCCTGAAAAACAAAGCAGTTGATAAGGGTGCACTTGGAACATTAATTTAACCAGAAGTAAACAGGGACACAATAAGGGCAAAGAAGTAAGAAAAATGTACCAAAAGAGTTATCACCAACATGTATCACATTTATCCTAAGTCTTGACTGTTTTCAGAGGCACTTAGAATTTCTGTTTTTCTGGAGAAAAAAAAAAAACAACACTTTATCTCTCTCAGGCACTTCCTCAGATAACTTCCCCATGGTATTGGAGGTGTCATGTATTTCACAACAAGTCTCACAATGACCTGGCAAAGAACAGGTTATCATCCCATTTTAGAGAGGAGAAAACTGAGCTTCTCAGAAGTTTACGTCCACTAAGACCAACCATGGAGCTAGTGAGTGGCAAACCAGTGTCATCACAATCAAATACTATTCTCTCTCTTGTCTCTGTCTCTGTGTCTCTCTCTCTCTGTCTCTGCCTCTGTCTCTGCCTCTCTCTCTCTTTCTCTCTCTCTGAGTGTGTGTGTGCATGCTCTTTTCTTGATAGTTACCTCTCTTAGGAAACTCTTATTGTTTGTAGTTCCACACTTAACACAAATTAAAAGCTGCTTCTTATTAAAAGCATTCCTAGGCCAAACCATGTAATCAACAAGACAGGTAAAAAACCACTTAGCTCTTCCTCTGCAGATTATGTAATTAGTATAACAAACTGGGACAAAGACTTGTGTGTGCAAACAGGAGTTTAGGGCCTTATTTCCCTGATGTATACCCAGCCTTTGCACACACACACACAAAAAAATGACTGTTGTCACTTTTTCTTGGCAGGTTGACAGGTGCCAAGTTCTAACTTCAGTTTAAGGTTTAAGGTTCCTAGAAGGGTTCAAATAAAATGAGGCCGCATCTGCATAGTTTTCATCCTCCTCCTTCATAAATACAGACACTTTTATAAATAAAAACTCACCATACCCTTCTAATTACAGTGTACACATAAGCACTGAAAACTGTAATGAAAGGATATATGCACATCTGGCATCCTCCAATAACACACTCAGGTTACTGTTTATAAATCTGACTTGATCTCATGGAAATCTACATTGAAAAAAACTAGGAATCTAACTTTGGGTTAAAATAATAACTATCCCTTTCAATTGCTTATAATCTCTCTGAGAACTGTATCAGTAAGTTTCATTAAAATTCACTTTGGCAACTACCTAGTCAGTAGTCCTTTCAGAGATAATGTGGTATCACTGAGAGTCAATATCACATGAGAACAAGAGCCCAGCAGTTGGGATTAGAAATGCAGTAGCTTTGGATTCTGACTTCTCTTCTTTCCAATTGTTGACTTAGGGTATATAATCTAAATATAACAGAACCCTCAGTCTCCTGATAAGAAAAGAAAACTCAATCCATGTCTCAGGAGGTAGCTATGGGGACTGAATGAGCTGAGATGCCTAAAGCCCGAGGGAGTGCCTCAGGAACCTGCAGAGTCAAAGCTGTTCTCCTCTGTATTCTCTCTAGCTTCTACAAATACATTTACTAAGTCAGTGTTTCCACAAATGTTTTTGTGCTCCTCCTAAGTAAAAAGATAAGTCCAAAGTTCTAAGCACAAAAATGAGTAAGGTATCATCTTTTCTTATGTCCAAAGAAGACACAGATAAGTGACAAAGTTATTTATATACTTACACATGTCTAAAAGTGTTTAAGTTAGTCACAGTGTGATAGTTAGAATAGCTAAAATTTATTGAGAAGTTTCACTGGGCCATGTATTGTTTTATACCATTCAGTCTAATAGTTATAACCTTCATGCCATGAAAAATATGAGGAAAGTGCTAAGAAAGCCCAGAAAAAGCAAGTACTGATGCATAGAAAAAAATCGTGGAGGCGCTTTCAAAGTATGTATAATGTTTACTTAAGGGTGTAAAGGATCCGTAAGACTTGATCAGCTTCAGATGTTTAATATCTTAAGACGAGAAGCCTATTCTGAGTGGAGAGAAGAATAAAAGTAAATGTAAAGGCCAAGAACTATTCAGCACATTTGGAAAACTTCATTATCCCTGAGCAACTACTGGACGAGGAGATGATGCTGGAAAAATAAGCTGGAGATAAATGATAGAAACCACAGAGAACATGGTCAGGACCAAAATCACTTCCTCATAGGGAAGTTACAAATTCATCATCAGTTAAAAGTTTCACAAAGGCCATGGTAAAGGATAGGCAGATAGCCACCACCATAGCCCCACCTGCACCTGGGAGATCAGTGATACTGAGAATGCCCCATCCCTCATACTACAGACAGCCAAGTAGCCACTAACAGAGCCCCACCTGCAAAAGAGAGGTCACTGGACTGAGCCTTTGTGCTCCTATCCCTCCAGCGCACCAGAGACAGCTAGATAGCCACCACTAGCGCCCCACTTGCACCTGAGAGCTCATGGGACTGGGCCTTCGCATGCCCCATCCTCCCTGCACACCAGAGACTGTCAGGTAATACTTAAAACAAAAAAAGTCCAATTTAAGAATCACAGGAAAAGAAACAGAGCCCATCAACAATATCAGAGCCTCAACTCACTTTAATAGAACCATGAAGAAACATGGTAATAAAATACCTACAGAAAGAGCTGACACTTCCGAAAACAATACCAGTGATCTTGAAATAACAGAACCCAAAGATAAAAAGGGCAAATAATAATAATAATAATAATTTGTGGGGCCAGAAATTCTTAGAATTTAAACAGGAAACTAAAGTGTTATGCCAGACATAGATACACTATTAGCAAACATTAAGAAGAAATTAGAGAAAAATAAAGAAGATAGAAAACACCAGCCACCAGATAATGAAGGCAATACAAGAAATTGGGGAAGAATTCATCAGAGGTATAAAAACAATGAAATCTGACATTGAAGTTGTGAAAAACACACAAGAAAAAATAAGCAAGCAGTTTAAACATACTGAGAATAGAAAATCAGACCTTGATGACAAACTGGTTGAGCTAGAATGTATAAGCAGTAAACAACAAACAACAGAAAAGGAAAAAAAAAAATGGTTACAAGAGCTGATGGATGACTCAAAGACAAACAACCTCAGAATTATGGGAGTACAGAAGAAAACTGAGGACAAAACATAAAGGCTTAAAGGTCATGTTCAATAAAATTGTGGACAAAAATTTCCAAAATCTAAGGAAAGAAATGAATATTGAACTACTGCAGGCATATAGAACTCCAAGCAACTTTGAGCAGAAAAGAACATCCCCCACAACACATCATAATTAAAATCTTACAGACCCAACACAAAGAGAGAATATTAAAAGCTGTAAGAGAAAAATAGAGGGTGACTTACAAAGATAAGCCCACCAAGATAACTGCATATTTCTCAACCCAGACCCTAAAAGCCAGGAGATCATGAATCAATGTCATCCAAACTCTAACATAACATAAGTGCCAACCCATACTGCTATATCCAGCAAAATTATGTTTCAAATTAGAGGGAGAAATTGAAACTTGTCATGATACAGAAAGCTTAAAGGAAACTTAGGAAATGAAAGGTAGGCTAACAATACCAAAGAATCCAGAGAAAAACAGACACAAACACAGAAAAATGATCTAAGAGGAAAGTCTAGTAAATAATGCTGAAAAACTGTAACAACGGTAAGACATACCAAACATATCTTGATAATTACTCTGAAAGTGAATGGCCTCAACTCACCTACCAAAAGACACAGACTGGTTGATTGGATCAAAAAAAACAGAAACCCACAATTGCTGCTTACAAATGATACACTTCACCCACAAAGAAACTCATAGATTGAAAATAAAAGAATAGAATTCAATATTTCATGCAAGAGGACCTAGGAAACAAGAGGGGGTAGATATATTAGTCTCAGACTCATCAGATTTCAAAATAAAACAAATTAGGAGACACACAGATGGTCACTATAATCTGGTTAAGGGAACAAGAGAAAAAGAAGAATTCACAATTATCAATATATGTGCTCCCATCTCTGGAGCACCCAATAATGTAAACCAAAAATCATTAGATATGAAAGGACAACAGGCCTCAATACAATTATAGTAGGGAAATTTAATACTCCATTGTCACAGACAGATAAATCAACCAGACAGAAAATCCACAAAGATATACAACAGTTAAATGACACTATAGAAAACTTGGACCTAACAGATGTCTACAGAGTATTCCACCCAATATCAACAGTATACACGTTCTTTTCAGCAGCACATGGAACATTTTCTAAAACAGACCATATTATAGGTATTAAGTCATTTTTAAATAAATACAAACGAATAGAAATAATTCCTTGTATACTTTCAGATCATAGCAAAATAAAACTGGAACTTAACAACAAAGGAAACAGAAGAAAATACAGAAATACAGGGAGACTAAATAACTTACTACTAACCAAGCAATGGATCACATAGGAAATCACAGAAGGAATCAAAAACTTCAGAGTTAAATGATGAGGGAAGTACATCATATCAGAATTTATGAGACACAATGAAAGCTGTACTTAAAAGGATATTCATAGCCATCTATGCACACATCAAAAGAACAGAACAGTCACAAATAAACTCACTAATGATGTACCTTAAGGACCTAGAGAAACAAGAACAATTTAACCCAAAAAGCAGCACAAGAGAAGAAATTATAAAGATCAGATCTGAAATTAATAAAATTGAAATTTAAAAGACAATAAAAAAACACTACTGAGCAGATATATGAGGCAAAGAGCTGGTTCTTTGAAAGAATAAACAAGATTGATAAACCTTTAGCTAAACTCACCAAAAGACGGAAAGAAAAAGCACAAATTAATGCACTTAGAAGTGAAAAGGGTGAAATTAAAACAGACTCTGCAGAAATTCAAAATATTATGAGAATTTATTTTGAACACCTATATTCTAGCAAGTTGGAAAATTGGGAAGAAATAGATGAGTTCCTGGACACATATAAAACACCAAAATTAAATAAAGGAGACCTAAAAACTTGAAAAACACCGTTACTCACACAGAAATTGAAGCAGTAATAAAAGCTCGACCTACAAATAAAAGCCCAGGGCCAGATGGATTCACAGAAGAATTATTTTAGTACTTCAGGGAAGAACTAACTCCAATTCTTCTAAAACTGTGCCATGAAGTTGAATGAGAAGGAATACTACCAAACTCATTTCTAGAGGCTAGCATCACTTTAGTCTCAAAACCAGACAAAGACTTAACCAGGAAGAAAAATTATAGATCAATGTGCCTAATGAGTATAGATGCAAAAATTCTTATTAAGATTCTGGCAATAGAATCCAGCAAGTAATCAGAAAGATCATATACCATGATCAAGTGGGCTTCATTCCTGGCATACAAGGCTGGTTCAATATATGTAAATCAATCAATGTAATAAATCACTTAACAAAAACAAAAAATACATGATCATCTCAATTGATGCAGAAAAAGAAGATAGAACTCAATACCCTTTCAGGATAAAAACTCTGAGAAAAATAGGTATACAAGGGCCTTATCGCAAACTCGCAAAAGCCATAAATGCCAAAGCCACCGCGAATATCATAGTAAATGGAGAAAAATCGAAAGTGTTTCCTCTCAAATCAGGAACACGACAAGGCTGTCCACTCTCATTCAACATAATCCTTGAAACACTTGCCATAGCAATCTGGCAAGAAAGTGAAATAGAGAAAATCTGCATCAGAAAGGAGGAAATCAAACTATCCTTATTTGCAGGTGATATCTACATAGGTGACTATCTACATAGAAAAACCCAAAAATTCCACTATGAAACTCTTAGAAATAATAAAAAATTCAGCCAAAAAGCAGGATTCAAAATCAATACTAAAAAATCATTAATCTTTCTCTACACCAACAATGAACTCACTGAGAAACAGCTCAGAAGAATAATCCCATCCGCAATAACCCGGCAAAAAATTAAACACCTAGTAGTATACCTAACCAAGCAAGTAAAGGACCTATAGAAAGCTACATTTATAAAGACAGATAGGTTGGAAGCCTTTGTAGGTAAATGGAGGCAAGTTGTGACCATCATGCTTAGTGAAGTGAGTCAGAAGCAGGTGAAATATTGAATGGTTTCTCTCATATGAGAAACCGAGATCACAATTACTTGATAGAACTTAATACGGGGAATAATGGGAAGTGGAGGAGAAGGGGAAGGAGGGGGATGGTCAAAAAGAGGAAAGGGAAGAATTTGTAGCTTTGCCACAATATGTATATGCAAAATATACTCAAAATTAATATAAACTTTATTTATTGCACTTATGAATAAAAACGGGGTGGGCCGAAGACCGTGGCAATGGGTAGGCAAATCAGAGAGAAGATAAACTGGATGTAAGCTGTCTATTCTGGGCCTGGGAATGAAGATCACAACAACGCCTACATTCACTGCTATACCTTCCAGTGAGTGAAGTATATACATGTCTTTCTGATTCCTAGATGGGAGAAAATAAAAGATCTAACTCATACTTGTGGCTCTCACTGTCTTTCAGAAAGATCAAGATTCTTGCCATCCTAAACTGCGGATTGAAAGAAGCACTTTGTATAAAATCCAAAAATCTATGAAAAAGTTGTTTGATAGAATTTAAGAACCAGAAAGTAAATACAAGCCAAGGTTGGCCTCAGAAAAATTGACAGTGGAATCCAGTCTTTCTAAGCTATAAATCTATCATAGTAGTAAAAAGGTAATATCCAGCAAAGGATGACTTCCTAAATGGAGACTTCATGGACTTTGGTTTTCTTTTTGCTATGGGTGGAAGGGTACTGAGTATTATTTATAATTGTACATACTTAATGCACATCAGCAACTTAATAAAAGGATTTTTTAATTCTCATTCTTGTTTTCCCAGCTCTTACACAGGTCATGAGACACAGAAGATGTTGCATAAATCAAGATTTGTTAATCAATTAATCCAAGGTGGAAGACAATAATAGGAATGAGATAAACCAGATTTCAGAAGGTTTCAGTTACATGAACCAACACGAGACCACTTCTGTAGCATCGGAGTCGGGGATCAACAAGCAGAATAAGGGCACATCTAGGCAGGTTTCAGATGTCTAAAGATGGGGTCCTTAAGACAGGGCTGTTTCTTCCTCCTATATAAACCGGACAACACAAAACACAACAGAATCTTGGTTCTTTTATAGATACTTATTATACTTCTGATTACCTTCTAAGCCAAGATTATTGGCATTTGTCTGCACTGATCTCTCCTAAATAATATCTGACACATGGCAACATATACAGGTTGATAGAAAGATACAGAGAATGTTTAAATGTCTAAAATGTATTAGAGTAATTGCCATTAATTTCCATCAAAATACTCCCCCTGACTTCAAACACACTTATTCTATCATTCTTCCTGCTTTCTGAAGTAGTTCTAGAAGTCCTATTTTGTGCCTTTTCACAGGATGATCAAAAAATACAGTGATATTTATATACAATGGAATACTATGCATCAATAAAGTCCAACAATGTGAAGGCTTTTACCGGCAAATGGAAGAAACTTGAGAACATCATGCTTAGTGAAGTGAGTCAGAAGCAGAAGGTGAAACATCGAATGGTCTCTCTCATATAAGAGACCCAGATCACAACTCCTATGGAACTTAAAATGAAAAACAAAGTGAAACAGGGATCGGGTAGGGGAGGAGGGAGGGACAAAAGGAGAGTGGGAAAACCCTTGTCACCTTGACAAGATACATATGTGCATAAAAGGCTGAACTCCATTGTAAACCTTAAATTTTGCACATATACATATCAATAAAATGGGAAAAAACACAGTGAATGCTGCTGCAAGATGCTATTCAACAGAAAAGTAGCCTCATAAAAAATATTGTAGAGGATCCTCATCCACCTTACTCAGCATATCAGTCGTCATGCCACTTCTGGATCTTCTCAAAAGTCAAAATGACCAAGAAAGATAAGTGTTTTCAATCACAGCCACGATTCAAGCAACTAAAGACACTCACAAAAAGGAAAGGCATGAATCACGGGGTGTGTTCAAAGCAAGGGGGAGTATTTTGAGGGGTTTAAAATAGTAATGTGTGTCTTACTGTAGTATTTTTAACTTAAAATATTTAATTTAAACGTTCACCATATTTAATCATATCTCACATCATTTATACATATATATTATCTAGAATTTATGCAACATCATTTTCCCCCTTGAGCTTCTTTTTAGTCTGTTGCGGCATCCCTCTTGTCTGGTCTGTGTCTTCCTTTCATTTATTTTTGCTGTCCCTGCAGTGTCTCAGGCCTTTGACATGAGATTTTAGCCAAATGAATCCATTCAGTTTTTTTCTCCAGTGAAGCTGTGCACATATGACTCATATTTTTCAGAGTAAATGAAATAATAAAGAAGACTGTGTATTCCTGGCCAAACTCAGAATTAAATGGGTAAAAGACAAAACTTCTTCTCATTTGATTATACATTAGAGCAGAACTCTGTTGTCACGTTTATAGTCTTTCTGACACAAATATATATATATATTTCTTAACCTTTCCAAAACTAATTTTTTTCTTCATCTTTACTAGCTATGGGTCAGAACTCCAGAAAGTATGCTTACAGCTCTGACCAAAGAAAGAGATAAACAAGAAAATCCTGTCATGATATAATACTACAAAGACATAAAGTCTCAAGAACAAGACATATTTATAATGTCAGGAGTCTTCATATTTAAAAGTTACACATCTATTTAATACTGTTCAAGGGCTCCACCATCAAACCAACCACTCTCAGCTCGGGCATAACAGGCACAGTGCTCATGCGCTGCAGTTGAAATCATGGGCTCTAATATTGCCTTGATGTCTGGGAAAACACCTAAACTATCATTAATATAATCTGGAAGCAAAAAGAAGTTGACCTGAAGAAGACCTTGGATAAATTATGTTCCATGAAACACTACTGGAATTACTCCACTGCCACTTCTTTCTTTTATTTACATATCATGTCTTCATCATACTCACTTCCCTACCCTACCCACTCACCTCCACACATCCCCTTTCCTCCAACACAAAAGTTTATCTTCTTTTTTTTTCATTTTACTTTTTTGTGGTTTGGTTTTCTCATATTGGAGAAATCATATGATATTTAACTTTCTGTATCTGATTTATTTATTTCGCTTAGCATAATGGTCTCAAGATGCATCCATTTCCCCACAAATGATTCAAATTTATCTGTCTTTATGGCAAAGGAGAACTTCATTGTGGAAATACATTGCGCTTTCTTTATTCATTCATCTGTTGAGGAACAAAGTAAATTCTTCGAAGATTTAGCCACTATAAATTGTGCTGCTATAAAAATACATCGTATGGGTATGAAAGCTTCACTCTTTTATAATGACTTTAATACTTCTGGAAAGGTACCAAAAAAGGTTTAGCTGGATCAAATGGGATTTCTATTTTTGTTTCTTTGAGGCATCTCCATACTGCTTTCCGTAATGGCTCTACCAGTTTACAGTCCCACCAACAATATAAGAGGATTGTTTTTTCTCCACAACCTCACCAGCACTTATTTTTTGAGTTCTTAATACTAGCCATTCTTACTGGAGCTGGATGGAGTTACAGTGTCATTCTGATTTGCATTTCTCTGGTGGATAAAGATGCTGAACACTTTTCATATATTTATTGGCCATTCAGAGTTCTTCTGAGAAGTGTACACTTCTGTTACCCGTTTTTGACTGGGTCTCTTATTTTTTGGGAGGGGTCTAATTTTTTTTCAATTCTTTGTATATTATAGATAATTGTTTCCTGTCTGTGAAGTAGGTGGCAGTATTTTTTTCTTCATTTCGTTAGTTTCCTCTTCACACTGTTGATTATATTCTTTCCTGTACAGAGCTTTTCAGTTTGACATAAATCCTATTTGTTGATTCTTGGTGTGAACTCATGTGCTTCAGGAGTTTTACTGAGAAAGTTCTTGCCTACATCTATGTTATCAAGGGTTTTGCTTATGTTTTAATTCGAACAAATTTAGTGTTTCAATTTTAATGCCTACGTTTTTGGTCCATTTTGAGTGATTTGGGGACACTGTGAAAGATGTGAGTTTAGTTTCCTTATTCAGTATGTGGCTAGCCAGTCTTCCCAGCATCGTTTGTTACAGAGGTTATCTTTACTCCAGGGTATGTTTTTAGGTCCCCTTTTTGAAAATCAGATGGCTGAGGGTACTTAGGGTCGTCTCTGCATCCTCAATTCTGTTTCATTGATCCACCTGTCTGTTTCTTTGCCAATACCATATGGTTTTTATCACTGCTGCTTTGTAATATAACTTGATTACAATGTCTTCTGCTTTTGTATTGTTGTTTAGTACTGTTTTGGCTATTCTAGGCTTCTTCCGATTGCCAGTAACTTTTTGCTTCATTTTTTTCCTATTTCTGTGAAAAACACTGCTGGCATCTTGATTGAGATTGCACTGAATCTGGATATAAGTTTTGGTCGTGATATGGTTTGGATCATGAGTGTTCCCAAAAGTCTCATGTATTTGGAACTATGTGTTATTGGAAGGTGGAGTTTGCTGGAAGGGACAGATGCTTGGGGTTGGAACTGGAAAGATTGTGTCAACTTGTTGCAGCTGTTGCTCAGGACCGAGCTTTCAAGTGTGTGTTTTTAACTTGTGGGCCAGAAAGTGAGGGAAGGGCACCCACCCAGTAAAGGTCGGGCAACTGGCAGCTCTGAACTAAGCTATGGAAGGAAGAAGGAACATTGTCACCGCTCCTTCCTGGGAGGCCTCAGTCCTTGCCTGAGAGGTCAGAGACCACTTTTATTTCTGTTTCACTTGGCTTCTATCTGCAATGGAGTAAACAGCTTTCCAGCCTCTGTCTCTCGCATATACCTTCACCATTGCCAGCTGCCCATGAATAGACTGCATGAGATCTTCTGAATCTGTAAGCTAAATAAATCTTTCCTCCCTTCATTTGTGGATGTTAGGCATTCTGTCGCACCAATGACAATGTAACTAACACAGGTAGCATGACCATTTTAATGATGTTGGGTTTGTCTATCCAGGAACAGGGAAAGGTTTTTTTTTTTTCCATTTCCTAAAATTCTCTTCAATTTCTTTTTTCAGAACACTATAGTTTTCAATTTAGAACTCATTCACTTCTAAATTGTTAGGTTGATTTCTTACTTGGTTTTCTTTGAGGCTACTGTGAATGGGACTGCTTTTCTGATCTCTGTATGTTTTCAGTGTTGCTGTTGAGGAATGCTATTGATTTTGTGCATTGACTGTATGTCCTACGACTTAGCTGAATATGTCAATTTGTTCTAAGAGACAACTGGTAGAATTATTGGGGTCCTCTGTGTAAAGGAACATGTCACCCACAAATAAGGCTAGTTTGACTTCTTTCTTTCCTATGAGTATTTCCTTTATTCCATTCTTTTGCCTGGTTGCTTTGCCTAAAGTTTAAACACTATGTTGAATACAAGTGATGAGACTAACATCTTTGTCTTATTCCTGATTTGAGGGGAATGCTTTCAGTTTTTCTGCATTTCAGATGACATTGACACTAGTAGCACTGTCATAAATTGCTTTTATCTGTTTGAGGTAAGATCTTTCTATATCTATAGTTTTTACATGAAAGGATGTTGTATTATGTCAAAGTCATTTTTAGGGGCTGGAGGGATGGCTCAGAGGTCAAACCACTTGCCTAGCAAGTACTAAGTGCCTGAGTTCAATTCCCCAACACCATATAAGCTGAGCATGGTGGTGCATGCCTGTAATTCCAGCACTCAGGAGGCTGAGGCAGGAGGATTGCCATAAACTCAAGGCCAGCCAAGGCTCCATAGTGAGTTTAGGACCAGCCTGAGCTACGGAGCAAGAAACTGTCTCAAAAAAAAGGCTTTCTCAGCACAATTAAGACGATCATATGGTTTTTATCCTTGTTTTTATTAATGTAGTGTATTACATTCATTAATATATATGTTAAACCAGCCTTGCATATCACCAGGATGAAACCATGATCTTTTTAATTACTTGTTGCATTTTGTTTTCAAGTGAGTTATTAAGGATTTTTGCATCTATATTTATTAAAGAAACTGTACTGTAGTTTTGTTTGTTGTTTCTTTATCTGGTTGAAGATCATTGTGATACTAGCTTCCAGGAAGGATTTGAACAGTGTTCCTTCTCTTTCAATTTCACAGAAGAGTTTAAGATGCATTGGCACTAACTCTTCCCTGAAGTTCTGCATCCATCACATCCCAAGCATTTCTTTGTTGGTAAATCCTTTCTAACTGCATCAATTTCTTCTCTAGTTACTACTGTAGTGAAGTTTTTATATCTTCTTAGTTCAATTATGGCATCTCATATATGTCTAAGCATTTATCCATTGCTTCTGGATTCTTGAATTTATTGGGATATAAGCTATCTAAATAGTTTCTTACAACCATCTGGATTTCAACAGTGTCTGTTGTAATTTCACCTTTTTCATTTCTAATTGCACGGTGTGAATTTTTTCTTTCTTTTGGTGAGCTCTGCTACATACTTATCGATCTTATTTATCTCTCCAAAGGACCAACTCTTTAAATCATTGTTCTTATGTATTTTTTTCAGTTTCAATTTCATTGATGTCCACTCTAATTCTATTAATTCCATCTACTGCTTTTGTAGTTTTTTGTTCTCGTTTCTCTAAGATTTGGAACTGCACCATTACATTGTTTACCTGAGATTGCTCTTTTTTTCTGTGTGCTTTCATAGGTATAAATTCTGCTCTTATTACTGCTTTCATTGTGTCCTGTAGATTTGGTAAGACGTGCTTCTAATGTCATTTGACTTTGAAGTTTTTTTTTTATTTCCTCTCTGATTTCTTCTCTGATCCACTGCTTGTTCAACAATGTATTATTTAATCTCCCTGCATTTGCATAGTTTCTTTACTTTCTTTTGATGTTAATTTCCAGATTCATTCCACTGTGGCTTGAAAGCATGCAGGGGGTTATTTCAATTTATTTATTTATTTAACTATGCCTATATCCAAAGATACGATCTATTTTGGAAAAAGTTCTGTGTCTTGCTGAGAAAAAAGTATATTTGTCGGTGTTCAATACAACAATCTACAGTTATTTGTTAAGTCCATGTGTTCTATAATGTGATTTAGTTCTGATTTTTTTTTTTTTTTTGGTCTAGTTGACCTATTTGTGTATTGAAGTCCCCTAGTATGGAAATATTGGGGTCTATTTGATATTTCATGTCCTCTAGTTTCTGTTTTATGTAATTGGATGGAACTGCATTGTATGCACATATATCTACAATGTGAGTTCTTCCTACTGGATTACTTATTTGATTAGTATACAAGGTACATCTTTGTCTCTTATCTATTTTGTTCGAAGTCTACAGTGTCTGAGAATAATTCCTGCTTATTTCCAGGCTCCAGTAGCATAGAGTATTAGTTTCCTACTTCTTTGTAAGCGAAATGTCAGCAACAAATGGTTGGGTTTTGTTTTTTGATCCACTCTGCCAGTATGCGTCTTTTGGATTGGCAAGTTGAGACCATTAGCATTCAAAGTAATAGCTGTAAGATTTTAACTGTCATTGTCTTGTTAATCTACTGTGGATTCTTTGATTTTTCTTTTTGTGTCACTTTCCCTTTTGATATTTTCTTTCCTCTGAGTTCTTCGGTGCTGCTCTTCTTTCTGTCTCTCTAAGATTCCTTCAAGTATTTTCTGCAGTTTTGGGCTACAGGTATTCTTATTTGTGAAAGATATTTATTTCTCCTTCAAGTTTCAGGGATAATTTTTTCTGGATACAACAATGTAGGCTGCTACTTGCTTTCTTTTAAAACTTGAAATATTTCATTCCAGACTCTGCTAGCTTTTAAGGTTTGCACTGAGAATTCAGCAATAATTCAGATGGGTTTGTTTTTCTCTTACTGCTTTTAATATTCTCTCTTTGTGTTGAATTTCTGAGATTTTGATTACCATGTGTTATGGTGAGGTTCTTTTCTGGTCAAGGTTATTTGGTGTTCTATAACCTTCTTGTCTCTGAATATTAATGTCTTTACCTAGATTTGGAAATTTTTCTGCCATGATTTCTGTGAATAGTCTTTGTACCTTCATGCTGTCTTCTGCTTTTTCTCCCACACCCTTAATTCTGATGCTGGTTCAGAGTTAATCCAGCAACAGTTGTATCCAGCTTCCTTGCTCACTTATTTTGGTACCGTGCCTGATTATGACATTAACTAATGTCATTAACCTTGCCTTCAAAATCTAAAATTCTATTCTCACAATGTTCAAAACAACTTGCCCTGTTCTCACATTTGTCATATCCTGAATTTCATTTAGATTTCTTTTCAGATTTTCCACTCTGCTTAAAAATGTTCCTTCTTATTTTGCATTTACTTATTTACCTCAGTCAGCTTTTTATTTGTGTCTTCTATAAACTCAGTAAAATCTGTGTTCCTTGGGACCATTATTTGTTTAATAAATTCCTCTTTAAGCTCACTAATCATCACTTGTATTTGTTTAAGTATATCTTTTTTGAACTACCTGTTTACATAAACCATGTTGTCTACTTGATTTCTGACCTCCATTCCTGTAAGTTCCACTATTTGGGAACTCGTGATATTAGCTTCTGCAGAGTCAGGCTTTCTGTATGTGTCCTACTCCCTGTCTTTCATGATTCTATTGCTGAGGGTCTTCTCTCTATGGCCCAGCCAAGAGGTTTCTTTGAATGTATGTGACTGTGTGAGGGAATCTAAAAGCACACTGAATTCTGTGCTGGGAATAGATAGGGAGGATGACCAATGACTTCTAAGGTGTCTTGTTCCCACCTAGCCCCCTCCGCAAGCTCTTTCATCAATCCTGGCTTCTTCCCCCTGAGGGCAGGGCTCTCCTCCCTTTCAGGTACTCTTACTACAACCTGGACTATTCAGGAAGTCATCAGCCTCTCTTTCCTCTCTGCAACTCTCTCTTGTGCTAGTTCATTCCTAGACATTTATTGTGTCTCGAAAACCCTTGGTGTATGGGCCACCTGTGGTTTCTTTTATCTTAAGCAGTTCAGACTCAGGCTCTGTTCAATATGGCTCCTGCCTACCTCATTTCCTAGCATGGCTGCTAAATGTTGCTTCTACTGAGCTGGTCTGCTGAGCTGCAAGAAGGCCTTTACAATGGAAAGCTCACAGTGCATTTGCAGTATGCAGTTACTGCAGGCTCATTGCTGAAATCCAAGGCCACCAGCTACCATCAGTTGCTACAGTTCCAAGCTCTGGGATTACCTTGATCTGTGGCTACTGGTTGTTCATGACCTTTCCCAGGAAGCCTGAGATGGCTTTCCAGACAGGTGTGTTTTTCAGCCTCTGACACATCTATGGGGTTTCCAATACTCCCACAGCCTTTCTTCAACTCCTGAAGATCTCCACCTTCTCCAGGATAAGCTAAGCATACATCCTTAAACTATATCTGGACTTTTTGGATGAGCTTGCATAAAGCCACTGAGCAGGACTCTTACTCAGCTGTCATCTTGCCCTGAAGTCTGGCATTTACTTTTAATGTTGCACTCACTAGATTATTTTATAGAAATTACAAATCTTTTACTGTTGTTTCCACAGAGGGTGATTACTGAATCATCTCCATTTAAAAAAAAAAAAAAAAAAACACAACCACAGAAAGTGAAGTTACATTTTTAACTGATATGATCTGGATGGAGCATAAAAGTTTCACAGTGAAATGCGAAGAAATTTCTTTAAAGCTTAAGATGAGAAGAGCTAGTCACAGAGAGACAGGACTTTTGGGTTTGTAAAATACTCAAACCCTATTGTATGACACAAACTGAAAATTGGTCACAAAAACCACAGGAGGAAACCAGTTCCTTCAACACACCAGGCTTCTGCACAACTCATTCCCACTATTTACAATGATTTTCCCATTTGGCAAAGTACCACTCATCCCTCAAAAAGAATGTCACCTTCTCTTCCTCACCCCCACCCCAGCTGCAGTTGATTCTGCCATTCTCTCCTTCACCCTGCACTACATACATTCTTCTGTTGTTGTTCTTAATGTAAAAAAAATTGTGTTTATTCGCTCATATATTGGCTTCCCTACTAGAAATATTAGTTGTCTGAAAGGAGGCCAATGTCTTATTGATCTTTGACAGAGTAAAGTATCTAAAACACAGCAGGCACATTCTTCACTTAACGGAACTACCAAAACAAGTACTAAATGTGGAAAATCCCTAAGCAGTACTTCTTGGAACATATTTTGCACAGCCCGAGAAGTCAAACAAGGCTCAGCCTTCAGCACCCTTGCCCTTCTTTCGCAATTTCTCTTACCTGACCTCAGTTGTTTTCCTTGTGATTACCGAATCTACATCTCTGGCCCTGAATTTTTGCCAAAGTTCTAGGCTCACATTTTTAACTGCCTGCTGAATGTGTCCATATGAGTGAATGCCCAGGAATACTTCAGAAATACTTCAAACTTTCAATATACTCAAACTCCTCTGACACAAATTTCCTCGGCTTGCTATGTTTGCTCTGTTGGTTCATTATTTCATCATCACTGTATAAGCAGTCAAACACTTAGAATCATCAATCACTTAGAATCTCCATTTCTCATCATCTACCCTATTTATTCCGTTAACTTCTTTCAGTCTGCCTGTCCACCACTTTCTTTTGCTTGCCTCTTCTCTTTTCAACTTCTCCTGAATGAGTTCAAGCTCTCAATATATTTCTTCTGACCAATGCAATAAACTACTCAGAGACTTCCTGCTTCTGGACTTTCTAGCCTAGCTCCCACTATGCTGCAAATTACTTTCCTACAACAACAATTTATTTATGTCAGTTCCTGCTCAGAGACATCACCAATGCCACCCTAATGGTGCAATTTCTCCTTCTAGCATGCCAACCTCTTCACAACCTCTCCTTTTCCTATTCATCCATCATATTCTACTACTCCATGCATATACATTCCGCATACATATCTTCTAGCCATACCTACTTCTTTACTGCCAGGTCCCCAAAATCTTTGCTTAGTTAGTTCCATCTGGAAGATCCTTCTCTCTCTCATTTCTCTCTTTTTTTCTCCACTTTTCTATTCATAGCCTGCTCAGGGATAAAATGAAGGGGATTTGTGATTTGGGTGAGAGAACATTGCAACTTCATTTTCACTAAATGCTAACTGAAATGTAGCATCTACTATGAATGCAGGCAAAAAACTATAGAAGTCTTGAAGTACATGTTAAGTACTCTGCCACAGATAGAAATCACAGATGCATTTTTACTACCTTATAGCCCTTTCATCTTTGAATTATTATTGATGCTCATTACTACTGTAAAGTTCCAATAATTATTTGACATCCAACTGGAGTTTCTATTTATCTTAATTTCAAAAAATATATAATTCTTCTTAGTGTATCACCAACTTTTAGGATTGTAGTAATTGTGTTTCAGTACAAATGATTTCCATTGTAATCCTTTATTTTTACTTCATATATTTGTAACGACAGGACAAAGATCACAGTAAGGGTTAAGGATGCCTAACTTTATCCTAAACACTATACCAGGAAGTTTCCCCACCTCTACAACATATGGTATAAATGAGTATCTTCCTCCTCCTACAACCATCAACTAGTTGAAACACATCCTGAGGCACTCCACCCTGCCTTTCTTTGTAGTTATTTTATTAGTCATTTACTAGGCTTTGAAGTCCCGAGGATAGGAACTTTTATTTCCTGTTTCTAAGTCTCCCATGGTGCTGTGTCCACAGTACTTGATGAACCTGGTTGTGCTGAACACAATTCTTTCCTCAAGGAACATTTTAGGCTGATATAATTCAAATTGAGAAAACTGACATGTTGCTGATGTATTTTGATGGTTGACATGAGCACCCCAACTTACAGTCCAAACTAAACTACTCTATCCTCTTATTTTATTTCTGTGTTTCAAATCAAGGGGGAAAGCACAGGCAAGGACATAAAAGGTGACTAGTAATCTTTCTTCAGTAACCCAGACACACAGCTATTCATCAAATATAAAGTTTTCTTTATAGCTCCATCACACAAATAACAGTTTAAATGAGGTGAATTGCAACACTCACAAGATAACAAGAAAACGTTTGAAATACTTACCAGTCAACAACCATCTATGCTTTAGGGTCAACAAAAAGTATTTTGGAATTATGATTTTTATCGTTACTTGCTATTGTATAGCATAAGGTCTTTGCACAAGGATATAAACTACTTCCTCCTAATGAAGGTATTTTATGTTCAGTGATACTCATATATTTTCATTCTAATTTTTTAATTCATAGTTCATAGTGATTTGGACAAACGTCCCTACTCTCTCTTCCAACTTTAGCAATTTTTGTTGTTCCCTAACTCATTCTTATTTTTTTCATGACAGGCAAGTGAACTACAAATATTCGTACTAATACCAATAAAAAAACGACATGTATATAATGTTCTACACCTTTCAATATCATACCTGCTAATATTTCAGTTTAATTCTTACATGAACATTATGAAGAAGACGAGACAGTCTTATCACATATATATTTGGAACAGATCAAAGCACACAGAAGTGAAGTAATTTAGCCAAGTTCCCTGAGCCTATGACTAATACAGTCAATTTCATCTCTTCAGCAATCAGAGCAAGGAATGGTTTGTCACAGGTATTAACGAGGCACTTGATCATCTTTGTTCATTTTTTTAAATTCAGCAAATGGGCATTCAGCTCCCCATATTACCAATAAAGTAAAATGTCTAGCAGGCCCCTTTAACTCAAGAGATGACTTCTTTCATCATTGGAGATATTGCTCTGATTCTCATCCCAGGGCACATGAAAGGCCACCAGCTCTGAAGGCTCTACAGCAGGTACAGATATTCATACCTGCAGTCTCGGGCCACAGGATACAACAGACCCATGGCTTTACAGGTAATTCAGTTTATGGAAAACTCCAATACAAGAATCAGAAAGAAAACTCCTAGGACAGTGGAACAAAAGCACACTGTCAGTGGTAGAAAACAAGACAACTTACAAATACATGGCTAGAAAAGCAGTCTGTGGCCACAGGACAGCAAGTGAGCACTGTAAGGACTGTCCAGGACTGTCCACCAGGGGCTGGATGCTGCCCAGCCACAAGACCATCTGTGGCCATGGGGGCTGTGGTTTGTCCACTAACCTTTCTCTTGAAGGTTTTCACCCAACAAGGTAGCTCGCCAACACACAGATGGAACTATCTGTTTTCAGAATTTTTATGGGACAAAAGAACCTGAGCAGCACAAGCCATGGAATCTGATCACCATTTCCGTTGCCAGGTCAGCCCTGCAAGTCAGCAATTACCTCCCAGCAGCCAGAAATGTTACTGAGGAAGTTCCACAGTCCACTGTCTCTCCAGGCCCTGCCCTCTGCCACAGAATGCCACCTCTCTGAATGCCAGGCTCCTCCACAGGGCAACTGGTATGTACTAAATGACTGGTCAACACAAGGGCCACATTAGCTCCTAAACCTCAGGAGGCTGTCTCTGTGAACACAATGCAGCTTACATACTCCCCCTGCCGCATCCCTATTCTTTATCCCCTTGTAGATGTTGATCCAAGAACAGTTCCCTGTAAACTTTCTGCATTCTAAACTCAGAATTTTCTTCCCAGGAAGTTTGTCCTGTAACAGTGGTACTTAAGAGTGGGCAATCTTCCCTTGATAAGCTCTCTTCAACAGTGAAGGCTTTTACAACGTAAGATTCGAAAGGAGTTTTGAAAAGCAAAACTCATATAGCTGCCCTGACATTCAATCCACAATTTAAGAATTTAAACTTTCCAATTGTCCAGGTGAAAAACTCAAGGTAAAACTAAAGTCAGTAGACCATATATTTATAATTTATACCTTTGCAGCTCTTTATTTAAACAGCTGTTTCATTACTTTGTAAACATATTTTCCCATTTCATGAAATCAACACTACTGTTATATATTCGCACCTTTTTTTATTTTATGAAATGTTTTTTTTAATTGCCTTCTATGTCATTCAAGTTTTATCCCTTTCTAGTGAGCAATATTTACAAATTCTTAAAACCCCATTTTGCCGGTGTTACCAATTTACAGCCTTATATGCCTGGCATAGTTGAAAGACTACTGAACCAGAAATGCAGACTTCTTATTTGTAGCATTTATAATATGACATGGTAAAATTTACCTTATTCACTTAAGTTATACTTACTGTATAGTGCTTCGAGTGTTTCAAGATCTGAATAGATACAGTGAGCGAGACAGGCAGCCCCAATCCTCTTGAAGTTTTGAGCCTAATAATAAAAGCAAACATTAAACAAATAAGATATAAAGTATTATTTCAATAAAAAGTGTGATGTATGTTCTAATGGAAAACACCAGGGCTTTGTGGGCATGTAGAACAGAAAGTTCTGGCTGTGTCCAAGAGACCTGGGATCCCTTAAGATACTGGCACATAGACAGAGGTCCAAATAATTGAGAATAGAAAAAGAGAGCTACAGGCAAAAGGCATTCTATACTTGAAAATTCTAATACGTGGAAAAGGTGTCATTTTCATGGAACTAAAAAGAAAGTTACACAGAGTATTAACAGGAAATCAGGAAATGAGCCAGATTACAGAGGGCCTCATACATCAGTGGGATGGTTCTCAACTTTATCCTAGGTGCAACCAGAAACCATTTTGGGGTTTTAAATAGGGAGAGGGCACCGCCAGTTTTCCCTGATGTGCTACAAGGTGATGGCACCACCTGCCTGCTTGCTGTACCAACTGCTAAGCAGATCTGGTAAGATAACAAATGTGGAACGTGACCCTGCATTACCAAATAAGAATGATACCACCACAAAAGGCATCATTATGGCCAACTGTCAGGGAGTTGACTAGATCATTCGTTTCAACACCCACACAAAACTACAATTGCATACTTCATCTTCTGACCAAAAAAGTAAGTAAATAAAACAAGCTTATTGAAAGACATTCTTAAAATTCATTCTCTAAATCCCAATTTCAATTGCAAGTCCTCTCATCTTAAAGCCAGTTAATCCACGCTGGTGAAAGCACAGAACAAGATGTATCCAAGTGCTGGAGACATCCAAGTATTGAATGTTTTACACAAAATCATGTGATATCTTGACATTTCATGTTATATTATTCCAATATCTAACTTCCCACAAAAGTGGGAATGCACAGTTATTCAAAATCAGCTCCTCTTCTTCATACAAATGACCACTCTTATAAAGACTGTATTATTTTTCTCATAATTAAGAGACATAAAGGTCTAAAATACTGTGATATAAAAAATAATGCAAACACTAACGGAAAATTTAATTTGGGGAGCTCATGGAGTAATCAAGGCACATGGCCAATTTTTCAATGATGACATAGTCTGTTTCATGAACATCTGTCATGCACCAAACATTATTTTGAATGCTTCACTTGTTTATTGTATCATTGATTCTTCACACATAGTCTATCAAATAGGTGTTAGCCCAAATCTATACATGTTGGAAGTTCAAAAAGATAAAATAAGTAATTTATTGAGGTGATAAGCTGGTAAGGAACCAAGGTATTGTCATATTCACATCCATCAAACTTAAAGATCAAGGAGTCACTTAGATATACTTAGTTGCCACAATTTATTGAAAAAAATCTCTAGCCACCTTACTTAAATGCACATAACAGTCTAAATACACACATTGTCTGTGTGAAATTCTCTTAAGTCCCACTGACTCAATTATACAGAATAGGTATAAACAGATGCAAGTTATTCACAGACACACATACATCTCTCCATTTTACTCATGCAACTGGGAACTAATAGAAAGTTTTAAAGCTAAAATGTTTAATGCTTCCTCCTGGGGAAAAACATATTTATTGAGTACTTTTTGTGTGATAAGTGCTTCACACATTTTATCATCTTCAGTTCTTAAATACTGAAACTGAAGCCCACATTCAAGGTCCCATTATAAGAAGGACAGCTACCATTTTAGCCTATGTCTGATTCCAAAGCCTGTTCTCCAACTCGGCTCTCTTGTCGACCACAGAAAATTCTAGCTAGATTATATATAGTCAACAATCTCACTGTACTAATTCCAGTGTAGCACATAGCACAAACAGGAGAAAAATATAGAATTTCAACATGGCTGGAGGAGCAGATGTCTGCAGTTTTTCTCTCTTAAGTTCTAAAAGTACATGTCAAATTCCTGAACCCTTGAGTTGAGGAGGTTTTGTGAACCTGCTACCGGCATGTCCTTTCGTCTTTTGTACCTGGTGTAAATGATCTGAGTCAGTATTATTTTCAAACTACAGGAAATACCCCCATCTTGTGGGATTTTTAGAGACAGCTGTCCCAGCTCTCTTTTATCATATTACATTTTTTGCAACCACATGCTTCACTGCTTAATACGAGGGTCCTTTGTCTATACAGAAGTCACTTTATGTTACATAACAAGAATTCGCACTACACACATCTGCAGGTGTCACATCAGATTCACATCAGATTCTCTTCATTCCACCCAAAGAAAATTCCATCCCATCCCGTGATCCACCTATGCCACTTTTCCTAAAGTCAAGAATAAGCTCTTGCCCATTTGCGTATTCCCCAGTACCTAGCACAGTCAATGACATACAATAAATGCTATCTACACTTAATGAATCTATATAGAAAGTCTTTTTTAAATATTTAATTTCAATGAATGCTACATACAAACAGCAACTGGATGAGCATGGAAGTACAGTATTTTGTAACTGCCAAATTTAAACATTTTAATCCCTTTTTTATTTTTATCCAAGTAAGAAAACAACCACTAAAGGATTTTCATCATTGTTCTGTCATTATATTTTCAGCAAGTCATTCATGAAACCAAAGCGGCATGTTGTCCTATTGGACATAGTTCAACAATGAGTAATTCCCTATTCAGTGGCTGCACAATATTAAAGTGTCATCACAGAAAAGATCACCATGCCATTATGATAAAACACAGGATTTTTAGAAAAATAAAAAATTAAATGCACTGCCAAAATAAATGCAAACTTTCTTGAGAATAAAACAAGATGTTCAATGGCCATGGGGACATCGTATTCTTAAAATATACAAGGAGTATGGTTTCACAAATAAGAGTCCTGTGGCAAATATGTTTTGATCCAAGTGTGAAGGGCCTTCTACTTAGTTATTGATAAGTGATATAAATAGTAAGTGATAGCAAGTTACTGCTCTTATGCTGGTGATGATGAGTTAGTAAACATTTTAAATTTAAATGTTTTAGATCATAATTGCATTGAATGTATACCAGCATTTAAGTAATGAAGTGAAAATGCACAACTAAAAACTTACTATTTTCTGAGTCCTATTTAACAAAAAAATATTTACCTCAATCACTATTATATATACATATATATACATATATACTTATGCATACATATACATGATTACACATATTATCATATAAATACAGAGTATCCCAAAAGTTGCTGTACATATTAAAATACTATAAATATAAAAATATGATGAAAATTTTTTCTCAGGATTAATTTGTCATAATATCTGAAGTAAAACTTACATGATGAGAAAATATGCAAGCACTAAATTCAATATGCAAGATGTCCCAAAAGTTATCTTACATAGAAAAAATTAACAAACTCTTGGGATACGTTGTATTACTATAATATATCCACAACTTAAAAACATTCTGAAAGCTGTTTTAGGGCTCTATTTTAAAACTTTAGCATAAAATACTTTTAAAAGACTGGAGAACTTATTGTCACACAGGAACTTATTGAAACATGCATTTTTAACACAAGGGCACAGCAGACAGTTAGGAAAGCTAGAGGATATTTCATTTGATTGCTTTAAAAGATGAAAAGGCAAGAGAGAAAAAGGATGAAACAATTTCAGATGCTTTCAATGCATTTATCAAATCAGAGTGAACTGCTTTTTTGACTGTGAGTGTAATAAGTCAGAAAGCATTCACTAAACCAAAAGGCAAGAACTTCTTTTCCACTGTGACTAATCCAACTTAATGAAATTATATTTTTAAATGCACATATGAGATATAAGAAGAAAAGAGAAGACGATGGAAAGGCAAGTAACAGCTAGTATATTTCATGAGAAGACAATAGGCACAGTTTTGAACCGATTAATGTTAGGGTTGCTGTCTGACCTTGAATTTGACAAAACTCAACATATAGGCCAAGCTTATGAAAGAATTTCAATTATAAGAGGTTATCTAAAGAGAGCCTAAACTGGTTTTCAAGATGATATACTAACTGAAGTTTGTATTTATTTCGTAAACAACCATGTTAACCTTGCTATTTACACTGCCAATGACATCTCCGGAAGACTATAGCATGCCGGTGCCATAAATCCTTGCTAGATAAGCAGCTCATTCTTTGTTTGTCAATGTGCAGTAGGAAGTTGTACCCAGAAAATAATATAGAAATGAATCAAATGCAATACTGCATACTACAAAAACGAAATATGGTATAATGCATGCCATACACTTTGTAGAAACTTTTTATCCATTAGAAACAAAATTTGTATTGTGGTAACCAACACACCTCTGTGAATGATCTTCAGAGCTAATGAAAATGTTAATGGTGGTTTTGTTTGTTTTAGTTCTTAACTCTTGTTTTAGCAGTCATAAACCTCTGCCAGGACTCTACCGGTTGTTCTGACCCTAGGAGACACAGCACCTAAGATGAACAGAGGTGAACTAATTCCCCCAAAGTCATGTGGTTAATAAGGAACAAACTAAGAACTAGAACACAGTGTCATTTTTTTCCTGCACAATTAGACTCTTTCTATGCAGTTATTGCTTCCCTCTGGGGATATGAGATATGCAAAAAATATATTGCAACATCAACACTCATTAGATTCCAATTGATTTATCATATTAATATAAATAAACAGAAAGTCACAGTTTTTTCATGATTTAGTGTTTCTTTTCTATAATAGTTATTTATTTAAATGGACAAGGAATCACCTTTTGATCATGAAACTCAGTATTTTACATATTTGTGACAAAAAAACACAAAACTACACTGCATTTTTTAGTTTTATAAAATGTTCGTTATTGTTTAAAGACCCTTGTGTATTTTTTCCCCACAATTATTGTTTTCTTAGAATGTATTTGTGATTCACAATAATTACATTTAACTGGAGAAAAAGGCGCAAATACATATCACATCTTGATCATTCTTACTTCTGTTTCTCCTTCCTACACTCTTACCCCACACACATTTCCTTTTCCTCTCCACAAAGTCTACTTGTCTATTATCTTCAACACTACTCTATTTTGCTTTTTTATGTTCTTTGTTTTCTTCGTATTAGAGAAACCATGTGATAATAAACCCTGTGTCTGAATCATTTCCCTAAGTATGATGGTCTCAAAGTGAATCCATTTTCCTACAAATGATTCAAGTTTATCTTTCTTTATGGCAGAATAGCACTCCACTGTATAAATATACCCCATCTTCTTTATCCATTCATCTGCTGATGAACATACTAACTGCTTCCAAGGTTCACGTAGTATGACTCCTCTACAAATGTCGGTATGTTTGTATCACTGTTGTATGGTATTTTTAAATCTTTTGGAAAGATACTCAGAGGAGACAGCTGGTTCAAATGGAGTATCTATTTTCAGATTTTTGATAAATCTCCATACTGTTTTCCCTAACAGTTGTACCAGTTTACAGTTCCACCAACTATGTAGAAGAGTTCCTTCTTCTCCACAACCTCACCAGCATTTGATTACTTTTAAATTACTCTTTTTATTACAATGCATTGACAATACATAACACATTCAGCTGGAGGAATTGGGGCATACACATATCTCATGTTGGTCATTTTTACTTCCCTTCCCCCTTCCACCCCTCACTGCTCTCTATAGATCCTTTCTCTCTCTACAAAATCAATCTTATCTTCCTATTCTCTCACTGCTCTTTTATTTTTGCTCTTACTTTTTTATAGTTTGGTCTTCTCATATTACAGAAACCACGTGATATTTAACTTTTTGAGTCTGCTTCAATGTCATTAGCATGATGGTCTCAAGGTGCAGATTCAGCTATTATGAGTTGTGCTGCTCTAAGCATAAGCATGCGTGTATCACTGTTGTATGATGTCTTAAACTCTTTTGGAAAGATATCCAGAAGAAGAATAGCTGGATCATATATTTCTTCAAATTAACTTCAGTAGATTTAGGGGGTTTAATCAAGCCATGTTGCACAGATTTAGTCTTACGTTGTTTTTGTTTGTTTGTTTGTTTGTTTGTTTTTGACTGGGACACAATACCCAATACCCACAACCTCAGGAGGAAATGTTTATTATAGCTCACAGTTTCAGAAGGTCTCAGTCTGGCAGAAGGCCTAGACAGAGAGCTGATTATGGTATCGCCACAAGAAGCAGCAAGAGAGGGGAAAGTCAGAGCTAAGCATTCAATCTAGGTCAAGGCCAAGTGATCCACTCCTTCCAGCTCAAGCCCTAGGGATCCCCGACCAGGCTCATCTCTTAACAGCACAGGAACTCAACAGATTAACCTCCAGGATTGGATCACCTTCAAATATGAGATTTTGGGGGCACATTTCAGATCTAAACCATAGCATTCCACCTCTAGTCTTAAAAAGACTCATGTCTATTCCTATGTGTAAAATGTATTTAATCCATTTCTAAGAGCTGCTAAAGTCTTAACAATACCAGCACTGCTAAAAAGTCCAAGTGTAAAGTTTCCTCTATAATTCAAAGCAAACTTTAGCTATAAGAGTGGAAAATAGCGAAAGAATGGCTAAATAAAGCATCTTCATGAAGTCTTGGATTGAACAGTGAAACAGAAAAAGGAAATAAGCAGAAAAACTAATAAAATGTGAATGCCTAACATTTAGTTATTATTATTATACCAAGGTATATTTCCTCAGTTTGTTCACTGTATTATAGTTACATAAGACTAACACACTAGAGTAAGCAGTGCAAATGGCACACAAGAACTGTGTACTTTATTTTCTGCTAGTCCAAAAATATTTAAAAATAAAAACTAAAACAATAAAAAGACAAAACACTGCAAAGCAATCTGATTTTTAAGTAGTATGAAAAAAGCTAAAAACCTAAAAGGAAAAAATAGCATAGAGTTGGAACAATCCAATCAGAAAAGAAAAGAAGTGGTAGGTGAAAAGTCTGGAGAGTGAGGGTTCCAGCCCAGAAGTTAATCAAAAATACAAATTGAACCACTGAGATATTCTACTATTTTAACTGGCATATTCAGTGGGTGAGAATATAGGGAGAAAAACACACAAAGACACTGTAGGAAGGAGTATAAATTGGTATAAATTTATGCGAGTGAAGTTTATTTTCCCCATTTTTAATAATATATGATACATAATGGTTAGAATGAGCTTGAGTATTTTCTGCACTTACATGTCACATCAGTATTACAGTCTCTTCCCATTTTTGGCCCTCCCACATCCCCTATGTCCTCTACCTCCCACTACCACACGCCCTTGACTCTACAGAATGCCTGTATTCTAGATTTCCCAAATCAGAAGATCCATGCGATATTTAACATATTTAATCTCCTGCTTCTTACTCATTTCACCACTCAAATCACAACTTTTTAGCTCAGCTTCCCACCCCTAGAATGGGCTGCAGTGGCTATATCTTGATGCTTCTTCTCTTAGGGTCCAGCAGAACCCTTTATAAAATGTTTTGCTGAAAGTTCTTTTTTTTTTTTTTTTTGGTATCTTACTATATATATGTTGAGATTCTTTAACATGGCCTTGCCCACCAGTCCACACAAGAAAAGAACTATAAAAATGGAATTCATAAGGTTAGAAATTGTGAGGAAAAGAGAGAAGCTAAATTTCATATTCCTTAGTTGAGTACTGGTTAATTAAATGTGTGTACATTCAAAAGTCATACAAGTTGTCATTATATCAGTCAGTTTCCTTAGGTTACTTACATCTAATTCTGAATAAGTTACATTAAATGAAATTAAGTCTATACTGAATCACCACATTAAATGATCTTAAATCTATATCACAAAAGTAACACATAAAGCAATAGATACAATGGCATACTTAGTTATTTCAGAGTTTTTAAGAGTTCTTTCCCAATGAGGAGCAGGAAGAAATGAGAAAGATCATTACTGCACATTTAGTTACAGAGCATGAAATTGAGGAGCAAAATTCAAGAGTCACAGGCTGAACTAATAGCTGACTAAGTTCTTAGCAAATGGACTAAGGCCACATGATCTTTTATCTTTACCACTCAATGACAGCTTCAGGGAACAGACCCCCTAAATCACTTATTTGCCAACTCTTACTGTTTTTAAAAACTGAAAATATCCTAAATCAAAACCATCGCCTTTGTCACTCCAAACTCTACTAAATATCTATACACATCATGCACATCAAAAAAGTTTCACAGATTAAGATTTTAAATCAATTCAATTTATTGAATGCAGTTGTTATATTTTGTAAACTAATACACTAATAAAAGTAATAATTATGGAGGAAAGATCCACAGATTTTATGAGAAAGCTGATACTGTACTAATGAGACACAACTCAAAAGATTGAAGTCTACTTTTTGTTACACTTACTCATTAGATGTCTCCTTTCCTCTGTTCTTTGGTGCTGCTTGCCTCTCTGTCCCTTTAAAAAATTCTCCAAGTATTTTTTGCAGTGTTGGACTGGTGGTTACAAATTTTTTAAGGACTCTTGATCATGAAAAATTTTTACTTCCCCTTCAAATTTAAGGGAAAATTTTTACTGGATACAACGACCTGTTTTGACACTTGCTGTCCTTTAGAGCTTGAAAGATATTGTTCCAAGTTCTTCTGGCCTTTAAAGTTTGCATTGAGAAATCTGCAGTAATTCAAATAAATTTGCCTTGGTAAAATAATGACTGTTTTTCTCTTGTTGCTTCAAATATTCTCTTTATGTTGAATTTCTGAGATTTTCATTATGATGTGTCATGGTGAGTCTCATTGCTGGCTGAGATGACTTGGTGTTCTAATAGCTTACTGTGCCTAAAAATTAATTGATTTTTCAAGATTTGGGAAATTTTATTGCATGATTTCAGTAAATAAATTCTTTACACCCTCAGTGCTGTCTTCTGCTCCACCTCTCACACCCTTAACTCTTAGGTTGGTTCTCTTTTTTCCCCCCATTTTATTGATATGTAGAAGTGCAATACATAAAATTTTCATTGATCTTGAGTATTTTGTGCATATAGATATCATGGCAAAATTGCAACTCCTTCCCCTCTCCCTTTTTAACTCTCCCACTGTCTTCCCCTCCCCTCCAGTTCCCATTGTTCTACAAAATAATTGTGATCTGAGTTTCTCATACCAGGGAAACCATCTGATATTTCACCTTCTGCTTCGGTCTCACTTCACTAAGCATGATGGTTTCAAGTTGCCTCCATTTACCTATAAAAGCCTCCAACCTATCTGTCTTTATAGATGAGTAGCATTCCATTGTGTATAAATACCACAATTTATGTATCCATTAGTCTGTTGATGGGTATTTTGGTGTCTTCCACATTTTAGCTATTGTTAGTTGTGCTGCTATGAACATGGGTATACATGTATCTCTGTTATGTGTTGTTTTTAACTCTTTTCGGAAAATTCCCAGAAGAGGTATCACTGGATTGAAGGGGATATTCATTTCCAGTCTTTTGAGAGACTTCCATACTTACTGTTTTCCATAGAGGTTGTACTAGTTTACATTCCCATCAGCAGTGCAAAAGGGTTCCTTTTCTCCACATCCTCGCCAGCACTGATTGCTGTCTGTGTTCTTCCTACGTGCCAATCTCTTTGGAGTTAGACGGTATCTCAGTAGTGTTTTGCATTTCTCTAATGACTAAGGATGTTGAGTAGCTTTTCATGTATTTATTGGTCATTTGAACTTCTTCATCTAAGAACTGTATTTTTTTTTTTTTGCCCATTTTTCAAGTGGATCTTTGATTTCAAGGGGCTTTTCTTCAGGTCCATGTATATTCTTGTTTTGGGCCTTGTATATGAGGTATTGGTGGTATTTTTTCCCAATCTCCTTGTTATGTTTTTACACTGAAGATAATTTCCTCTGCCATGCATAAACTTTTTAATTTGACATAACCCCAGTTGTTAATTTTGGGAGCTATTTCTTTTGCTTTTGGTGTCTTATTAAAAAAAGAGGTTGGTTCTCTGAGTCATCCATCAGCTGTCATTTTCAGCAACTTTGGTCAATTCTAGTTTTGGAGTCATGTCTAATTATACCATTGGTTTCCTCAACCTTTCCTTCAAGGTCTGTAATTCTGTCCTCACAATGTGGGGTCGACTTCTCTTGCTTTCAAATGTATTTTTCATATCTTGGATTTTAGCTATTTCAAAATTTCCACTTCTCTATCAAAATGTTCCTTCATATCTCACATTTCTTTATTTACCTCAGCCAGGTTTTTATTTGTGGCTTCTGTATATCAGTAAGCTTTGCATCCATTAGGACCACTATTTAATAAGTTCCTTTTTTAAGTCCTCTGATCATTTTTTGCATTTCTGTGAGAATATCTTGTTTGAACTGGCTGTTTGACTCACTTATTTGCTTTCTGACTTCCTTTCCTATGAATTCCACTATTTCAGAGCCCATGACATTAATTTCTGGGGTCTCAGGGATTTCTGTGTTTTTCCTGTTGCTTTGTATTCTTCCCATGTTACTGTTGTTGAGGCACTTCACTATAAAGTCCTGAGAGGTTTTTTGAGTAGGTATGAGGGTGTGCTGGGGAAGCAGAAATTCCTCTGAGTTCTGTGCTTGGAGTAGACAGTGAGAGAAGACCTAACAGTATGATGGCTTCTGAGGTGTCTTATTCACTCCCAGGCCCCTCAACAAAAGTCTCCTGCTTGTTCTGGCTTCCCTCCACAGAGTGAAAGGCTCTCCACCCTTCGAGGTGGAGTGGCCTCGCTCTCCTCTCTGCAACTATCTCATGCCAGTTTCTTCCCAAGTGTTATTTAAGAGTGACGCCAAAAACCCTGGTGTGTCTGTCTGAGCCTTCTTTAACTTTTAGCAGTTCAGACTGGCTCTTTTTTAAAAACAGCTCCTTGCCTATGTCACTATATGTCATGTCTGCCAAGCACTGCTTGCGGTCCAGGCTCCAGGAGGCCTATTTAATGTAAGCTCACAGTGTGTTCGCAGTTTGCACTATGTTTTTAGGGGATGGAGCTACCAGCTGCTGTCATTTCCCGCTTTTCCTGGATCCACACTTACCTTGTTCAGAGGTTCCGGGCTCTGTGCTTTCTTCTCTCCCTATATGCTGGCAGTTCCAGCCTGCTGGGGTGGCTTCCAGGGCTGCTGTTTTCCTCTGCTTCTGATGTGTCCTCAATACTTCTGACCTTCTCCTGGCCTCCTTTCCATTGTTGGGGCACTTCTTTCTCTCCTAGCTAAGTTAAAAGGGCACTTTTAATTATATTCTTAATGTTTTAAGTGAGTCCACAAGGAGACATTGCACAGCTGTATTACTTGGCCACCATACTGCCTGGAAGTCTATTTGAGAGAATTTTAATTTAAATGAATTTCCTTAGGACCAATATTTCCACTTCTAAGAGTGTGTTTTGAAAAAGTAAATCAGCCAAGAATAAAAATGATGACAACTGTGGTGTTATCATAATGATGAAAATTCTGAAACAAAATCAGTGCTCATCAACAGAGGTAATAATTATGACATGTCTGCAAAACAGAATATTATGCAATAATTTCACAATAGTACATAAATTTGTGTTGTTGTGATAGATATACATGATTTTATGTGAAATATAGCTACAAAAGAACATAGTATAAACTATGATATACAATATTTATTGTTACATAAAAATACATAGTAAATGTAAGGAAACAAAATATAAAATATATATTTCTATGGCTTATTTTTATTTTTCTTCTTTTTTCCTGTTGGCATCTTCTCCATCGCCTATCGTTAACATCTATCACATTTTACAATATTTTCTAAAATCCATATCCTATCAAAATTTCATTTGCCCTCTGGAATCTAATTATGTGAAAGTCACTGTCTCCCTTCCGGGAAGGGTGAAAAGACAACTGCGGGCTATGGCTGCATTTTCAGGAACTGACACTAGGTGGTACACTGTCTCTCCAGAGATATTTAAGACCTTTTAACTTAACTTCACCATGCATACTTACTTCTGCTACCAGAGAAAATAACCCAGGCCCATATTTCTTTTTCTTTCACATAAGAATGCTTTCACCTTTACCCAAATTACTAGCAGTTTAACAGCCAATTGTTCCATTGTCTTACAATTGGTACTTAAGGAAATATCTACTGGACAAATAAGACATAATTAAAACTAGAAATGATAGAAGCGTGAAAAATTTAACTGTCTCACATCGTGTGTGTGTGTGTGTGTGTGTGTGTGTGTGTGTGCGCGCGCGCATGTGCAGGTGTGTGGTACTGGGATAAAGTTCAGGCACTTCACATTGAGCTACATTTCCAAGCCATTTTTATTTTTTATTCTGAGACAAAGTACCACTAAGTCACTGAATTGTCCAGAGCAGCACAAACTCTTACCTAAGTCTCCACAGTGCTGGAACTATAGATCTGTGCACCTACGCCTGGCTATTTTGTCATGTTTCCAAAGAAAGCTAAAGTGGTTTGTGGAGGCTTTTAATACACTACTCTGCGTCATAAACATGTAAAAATAGGAGTGAATTGGTATTACCCAAATGTATTTGGATCTCCTTTTTTGAAGGAATGGCATTCCAAAAACTGTGATTTGGGCAATCATATCTTCAATACCAGTCATTCTCCTTAACATAATCATTCTAGAGATTATGCAGCTGAAGTTCCAACCTTCTCATCTCCATACCATGAGCTTCCTCTTCACTGTTTCCATATTCCCCAAGGATACCAAGCCCCAAGTTGGCACTTACCTTAGGTTGCCACTCAGGTGCTAAACTCTGTCAACAAAACACACTGTACTTACAACACTTCTCTCTGAACATTGCTACTCTTATCACAGGTGTTAAGTAGATCCCTTTCCTACTCACACTTGATTCCATACTGAATTAAGCCCATTTCAAAAGCAAGAGCCTGCATACTCTCCAGCCTCTAGTTCATGTGAGACAACTGCCGCTCCTTTGCCTGGAATACCTATTAAATAGAGCTGGGTGATTTAATTTGGCTTTCACCAAGGCAAACATTGAAAGTGCCCTTATTCACCAATGAAAGCAAAAAGCCAACAAGAAAGACAACTATTCTTTATGTTAAATAGACACAGTCTTATTGCTCCCACTTAGTAACAGTCTAAAAAATATGATTGCCTACGTCAGGGGTGGGGAACATTTTTTCTGCCAAGAGTTGTTTGGATACGTATGACATCATTCACAGGTCATTCAAAATTATCAACTTAAGAATTAGCCTACTAGTACTGAGTGTTCATTGAGTCACTGCAGGAAAAGCAGACAGGCCACAGGGAGCCAACAAGAAGCATTAGTATCTGTTCTGTCATATGCTGATATGTATCTTGTCTATTCCATAGTGGATGGTCCTTGCTTGTCCTTCAAAATGCTCTATTATGCTACTATTATGATTCACTTAATAGAAATGTATGTTGCTAGGAAAAAAGTTCTCAGATTTATTAAATCTCCATTCCTGCCAGGCTGTACCAAGTGATTTGGCCAACCATATTGTCCCAGGGTCTGGACATTCCCCACCCCTGCTCTAGGTACTTGTTTTTCTTCTCCACTGGACAATGGACTCCTAGGGAATAGGAGGGACATACAGTTCGCCTCACTTCTCCAAAAGTTAGCAAAGTATCAGGAACACTATAGACTTTATTATGTGTCTGGAGACCGAAGTAATAAAAGAGTTAGAGAGTAATACACTGTTAGTAAGAACTGGAAGCAACACTTGAGTTAGTATAATACCAAAATTCAAGGGTTGGAGGAATAGCTCAGCAGTTAAAGCACTTGCCTGGCAAATGTTAAGAACCCGAGTTACATTCCCCAGCACCACATAAGCCATACCAGGTGGCACACACCTATAATCCTAGCACTCAGGAGGCTGAGGCAGGAGGACTGCTGTGAGTTCAAGGTCAGTCTGGTATACATAGTGAGTTCAGACCCAGCCTGGACTACAGAGTGAGATCCTAACTTAAATTTTTAAAAATCAAAATTCAAAATCCTGAATTAATATCTATTAACATTAAAATGACTGAAATGATTCAAAAATATTCATTAAATGCATACTGTATGTCAAATATTGTACTGAGGATACAAAGATTAATAAACAAGATATAATTGCATCTTCAAGAAGTACAATGGGCCAGGTCACTTCTCAGCCTTTTGGCTAAGGTCAAGTAAAGAAGTACAAGGTAACAGTAAAAATAAGTGAGAACTTATTGCACTTACTGAATGCCTCCACAAATAATTCCACACTTGATTTTTACAATACTCCACTAATAGTCTCATTTGTTCTATAAACATTCAAAAACTAATAGGTAGACCCAAATGAATCCTTATAAAATATATTCAAGTGGTAAGTATAATGACATAAGCTTTTCTGTAGATACCACCCAACTTATGAACAACATTTGTGCTTGACTCTTTTCCTTTTTCCTACCAGAAATGTTATCCTGAATTCTCTTTTTATCCTTTCCTCATTTTTATGTACATTTAAACAAGTATTTCACTAGGCAATATAGTATATAATCTCTTGCATAACTTTTGTACTTTGCTTAAATGAAAACATACTGGAACCTTACTGCTTTCACTTAACACTGTATTTTTGCTTTGTATATGTGTCTTAATTCATGTAGATTTTTTTATATATAGTCTGAGATAAGAATACAAATTTCATATTTTTTACATTCAGATAACCATTTGTGCCAGCATTATTTACTGGAAAGTCCATCTTTTCCGAAACAATTTGTGGAATCACCTTAGTCATAAATAAAATTTCCATTCTGTATTAGTCTTGTGCCAGTTTTTACAGCCTTGTACCTAATTCCAAATTATCTGAATAAATAGAGCTTTATAATAAATTCTAAGTTTCTGACAAGGGAGGAAGTCTGACTTTATATTGTGTTTAGGGAATGTCTTTATTCTTAGCCATTTCTTCCTGCACATTCACTTTGTTTGTCTTATCTTTTTTAAATACAACTAACATGCAACTCAAAATGGCTCACAGTTAATTGCAATGAAGCCTAGGTTTGAACACATGCTTTCTAACTCCAAATCCTAGTTTCCTCTACTGTAGTGCTCAGAATATCAGAGAACAGCTCGTTAATAGTCCCATCAATAGTCCCAGGCAGTTCTTCAGAATGCAATTATGGAACTGTCCCAGATACATTTTCGTTGATGGGAAAAATTCCTTGACAGCCACATTTAAGAAAGGAAGTATTTATTTAGCTCACAGTTTCAGAAGGTCTCACACATCCATTCATGGACAGCTGGCAACAGGTAGAAACACATGGCAGAGACTGGAGAGCTGCTCTCCCCATTGCAAACAGAAAGCCAAGTGAAGCAGGAGCCAAGTGAGCAAGGCTAGAGACTTCCCAGCAAGAAGCCATAACAAAGTTTCTTTTTCCTGCCTTTACTCAGTTCAAGCTTTCAGTTGGGCCCCCGGCACCCCGTGTGGGTGTCCCTTTCCCATTTCTTGGCCCACACGTCAGTAAGAAATACCTGAAAGCTTTGTTTGCCCTCGACAAACCCCAATCTCGGTAAGTTGACAGAAACCTTTCAGGTCAGGGCCCAAGCATCCACCTTTCCAGTCAGGTCCCACTTGCCAACAGCTCTGAAGCTGGAGAAATGGCACAGTTGTTAAAGCTCTTGCCTTGCAAGCACAAGGCCCTGAGTTCAATTCTCCAGCACCACATAAATCTGGGCACGATAGCACATGCGTGTAACCTCAGCACTCAGGAGGCTGAGGCGGGCAGATTGTCCTGAGTCCAAGGCCAGTCTGGGCCACACCAGTTAGTTCAGGACCAGTCCGAGATACAGAGCAAGAACCTGTCTCAGAAAAAATAAAATAAAATAAAATAAAGATGAAGCAGTGACAGATTAAGATCTCACAGCAGTGAGTAGTTGTGCAAAACAAGTAAAGGGCTCTGCTGGCCCCAGAGAACAGGCATCAGGATGTGGCCACTGCAGCCCAATGTAGGGATGGGAAGCTGAAATAAAGAGTGGTGATTTGAGTGGTGAAGTGAGTCAGATGCAGAAGACTGATGTTAAATATCACATCGTTTCTCTGACTTGGGAAACCCAGAACATAGGCATTCTATAGAACCAAAGGGGTGTGATAATGGGAGTTGGAGGACATGGGGGGTTGTGGGAAGGCCAAAAATGGGAAGAAATTGTAATGCTGATGTGATATATATGTGCACAAAATACTCAAGTTCATTGTAAGCATTATGTATCATATATAGATATTAATAAAATGGGGTGGGGGAGAAAAACCAATGCAGGGTGAGCAATCATCATTATAACTGGAAACAGGAGTGTGAGAGCTCAGGGTGCCTTTTCAATAGGCGTGCCAGAAAGGAGGTGACCATCCAGGTGGGTGGAGAATACTACGCTAACAGACAAATCAAATCAAAGTTTAAAGGATACAGTGGTTTGGTCACAGCATGCAGCAGTGGAATTTCCCCACTGATCATTCTGCAACAAAGCTGCACCAACTCTTGTTCACAACTCGGTGCCCTGTGCCCTAAACTCTCTTTTTTTCCTAGATTCTCATGCCACAAGCATGGGTGCGCTATTTCTCTCTCACTCGCTAGTCCTTTTGCTCTCTTCCTCCTTCCCTCCTTTTGTCTTCTCTTCCTTTTAGCTTAAACCTCGACTGTCTCCCCAAAGACATCATTTCTTCTTTAATACATAATGACTCATGGCTTCACACTTATCGAGCACTTCAATGGACATTAAGAATCTCACTGGTCTTCACAACAATCCTAGAAAATAGTTATTACTACATTCTCAATGTGGAAAGAGCTTCAAAGGTTAATATGACCAAGTTCACATGGCTAATGAGAGGCTGAGTTGGAATTTGAACCCAAGCCATCTCATATTTATGTCCACCAGATTAATCATTATCCTATGCTGTTTCCTTGCCACTGAAAATGATCCTGCACATCTACTGATGAATAGGTTCAGGGAAAAACAAGCTCTTTTACAGAAAGCACTCCCAATTCCTAGGGTGCCATCATGCAATCATTCTTTCATTTACTGAGCATCAACTAAGTGCAAGGACTGGAGAAGGTTATGAATATGAAGCAAGCAGCTAAGCAACACCCCTGTGCTGACGATATTCACTGTGCTTTTGGAGCAGATAGTGTCATATAAATACAATCATAAAGTAATTAGAAATAAACCATAACCACTAGGGTGTCTGCATTGCAAAGAGTAACTCACCTCTCTGAAAGAGTCTGCCTCTGTCAATACAGTTTATTATTATTCTCAAGACAGCTCTTTCCCTACTTGATTTTTAAGTATCCCACTGCAAGAATTAAAAGTCATTAGAAATAAATGTGTTCTTTATTGTTTGAGTTTCCATCTTTGTACATTTTTACTATTTGGAGTTTGAAAGGCTACAAACTCATTTCATAAACCATAAAAAGTTACAATGCTACAAACTAATAGTACAGTTAACCTCTAATTAAAACCTGAGTGTGCTAACCTGATTGACAGGGGAGCTGCTCAGGCACTGGTGGAGCACACTTTGGGTGTGTCTTGGTGAGTCATGAAATGTGACCTGGGTATGTGACCTTCCTCCCCAGCACTAGTCTCTTGCTCTGCTTCTCAGCAAAGATGAACTCAACACTCTTGCTGTACTGTGCCCTCCTGCCATGATGTCTCTGACGTGGAACAAGCTGATTACAGAGCAGATACCCAGAAAACACAGGCCAGACTAAACCTTCCTCCTTTTAAGTTGTGGGTGTCAGGTATTGTGTCCACCAACAAAACAGCGGAATAGCACAGAAAACTGAAACTGGAAAAGAGAGGCCATTGCTTTGACTGTACCTGATCATGTGATTTAAAAGCCTTCTGAACTGGTTTGCCCAAGAAGTTAAAAAAGATTTGGAGATGTTAGGGAAAATATAAAATGTTGTAAATGAAACTTGATGGGTGATTTTGGTAAGGGCTCAGAAGACGAGAATGCTAATAGAAATAAAGCAGTAAAGGCAAAGTTCAGGTTTTAGCTGAGAAAAAGGACTCTGTTGGCAGTCGGATTAGAGACCATATATATAATGCTTGCTCTCTGGCAGCAGAAAAACTGTCTGTTCTGAGGCACGCAGGAAGACTGAGAATAAGGGTGGTGGCCTAATTCACCTGGCACTCAATCTGTGGCATGGATACCACTGGCTGGTTTTTATTCACATTTATATTGAGAACCAGGAACAAAAAGTAGAGCAGAAGACTTTGAAAAACTTCAATTTTCTCAAAAAAAAAATAATCACATGTGAACTTGGGATCAACAGAAGCATAGCTGTTGAAGAAATCAGGTCATTAAAAAGAGGCCAAGTACTTTGCACAGGGACAAGAAGAAAGACGCCTTGAGGACATCTCAGAAATCACCAACGCTCACTCATCCATTGAAGGCTCAAGGTGTGTCAACCTTAACATTTGAGAAAAGACTTCCTGGGACTTCCCAAGAAGGGCTCTTAGGAAATTGGTTCTTCGGGATTCATTTGACTCTACTTAGCCACACATGTACTTAGAGGCCACTATAGTCATGACCCAAGAAGGTCCAGCTACTGCTTCCCCTGATTACAAATGACAATATTCATGTGAAACCGGTTCATCAGGCATGTAGAATGCAAGAATTGTGGAACTGGACAGAGTTCCACACAGAATTCAAAGAAAGGAAGCCAAGCAAGAAGCTCCCTAGTGGGCAGTGCATGAAGCTGCAGAAATTAAGCCAAAGATGTAGGGGAGAGCCCAAAAAGTTGACCAGTTGTCTAAAAGGCTGCTGGCAATGAAGACTCAGCCCAAGAGAGAGGCCACATGGGCTACAGCCAGCAAGGTAATAGGAGTGGGACTCTGCACTTCCTCTGGAACACCTATCTCACCACCTTATGCCCAGATACAGGACACAGTGCTACAGGATGTAATGTATTCCCTGTTCCTGTGTCAATCCTGCTTTTGTCTTTATCTTTTCTAGCTCTATACTCCTTTTTTCTGGAATAGTAATCTTTACCTTGTTCCATTATATACCTTGGGATTGTGCAACTTGGTTTTTTACTGTTATAGAGGCTCTTGGCTAAGAGTTGGCCTTGAGGAGTGGAAGAAAACAAACTTACTCAAAACTGACCTGAGGAAAGTAGAAGAGATGCTACCATTCTCAAATGTCCATCTCCCTCCCATAGACCCTCTCGCACCCCCACTGACCTGCCTGGAAGCCATTCCGGGCCTAGGTCCATCCTGAGCCATGACAGGCATGATCAGAGCCTTTCCCAGGCCCAGGTAGCTTGTATGCCTCTGCAGACCTGTCCGGAAGCCATCCCGGGCCTAGGTACCTCTTGGACCACGTCAGACTCTCCCTGGGACCTTCCAAGGACCCCAGGAGCTCACACATCTCCGCAGATTCACCCGGAAGGCTTTCCGGGCCGAGGTTCATCCTGAGCCATTCCAGACACACCTGGAGCCCTTTCCAGACCCAAGTAGCTTGGGTGCCTCTACGGACCTTCCCAGAAGCCATCCTAGGCCTTGGTACATCTTCTACCATGCTAGACTCTCCTGGAGCCTTTTCAAGGCCCCTGGAAACTTGTGCACCTCCCAGAAGCCATTCCAGGACTCGGTCTGTCCAGCACTCTGCCAGCCACACCCAGAGAACACACTAGGCCCAGGTCTATCAGGTGCTGTGCTGGATCACAGCCTGAAACCCTATTGGTCCACCCATCCAGCTAAAGGTCATCAGGAGCAGCTAGAAGCAATGCAAGAACAAAAAGAAAATCCCCAGGACCAGTGGCTGGATAGAACTCACCAGACTCTGCCATTCAGCACCTCAGAATGTTTACATCCAAATAATGTAGCGGGTAAATGATTTTTTTTATTCTGTGTTTTGATTTATATTCTGTCAGGTTTTGGTGGTGGTGTCATAGTCACTGCTGTTCTATTCCTACATTTCTTTCTTTATATTTCTTTGGTTTGGGTTCTTACTTCTCCTAAAGTTGACCACATTTTCTCAAGTTTTTCTTTACTTCTTTACACAGTCTTCCTTTGTTACTTTTTCCCTTCTTCTCCTCCTAGTGTGCATGTCCCCCTTCCTCCCCTTTCTTTCTACCTCCTTCTGTCTCTTTATCTGATAGTTCATGAATCTCTCCCCTCTTGATTATCTAGGCATAGGATAACAAATATTTCTACAGATCTGGAATTGACACTGCCTCTCCCTTTCTGACTCATCTGAATCTTGCTTTGAGTGCTCATTTCTATCTGTTGCTCTCTAACTGGGGAAGGAGTACTGACAGATTAGCCACTATCATAAGAACACTCCTCTGCTTTGTGTTGTATATCTAAAGTTCTCCTATTGTTTGGCTTATATTACTGAAATCAATAGTAATCTTTAATGCATCAATAATAGGTTAAGTTAGATATATGTTAAAGGTATATTACATCTATTAATTTTGTGGGCAGAGTGATTATAGTGTTAACTTAGCTACTAGGATCTGCCAGAATACTGTTAATATTGGATAGTATTATAAATGTAAACCTTTATTCAAAGTTTGGATGTTAATATTGCTAAAGACCTCTGTATCCAAATATGCTAACAAATGTTCTGGCTTAGGACCATATATAGTTCTGTATTCCATCTCTTCTGCACCAAAGAGTGGAGGAGATTAATGTCTCAACAGAAGTCTGGCCATTGAGAATACCTTCAAAATTAATAGCTAAGTAAATTGGAAAAAAAGCTATAAATTCTAAAACTGGAATGAATTCCAAATACTACTTAAGGCAAATCCAACAAACAAATCTCTGGAATAAAGAGTATATTAGTTTGGGTCCTTTCAAAAGGCAGAATTTACAGAAATTATAACAAAAAGGATCTATTCAGAAGGCTTACAAATCTGAGGGCAGAGATAGTTTAAGATGGCAGCCTGCATGTGCAAGAGCTGGAGTGTCCGATGGCTGCTCAGATGCGAAGTAGAACTCCTGGCTGGGACTGCACGACAGTCAGTGGGAGTCTGCTGCCGATCTCAGTTATTCAAAGAACAATGGGAAAGACTGGAAACTGAAGACCAGCAACTGAAGATAAGCAATGGGAAGACAGGTGCAAGTCAAGACTTCAGCAAATCTATGATGAAGATCTGTGGCATGCAGCAAGTTGGCATCGTAGACACCTGCAAAAGCAAGAGCTTTCCCAGAGGAAGAAGATGCATCGATCTTTCTTCTTCCGTCCTATTATACCGTTTGAGTTCCAGTTGGGCCTCACACACCCAGGTGGGTGCTCTTCCCTCATTTGCCAGCCTGCAAATCACTCACATTCTAATCCAGTCCTTAATTCCCAATCTAGGTGTGGTTCCCAAACCCTAATCCAGGCACAGTTCCTGATTGCCTCAAGTTGATATAATCTCTCCAATGGTCACAGAGAATTCATCAACAGTACCTGAGCTTCAGCTCACTGCAACAGAACCATAAGGAAACAAGGTACTAAGTCACCAACAACAGGGCCTAACACTCCAGAAACTGACACCAGGGATTATCTTGAAATAGCAGATCCAACAAATAGTAAACTCAAAAAAGATGATACTTTCTGGGCCCAGAAGCTCACAGAGGAGATAAAAGAGATGTACAGGGAACTGAAAGCAGACATACAAGGAGTAGAAAAAAACCACCGACAGGAAGTTTAAGGAATTTTAAAAAAAGAAACAGAAAGATAATGAAGGCAGTTCAAGAAATCAGGGAACAAATTGGCAGAGATACAGAAACAATGAAAACTGAACTGCAAGAAATGAAAAACTCATGAGAAAAAATAAGCAATCGGCTTGAACAATGTGAGAAGAGATCATCAAATCTTGCATATAAAGGTGATAAACTGGAACATATGATCAGTGAAGATCATGAAACAAAAGAACAGGAAAGAGGCTACAAGAGCTGATGGATAACTCAAAGAAAAACAACCTGATAATTATAAGAGTGCAGGAGCAAACCGAGGACAGAACAAAAGGCCAAAAGAATGTGTTCAATGAAATTAAGAAAGAAAATTTCCCAAATCAAAAGGTAGAAATGAACACTGAACTACTGCAGGCACACAGAACTCCAAACAACTTCAAACAGAAAAGAACATACCCACAACACATTGTAACTAAAATCCTAGAGACCAACACAAAAGGAGAATATTAAAAGCTGTAAGAGAAAAGCAGTGGGTGACTTACAAAGACAAGCCCATCAAGATAACTGCAGATTTCTTAACCCAAATCCTAAATGCCAGGAAATCATGGAGCAATACCATCCAAGCACTAAGAGAACATAAATTCAAACCCAGACTGCTATATCCAGCAAAATTTTCTTATAGAGAGAACTTAAAACTTTTCATGATAAAGAAACCTTAAAGAAATTTGCAGTCACTAGACCAACACTGCAGAAAATACTTAAAGGAATCTTCGACAGGGAAAGGGAGGCTAATGTCACCAAAGACTCCAGAGAAAAGAGAAAAACTGAAATAGGAGAATGAGCTGACAAAAGAGTAAGACAAGTAAATAGCACCGGAAAATTGTAGTGATGGCAGGACATACCAAGTATAGCTCGATAATCACTCTGAATGTGAATGGCCTTAACTCATCTACAAAAAGACATAGATTGACTGACTGGATCAAAAACCAAAAACCCGACATCTTGCTGTTCACAAGAGAGACACTTTACCTATGTGGAAATTCACAGACTGAAAATAAAAGGATAGAATACAAGATTCCATGCAACAGGATCCAGGAAAAAAACAGGGGTAGCTATACTATTCTAAGACTTAACAGACTTCAAAACAAAACAGATCAGGAGAGACAAAGACGGACACTACATACTGGTTAAGGAAACAACAGAATAGGAAGAATTCACAATCATCAGTGTATATGCTCCCAACTCTGCCCCACCTAACTATGAAAACAAAAATCATTAGATCTGAAAAACATACAGGTCCTAATACAATTATAGTAGGAACCTTTAATACTCCACTATCACAGACAGATCAACTAGACAGTAAACACACAAAGAAATAGTACAGGTAAATGACACTGTAGAAAACTTGGACTTAACAGATGTCTATATAGTGTTCCACTCAACATCAGCAGAATATACTTTCTTCTCAGCAGCACATGGAACATTTTCTAAAATTGACCATATTACAGATCATAAGTCTAGAATATCCAAAGCAATCCTGAGTAACAAGATCAAGCTTTATCTACCATACTGACCAGCACTGATACATGAAAAATATTTCTCATTATTTTAAAATATTCTTAATGCTTTTAAGAAAGCTGAAATCCTTACACTGACTTTTTCCATAAAACACTAATATCATAATCCCATCTACAGTTTTTACTACTAAGAAAAAATGACAGCAATTGATATTAATTTATTGTAAAATTAAACTTTCTTGTTTAGTAACCATTATAGATTTTATAAATTACTTCATTAATGACACATTATGAAATGCCCTACTTTAAAGTGTTTATACTCACTAGTGCAAGATTAGGGTGGCATGTATGTCTTAGAACTCAGAAAGACACTACACCAAAAGGACAGATACAAGCATTTTAGTCCATCAACAGCTAGACATACTTTGAAGCATTCATATATCAGAATACTATTCATTCTTATAAGAAAGAAAATTCTATCCCATGCTACAACATGGAAGACATTAAACTAGGTGAAATAAACCAGTCACAAAAGAACCAATACTGTACTATTCCATGCATATAAGATCCTAGAGTATTCAAATTCACAGAGACATTAAGTAGAATGGCAACTTCAAGGGTAGGGGAGAGGGAGTATTAGGGAGTCACTGTTCAATGAGCAGTTTCAGTTGCACAAAACAAAAAGTTTCTGGATAGTTGCACAACAGTGTCAATATAATTAGTGCAAAATATTGTACATTTTTCAATAATTGAAAGATAGATGTAATGTACACATAAGTTTTTTTGATACAGGGTCTCTCTTTATAGTTCAAGCTGGTCCTGAAATCTCTATGTAATCCAGGCTGGCCTCAAAATCACAGCAATTCCCCTGGCTCAGCCTCCCAAGTGCTAGAATTACAGACATGCGCCCACTTATGTAGTTCTGGGGAAACAAACCCTTGGGCTTGTGCTTGTTAGGCAAGCACTTTACTGCTGTGATATTCCTTCAGCCCATGTTATATGTACTTTACTACAACAAAAATAATACTTCTAACAGGCAATTTAAATAATGAATTCTTACAGAACCAACTAGACAATGCAGTGTGGTCAGCTTCAGTTGTACCACAGCTCATGAAGAAAAAACAACCCACATTCAGCAAGTTGTAAACAATTAAAGATTCCCAAGAACTCAGAAATTCTGCTTTACCTCAAAATGCATGCCCGGGTATTTTTTACTTTTGTTTTTGAAAAATCTTCCACAGTAAGACTGGCTGACACAAATACTAAAGCACATGGCACTGAAAACCACTAAGCAGAGAGTCAAGGCTAGGCCAAGAACTTCCAAGAAAAGAATAAATAAAACACACAATCCACAAACTTGAATTGTATTTCCCAATCTCTTTCACAATTATGTATGATGAACATGTGACTCAGTCCAGCCAAAGAGTATGAGCAGAAGTAAACTACACTGCCAATCAGGGAACACTTGACAATATCTGGAGTGGTTTCCGGTTGTCACAACGAGTGGTCGTAAAGTTACTGGTATCTAGACAGAAGAGGCCAGGGATGCTGCAAAACACCCTACAGTAGATGACAGCAAGCAATTACCTAGCTCTAAATGTCACTAGCACAGATTTTGAGAAACACTGACTTAGGGGGAAGAGACATATCCCTACTCTTCTTTTCCTCTTCTCTTGGGTTGGACTTGGGATACAACAGTGATTGATGCTGACCCATAGGGATGCAAGACAGAGAAAGACAGAAGCCTAATTCCTCATAATTTTCAGTGTGAAGCCACCATGCCATCTGAGAGTAAAATAAATGAGTAAAATTGTTAAAAGGATAAAGAGTAAAATAAACGGACTTATTTGGTCTACTGCTATTTTGCGTTTTTATTTCACACACCTGAACCTATATACTAATGCAGGAAAAAGATAAACTTGACTGAAAGTTCTTTGAGAAAACTTGATGAAAATTTTTGTTAAATCATGGGTGGCAAAAAATACATTCTTTGGTAGTTAGTGTCCTCTTCCTCATGCATCCTATAACAGAACTTCCTCTAAGGAAATCCTCCAAATTCCAATCTCTGTCACATCATTTGGATGAGTATGACCCAGTCTCCACCTGCACAGTGGTCACTGACTCACTCAAGCAAAGCCTCTTGTTTCCAACTCTTTGACCATGGCAACTGATTCAGAGAGAGACTGTTCTGCTAAATTTTTTCAGGTGAAGTTGTAAAACTTGGAAATGCTGTAAACACTTTGTTCCATGAGGAAAGCAGCACAGGAATGAAGCAGCACAAAAAGAAAAGAAAAGTTGAAAGGTGATGGGAAACCCATCATTGGATTCTCCATCTCAGACTATGTCTAGAACAGGTCCTTGCTCTGGCTGTTTCAAATACATGAGCCTATAAAAGTTTTACTCATTCAGATTTGTTAGGTATTCTGTCATTAGCAACTAATAAATTCTTAGCAGACACAGAGTTTTATGGTAGACAAAAATATGATGGGAGAAAATTCCCTTGTAGGATTTTTTCACTTCACTCAAGAATTTACAAGGACATCATCTGCAACGTTTCCTGTAGAAGGAAAACAAGAACAGCAGAGTTTGCCATTGCCTAGAATGCGCATATTTTGGGGAAGTGGGCACAAAGCTATTTGAATGATTAATGTTTCTTCATATTAAATATAATCCTTTGCCAGGTACAGTAGCGCACACTCATAATCCCAGCATTCCAGAGGGGGAGACAGGAGGACCACAAGTTCAAGCCCAGACTGGGCAACTTGGCAAGTCCCCAAACTTAGCAAGATTTGTCTCAAAATAAAGTCAAAAAAAGATTGGAGGTGTAGCTCAGTGTGAGGGCCTGATTCAATTCCAAGTACTGCCAAAATGCCCATTAGGCTTTACAGACTTTAGAAGAAGAAATACAGTCTTCCTGCATGATATACCAATTCCCCTTCACCATTTTTAACTTATTTAGGCATTCAAATAACCATGCTGAAGGGGTATTCTATTTTCCTTTGAGTTGTTATTCTCTGTGACTAGTTGTTAGTGAGTGCTGAAGATGTTTAGCTATGAGATGATTATGTTCAATTGCTCAGTTTGCTCAAGAATCTATCATAAACTGTCCATCATAAACTGTTTAAATATAAGCAGGGTTTGGATTTGTCTTTCCTTGCTTTTCATTCCAGGTTCCTGTTGTTCCTAACCCCTGTCTAAGAGCCTACTTTGTTCTTAACTAGCTATCATTTTCAAGGTTTCAACTCTCACAAACAACAGATGCTGTCAAACTCAAAGCAATTCTATGCTATTAGAATGGAATAGAAAGAAAACTTCTGGATTGGTCAGATCAGAAGGCAAGTATGCTTGTTTCATTGTTACCGTCATGTATTTTCATTGTTGCTGTTGTTTTTAGGTAGTATTTAGCCTCTGGTTGTTCTTGTTCTTTAAGTATTATAGTGTTAGTTTGTTCCTGATTTTAATGGGTGAAGACCCTTCCTGCCCTAAGTCTAGTCAGTACTGCACTGAAGTGCAATAGCCAAAATTTAATAGTTGTGTGACTCAAAGAAAATTACCTAACTCTTCTGTTTTCCACTTCTTAAATAAGAAAATATGGGGACAGTGACATTGCATAATCTGAAGATTGTAGTGTTTCAACTCAAAGGTTCATGGCTTGAAAACCAAAAGATCTGAAGACTTAGAAATCCACTATACAAATGCTTGGAGTAGAGGGTAGGGGAAGAGACAAAGAGCTGGTATAATTCTATACTAAGACTTGAGATTAAAGAACAGCTGAAAATGAATAAATCTTGCACAGTCTACATTTCAGTCTATAGAATGAGATATTACATCATTCATAAACAATGTAAATAAACAATTCTAGTCTGGCAAAGCAGCCAGATTAGGCTCTTGACTCAGGGCCTTTGCACACAAGGTTACTCCTACTTGAAACCTTCTATCATCTCTTTTGCCCTGATATTATTACCCATATATCCCATAAAACCTAAACTAGGTCCCATATTTTCCCACAACAGTAGAAAGATCAGCTGACAGCCCAAACACCACTTTTTGTGAAAAATCTTCCTTAACTTCACTTCACCCAATATAGGCATCTCATATTTCTTTTTTCTTTTCAGTCACAGGCTTTCAATCTGAACTTAAACTGCCTATTTCCTACTCATATGAGTTTACGTTGGACATGAGGACAAGGATCACATCTGTAGTAACAGATAAGGGCCCAAAAAAATTTGTTGAAAGAAGGGAGGGACACACAGATGGATAGTTGAATAGCAGGAAGGATCAACACACTGGTACAGTCACCTCTACCTCCTTGTGCTTGCTCTATGAGAATCTGAAATATGACAAGCATACTTATAACTACAAAGAATTTTTACTGTTTCTAAGAATTTTGCATATATTTATATTCCTTTTTGAGGGAGAAAGCAAGCAAGGGAAGAGTCTTGTTCAACTCCAACTAGATGATGACGATGCTTGTCTCAGTGATTGTACTTTGAACAGCCTCACTGTACAGTATTTTATGGGTGATACTCAGAACATTCTTGTGAAAGTTCAACGGCTCAGGTACAAGAAGAGGTCACCAAGAAACCCCAGAGCTCTGACTCTCCATGCACTACTTCCTCCACAGCCACTACAGAATCCTCAATTATTTACATTAACAAAAGTGAAGTTATGTTCATTGATGTCATTATAAAAAATAAATTAGCCTAGCTGAATATTACTGACTTTCAAACCAAAGTGATTGTGTGGGCTGCATGCAACGCTCATATGTTTTTTATATCACTGCTTTCTAAAGGACCATGGATTGTAGAGTTGATTAATTGTGCTTATTTTTGAACTTGGACTCAAACTGAGAGTTATTTAATTATTGAGTCCCTTTCTGCCTTATAAACCTCATTGAGAGTTTTGAAAACTCACTTTGAGAAATAAAAATTACTTTTGTTCCTAATCTCCTAGAGAACAATGTAGTGAATTTCATCATGCTATGATGATTAAAACTGCTGAAATGAGTCATGATACAATTACATTTGGGTTTTTTTTTTTTTCAATCCAAGTCAAGCTCTTGAACTATAGCTAACACTGGTTTTAAAGTGTTCCAGACAAATTTGGCAGCTTATGCACAGACTTACTAGAAGAAAAAGGAGATACTATGAAAACTGTAGGAAAGCCAGCATGGTTGAAACCCACGTAACCAAGTGAAGAAACTTTTACTCCCTTAGTAACCAGTACAATAATGCCTCTAGGAATGCTATACTGTATTTTTAAAGAAATGTTTTAATAAGCTACTTGGGATGAGAGGTGAGACCTCAGGGGACACATTCATGCTGAAAAACGATGGTCGTTAAAACAAGAATAGAACCTGCAAATAGAACACTGTTTTGTTGAGGCCTTTGATGGAGTTGGGTAAAGTCAAATTGATTGGTACAATAAAGAGCTGAATGTGAAAAACCTGGGTGGAGGGAGGGGATGAATGCAGGAAGATTGTATACCTTAGGGGAAAGATAAGGACAAAAAACAAAAATCCCAGGAGTGTCCCAGCTATGAAGAAATTTTAGAGGAAGATAAATGTCAACTGGTTGTTACTGTAACACTTGTGATAGAATATGCCTCTCACTTCCCCTGTGGATTTCGGTGTTGCTCACTAAGACTTTTATTTTAAAAAGAAGATTTGGGGAGCAGAATGTGAGATATGTGAGAGTTCTATGTCCATAAAGTTTAAAATAAAAACTAAATTTGCCTTTTACAGCTGGCAGATGGGCTGACACGGGGGACAATGGAGATGAAGAGGGAAGAGTCTAGTCTGGAGAAAGAAGCAGGAACATTTTATGAGGAACTATGTAAGCAATCTTAAAAATTGTGTATCTTATCTTAAAATGAACAGGGAACAGTTTAAAAGATTTATTGAAAGGAATGACATCATCAGATTTATAATTAAGAAAATTACTCTGGCAAAGTTAGAGGCAGGGAGAAAGTTACAAAGGTTCGCAGCAAGCCAGGCAAGAGATCTTAATGACCTGAAAAGCTATGATAGCAGCAGAAACAGAAAGAAATAGATAATCAAGACATATTACAAAGTTATTGTTAGTGGTCCTTGATTGATTGGATATGATAATAACAGGTGACCAATCAGTGTTCCCAGGGCTAAGAACACAAAAGTATCAGGTTTAAAATAGAGGCAGCCAAGCCATGGAACCAAAGGATTCTATGGATGTGGAATCTTTCATGCGAAGGGCAAGAAAAGTGTCAGGAAATCTGGAATGAGTCTAACCACCTTGAAGAGGTTGAAGCTGTGCATAATGGTGGCATTCAGATCATGACATGAAAATGAAGGCATCAGTCCAGTCCCCAAGACAGGGAAGGCAGAAACAGGTGAAGACTCAGGTGTCAAGAAGATACTGAGTTCCATTTTTGGACAAGTTAAATACCAGGAGACTATAGGATACCCAAGAGAAAATATGAAGTCAACAGAGTCTTTTAAGAATTCAATATTCAAGTGAAAAGCTAGATTTATAATATCATTTGTCAAGTTATCAATACTTGAAGTACATGAATGAATAAGCTTCCTAGGAATAATTTATAGAAGGAGACAAGAGAGAGTGGAAGAGGAGGAGAAGTGAGGAGAGAAGAGGAGGGGGAGGGCACTAGGATCAAAACACTGAAAAACATCACTGTTTACGAGACACATAAAGGTGTCTGAGATGGAGCAGCCATAATAACAAGACAAAAACCAGGAGCACATTGTCTAAAAAAGCCAGGACAAGACAGTGTTTGAATAGGGAGGGGAGGTCAATGTCAAGTGCTACAGACAGATCAAGCAAGATACAAGCTGAAAATTCTCCTTTGGATTTAAAACAAAAAGGTCACTGTTAGTCTTGGTAAAGACAGTTTTCAAGAAATGATATAAGCCAGACTGAAGAATAAATACTGACAAGAAGACTGGGGTAAAGAAAAAGAAAACTTTCAAGTTTTGAGGTAAGGCAAAATAGAAGGTAAGTAGATAGTGCTAAGGGGTTGAGAGAAAAATTTATAATGGGATTATTAGCCCAGATCTTCTAGCAAACAGAATCTGATTTAAGGATTAAAATGCTATATTTATTTGTATAATGTAAGCCTAGGAAAGGAAGAAATTACATTAGGAGAGAAGCAAAGTTGTATTGAACCATTTACTGCCTTTTCATTGCAAGCCATGGGAAACAGAATCATTTGCTTTTTGAAATCTGTAAGAAGAGATCTAATCTCAGAATTGGCTATGAATATAGGGGGGAAAGGCTGAAAATTTATCCTATACTTACCTCACAGGAATCTCACTGGTCAAGGTTCCTGAGGATCTCCTGTCTCCACATTACAGGACATACCATCTGGCCCCTCCCCAGTCACCAGGAAGTCAAAACCCATGCCTGCGATGTGTGCTTTTAACCACAGCACAAACTTGTGTTCAATGTAGTCTTAAAAAAAAAAAAAACTAATTGACTATCACTAGAATGGATAGGTAAAAAAGAAGTCAAAGATATAAGAAAGAAAGGAGGGATATTATTATAGGTAAATGTGGTCATTATTACCTATTACAGAGGTTAGGGTATCAAAATAAATACAGGTGAAGCTGACGTTAATCTCACAAGAAAGGTCAAACAAAACTTCAGGTTCTGTCCTAAGTGCTCAGAATTCCCTCAACCCTTAGACGCATCTATTTAGGGCTCACCTCCTTGATAAAATGGCAGGTGGGCACCAAGAGAAAATCTATGCTGTAGTCGACTAAACTTGGTCTAGACTTCTGTCTTTGTAATTCATCTGTAACTCAAAGCCCTGGTGAAGGAAAGTGATACAAAGTGGAATATGTTATTCCAATCAAAATCTGTACAAAAATAATAGTCTAGATAATATCATGAGGAATAAGGAAGGGTACACTGCAATTCTCTGGGGAAAAAATAATTCTGTAAAGCTAATGTGTCCTACAACGTAGGCTTTCGGAGTTGCTGTAAGATTTGGGTGCTAATCTTACTGTGCTATCTATTGGCCATATCTACTAAAATTTAGACTCTTTTTGAGTTTTAGTGTTCTCATGTTCAAAAAGAAGATGTGCAGGCCTCAATCTCAGCATTCAGGAAGGCTGAACCAGAAGGATCACAAAGCTGGACTCAGCCTGAGCAACTCAGCCACAAGACTGTCTCAAAATAAAAATAAGGAAATGGGCTGGGAATGTAGGTCAGTGTGCAAGTCCAGAGTTTAATTCCAGAAGAAGAAAAAGAAGAAGATGGAGAAGGCGAAAGAAGAGGTGGAGCAGGAGGAGGAGGAGGAAGAGGAGGGGGAGGAGGAAAAAGAGAAAGAGGGAGGGGCAAGAAGAAAAATGAAGGAGAAAAGAAACAGAAGAAGCAGAAAAAGTAGCAGCAGAAGTGGCTACTAAGTGGTCCTGCTCTCAGAGTCTGTAATGATATACAATATGAACACACTTAGCCTAAGACCTGCAATACATTAGCTATTATTATTTATGGAGCATAAAGCTATGTCACTGGAGAGCTACTGAGAAGCAAGCCCCACAGTGCTGAGCCAGATAATACCACCATACTTATACGCAAACTGATAAAAACATGGACATGGAAGCTCCCCCACCCTTCGCTTTGGCCCCACTCTTGCCCCTTGTCCTGGCTCTAAACACAGAGAAATTCTGGGCACAATTTAACAAAAATGGACTGTATATCCATAGCTAAACTGTAAACAAGAGAGCAAAATGTTCTAAATGTTAAGATAAAATTCAAAGCCCGAGCAGTGAGCAGAAACTGAAGCCGAACCACACAGGATAATTAGAAAAGGATGGAGGCCTGGGAGATGGGTCTGCAACACCTGCTTCAGGAAGAAGGAACTACAGTCCTCAGAACCTTCCCTCAGGGACCCAGACCTGAGCCACCTACATGAGCCAAGGGGTCAGGAAGGTTACCTTCCATATGACAAGAGGCCTAAAATAGATTTACTTTTTTGCCAGCAAAACAGGTCATTGCTTGGGGGAATAGAAAGAAATTCTAAAAATCATTAAACCCCAGGTCTGTGCTACCACAGAGACATTGATTTGAAGTCAAATGACCTACATAATAAAGCATATTAAGCTTAAAAACAGCATTAAAAACCTAGTCCATTGCAGATGGAATTCTTAAAGCTTCAGCCAAAGAAAACTTGATCCACAGGAATCTTTCCAGGACTCAGGACTACTATTAAAAGAAAAAAAAAAAAACTACAAGAAGAAATAATCCACATGGAAGAGGGGGAATGCTTAAAAGAAATTATTTTTTAGACAGGATCTCACTAAGTTAAGCTCCCCAAAATTGGCTCAAATTTGAGATTCTCCTTCCTCAGTCTTCCAAAGTATTACAAGCATGTGCCACCACACTAGGCTCAAAACGAAACTTTACAATACACATATTTAACATGTACAAAGAGATAAAAGATACAGTAAGACAAGAAAAGAACTGGGCTTTTAAAAACAGAACACATGGGTTTTAAAAATAAAGTAAAAAACATAATCACTAAAATTAAATGCGTAATAATGGGCTGAATGTTAAAGTGGACACTGCTGAAGAACTGATGAACAAAAAGAGAGAGCCTAGAAAATGACTCAGAATGTAGTCTGCAGAAAAACAGATGGAATATACAAAAACAGAATCAAAAGAAACCACAAGTTGGGGGAGTAGTTCAGTAGTACAGTGATCACCCAGCATGTACAAAGCCCTGGTTTCAATCTCCCCCATTACAGAGAGAGGGAGACAGAGAGGGAGACAGAGAGAGAGAGAGAGAGAGAGAGAGAGAGAGAGAGAGAGAGAATTCCAAACTGAAACAAATATAATTTTTTAAACATGAGAAAAATGTATTACTTCAAAGTACATGTAATAGCATTAAATCTCCTAGAAGTGAATATTCACATACAGAATACTCTGTATCATGTGTGTATCTCATTCATATTTCTCTTGTTCAAGCAGTTCCCACAGCACTTGATTTCCTGAAGATACAATCTATTACCTCTCTCCTCATGGTCATGCTACTGTCCTGGGGCTTCCATATTGATACTAAGGCACAAATGCCTTGGTAGCCAGCTTGGCACCCACACATGCATTCCTCCTAAGTGACAGGGAGTTGATCCACAGAGGGACTGTCTGACATGCTTTCCCTTTGCGTCCTCATACTTTTAGTGCACCTCAAGAACACCTTTGTGAGACACCACCTCTCACCATACATCTCTATCATATTGCCATGTGAGCTATTACAGTAGTTAGGGAAATAATGTTGAAAGCCATTGCCAACAGAAATAGCTTAGTATACAAAGAAGTGAATGAAAACTACGTAAATATATCCAACCAAATGAACTGTCAATTCTTCTTCCTCTTAGCCACATTCTAAAACACCTCCCATTATCATCCAACTGACTTCCCATATCATCCAACCCTAACTAACACATGTCCTTCAAGAAGGGGAAGCATTGTTATCCAGAGCTTTCAGAAAGAAAGAAAGAAAGAAAGAAAGAAAGGAAAAAAGAAAAGAAACAATTGGGTGTGGAGTGGAGGGAGGGAAGGAGAAAGAAAGAAGACAGAGATTATTTTTTAAAAAAATGTTATGGAGACTATAAAATCCCAACCTGTGCTACCCACAAGCTGTGCACCCAGGAAAGCCAGTGGTATAGTCCTTGTCCACACCCAAAGGCCTGACAATCAGGAGCACCAATGGTTCAAGTACCAGTTTAAAGGCAGAAGAAAACTGATGTGTTAGCTTAAGCATCAGTCAGGGGGATGAAGAATTCTCCCTTCCTCCATCTTCTACAGGTTCTCAGTGAGTGGGAAAATGCCCAGTACACTGAGGAAGGCCATTGGTGTCAATCATGTGACCAAGAGAAGAGTGACTCTCTCCAGCAAAACTGCTCATAGCCACACTGGGAAATAATGCTTAACTAGACATCTAAGTATCGTGTGCTATGTCAAGATGACACACAAAATTCACCATCACAAGTTCACTCCTGTCACACTAATGTCATACAGATCTACTTAAACAACATAATTCTCCAAATGAAGATAAATAAGATCATAATTCCACTTAACATGACTCCGCTCTCCTGCATATAACCAAAAACATGCCTACTAACTCCTTCCTCAGAAAAGGAGTGATTTCAATAATATTTATTCTTCTCCTTGACACCCCATAACTTAAATACTATGAAGAAAAATTAATGATCATTAAACATCATGATATAAAGTCAATAATCTATCATACATGGCACGGAAACAAATATATTACTTAAGATATATTTATTTATGTTCATTTACATGTGTTCATCACAAAGAGGGAATACTCAAATATTAGTATTATTTCGGTAATTGATGATGTGGTCATACTTGATCTTTAAGGTTACTTTCTTCCACAATCCTTTGCCTTTAGCAAGCACTGTAGCTAGTTGTGAGTCTTGGTCTGGGTAATCCAAACTTTCATTCCTGGTGTTTCTGAGCTGTTACTGTGCTGGATCACTGTACTTTTACAACGCCCTTAATCATGGGTCATAGTAATACTAAAAGATGACCTAAGGGATCGCCCATATTTCAGACATACTTTTCCTATCTTCATTGCAGAATAGTAATCCAGTTCCTCTGGTTAACTAGACTCAATCACCCCAGTGTGCACAGTAATACTCTTCTTTTGAGGTTGAGTCAAGAGGTATGAGAAAGCATAAAGCGGAAAAGTGGCATTCTTAACTTCCAGTTCAATGGAATCATTGTCAGAGCTCCAGTGGCAGCTTTCTCCCCTTTGGAATTAGGACCTCGGGGGCAGCAGGTACGGACTGTACCTAGTTGTTCATTAGAGATAAAGATCAGTGGTGTCACGCCCTGATTTCTGGACTGAGGAAGAAAGAGCACAGTATCTTAGATGCAGATTCAAAACACACACAGCATCTGAAGAAACTTTCCACAGCTCTACAAGATATTGTCACTCAACTGGTCCTGTAACTAGGTATACCAAAGGCCATTCCACTGTTTTGTCAAACTAGCTGTTCAGGATGAAGTGAAAAATAGTAAGACCCTTGAATTCTGTGAACCCACTGCTATACTTCATTTGCTAAGAAATGACATCATTGATCAGAAGCAATGCTGTATGGGCATTCAAAGCAACCAAGGCATGGAAGTAATCTAAATGTCCATTGATGAATGGATAAAGAAAATGTAATATTAATAAAACTACACAGAGTATCATCTAACCTATGAAAATAAGAAGGAAACACCATTTGCCACAACATTGATGGACCTAGACTACAGGTGGTTATGCTAACAGAAAGAAAAATATTTCATAATCTTACTTACATGTAAAAAGTTTTTTTAAAAGGCAAGTATATACACTGATATACAGTGAAAGAAAATACAAGTTACTATGGACAAGTGTAGGGAGTAAACAGAGCTAGAGAGACATAGGTCATCTTTACTTAGCTACAGTATACACCATGAAGACTACAGGAAAAAAATGTGTTGTATTAGTAATTTTTGTTAATTAAGTAGATTGCATATGCTTTGGTCACAAAAAAAACTATGTGAGATGACAGAGATATTAACTTGCTTAGTTTTGGAAATCATTTATATGAATATATATATTCCATAATTTTATATATACATATCTTCCATGACATGTTGTAAACCTAAGATACCCACAACAAAACTAATATAAATAAATAAATAGTAACGTTGTGTTGAGTACCACAACAGCGGAAAAGGCACTCTGTAAATCTGTGGGCAGTACTTTTGGCAGAAGCACTGAGTACAGGGAGGGTAAATCAGAGTCCACATTAATCGTCTATTCCAGTAAGAACAAAGTACTTCTTTTCCATAATGAATGTCTTCCAGGGAATAGTGACATGTTGGACACTCAGTGTTGGTGTCTGCAGTAAACAGACTGGCCGATCACTCAGCAATGGTCACAGCCAAGCTGACCTTGCTGAGTAGAAGCCTTCATCTCTGCAACCATTGCCAATGTGTCTTTGGGCCCACTGGACAACGTCTAGGGAGACTGGGGCAGGAGGTATTAAAGTTCTCTCTTGCTAAAGTAATACTTTCATGAGCATTCACATGAGACACAAATATATTTTTTCTCTTTTATTGCCCACTCAAAAAATTCTAGTACTGCAGTGCTTGTTCCTCCAGACATCACTATCAGCAGTTTTCTAATAATGTCTTCTAAATCCGTCACTACCCAGCCAAATCCTTGGCTACAGACCATGAATCAGTATATAATTTCATATCTGGAATTTCTCCTTCCAAGAACAGCTAGCAGGGCTAGACTTGCCCTGACTACTATTTCTCACAGATTGTCTCAGAGAGGGGCTGCAGTGCTACAGTAGACACTTTCAGGCAGTACCTAAATATCATGCAGAACTGTCTGTAAACCAAATCCTGGTTCTCTCTTCCTTGTCAACTGATCATAGAGAAGCCCCATGAGCCCACAGGTACAGGCTGGGAAGAGAAGACAGTGTAGCAGGAGTGGAGAACAGAGGGATGTGAGCCACTTCTTCACACAATTTGCTTGTGCCCTCATGGCATATATGTATTGCTATGAATACTGAGCTTTGTGGCTTGAAATATCAAGTAACGTCCCGGCCAAGTGAGCATCTCAGGTCACATAATAGCTTGGTGGCCCATAGGTATGCATTTGGCTTCTATTAAGCCCAGCTGCAGGCTAAGAGCTATTACTCAAAATCAGTATCTATTCAACATCGGAGGATAGTACCAGAGTCTTTCTCCAAAACCCTGTATTCCTGAGCTCTAATTTACTTCTAGGGTCCTGGCAAAGACTCCAAACAGTGATGTATGATGAAAATACAGGGTGAACATTTAATTTTTTAAAAAGATGTTATAGTAAAAGACAATGCTATTAACATTCTTCCCTAAAGATTGCCCCTGGCCTCAAACAAACCTATGTTCTTAACATCTTTCGAAGCAGTTCTGAAAGTCCTCCTTCATGAGTGTCTTTACAGGTTGTGACCAACAATACAGTGCACGCTGCTGCAAGTGCCATCCCAAGGAAAGGCAGGTTCTCAGAAACCTCAGTGTGCCTTCATTCCCCTGGATCTGGTACCATATGACTTCTGGTTCTTTCCCAGAGTCAAAATGGCCTAAGAAGTACATATTTTGAATCAATTTAGAACATTGAGTCTGCCACTACAACTGAAGACATTCAGTAAAGAGAATGTCTAGAATTACTACAGCAAGTAGCCAGAACCAAGGGGTAAGTGTGCTTGAAGCGAGGGGGGATAGTTGGAGAGTAGACTAAAAGCAATGTCTTTTTTAACTGCAATAATTTTTCAATTTAAAAATTCACTGAATTTTTGACCTCCTATCTGCCACTGCCACTTCAGGCACCATTGGACTTGCTGGATCACACAGTCCAAGTGGCAAAGAAGTTTGCACAATGGACTGGATCGGCTTTAGAGACTTGTCTTGTCCTGGATTCCACTCAAAACTAGCACTCTGGTTACTCAGCAAAAAGAGTAAAGTAACACACTCAAATGAGGAATATGTTACCTCCAAAATCCAGAGGCCCTCAACATTACAGTCTCAAAACAACTAGAGTCATCCAAAGGACTATATGCCCATCTTTCATTGCCAGACACTACAACTCACAGTTCTTTTTAGGAAGGACATATTAACAGCCTCAAAAAACACAGGGCCCTTACAAATTTCACTGAGGTAGAAGGCTCACATATTTCAAATTTATTTCTCACCCCTCTGACATGCAGATGTATTACCAATAAACCTATAATAGTTGCTACTTCTTACTCACTAGGTCCAGTGAGCATGGTCCCATCAGTGTGATGGAACTGCAGGTAACAGAAAAAAAATATTAATTTGAGCAAACAATGAAACATTTGTTCAATAGCTGCATTCAGAGTCCCCATCTGACTAACCTGACAGCAATCTACTGTCACATTCCAAGGCCCATCTGTCTTTTTCATAGGCCAAATAGTCAAGTGAGTGGTGATTGCCACCCTACATCCTTTAAATCCCTGACAGTAGTGCAAATGCCTGAAATTTTTCTAAAAATGTGGTACTGCTTTTGGTTTCTTAGGAAGAAACAATTCTAGTTGTTCCACTTGGTCTTTCCCATAGTAACTTTGATTCCACGTGCCAGGGAAACAAATGTGGGGATTCTGCCACCTGCTGAGTACATCTATCCTACTTCTGGAAGCAGGGAGAAAACAGTGAGTTGAGTTAGGAGACTCATTGGGCTCACCATTAGATACAGCTAAGCTAAAACGCCATCAATCATTTCACTGTGAGAAGCTCCAACTCTTACTGATAGACCACACAGACATGATGAGTCTCCTGGAATTTGTGTCCACTTAAAACGAAGGTCTAGTAGTTTCAGAAAGGACCAATTTTCTTTTTCATAATGTACAGCTATGCCAGTAAAAAGCTGTCAAGTTTCTTTGTAAAAGCCTGGGGAAAGATTAAGAGTATATGCTTTTGTCAGTGTAACAGACCTGAAAGGGACTTGGCACCCTTTTCATTCAAGGGGCTCTGGTTCTGTAAACAAGCTCACATCTGGAACTTAATTGAAGGGCTGTAACTCAGATAAAAGACTTTCATTCACTTGCCTTAGAACTTTTCTATATACACAGATCAAGTAAGTATTCTGTAGATTTTTTATTTCATGTAGAAATACTATGACCAATAACCAACAACACAGGTCTGCATGGGTCAAACTATTCTGATTGCTATTTTGATTTTGCTATTCATTACAATAACCATGTCCACCTTGTCTTTGGCAACTGGGTACTGTCACTGGGTACTTGCAACTCTGGTACCCAATTGCTTCCACTGAATTAGACTTGCCAATATACTTCCTTCCAGAAGGTCTGACCTATACAGCAGGGCAATTATAAGCTCTTGAAGGTGTCAGGGTTCCACTCACAAACTTAAGTCTCACAGTCATGGTATTTTCTGTATTCTTCCATGTATGAGTAATTCTTAAATGGCATATCCATCTGATTATTTCAATATTCCTCAGCTTTTGAAACCCTTCCTTTGCATTAAAACATACAGGTCTGGTATTTTCAATGTAATCACTGTAGAATATGTTTTAGCCAACTGACTGTATAAACATTAGAGGCCTTTCTAAATCTCCAGACGGCAATACTATGCAGAATATTTAAACTCATGCTGATCTCCTTAATAGAAAGGAAAGGAAAATCGAAGACAGCAGGGAGAGAGGGTGGGGGAGAACAGGACAAGGGAGGGGACAAGAGGGAAGAGAGGGAAAGGGAAGAAAACATGGGCGAAAAGGGAAGGAAAAGGAAAGGAAAGGAAGAGAAGGGATGGAAAGAGAAGGAGGAAGGAAGAAAAGGAGGGAGGGAGAAAAGAAGGGAGGCTTAGATGAACTTTTGAAGACAGGATAAGGATGAGGATGAAGACGAGGATAAGGAGGCGCTAAGACAATTTGAGGTAGCAATGGTTTCAGCCCATCACGGACCTTGCTAGGGCACTTGTCATTCCCCTTGATCCTACCCACACCACTTATTACATGCGCCAAAATCTAGGCACTCACAGTGATATGCTAAAGAGCTATTACACTTAGCAGGTTCAGGAAATACATCAATATATATGAAAATATAAATGACATCAACTATATACAAGGAAGCAGAATTTTAAAAATATAAGTAAAACATTATTTAACTTGAAAAAGGAGTTTTGAGTACTACCTAACACTTTTTATTACACATTTAAGTTCATAATAAAAATTTAAAATATAAGCAAAGTATTTTGCATATGAGACTATGAGACTGATTGTAAGATGAATTAGGAAAAAGCTAAAGGACTTGGGGTTGAGAAGGAAAGACAGGGTCCTTTAACAACCAACCCCAATCAAGAACTGCTAAAATAGCCAATGGACTCTGTTGATTTCAAAACAATGTCTAAAACAATAAATCTTGAACTTTTAGTCTCTTTATTTCTTCCTCACTTCTCATCCAAAAGGAAATTCAAAATTATTTTTCTATTTTAACAACCTTCCTCTCCTTAATTTATTTAATCAATTTTATAAAGTTTTCTTTAAAGAATGAGGGTTGCAACAAGTAGAAAATTGCACCTATGAAAAAAACTGTACACAGGTATTTAGAGTGAATTCTTTCAAAATTGCTCAAACTTGGAAGTAACTCAAGATGTCCTATAGGTAAATGAAGTATTATTTTAGTATACACAGACAATCAAATATTATACAGTGCAAAAAGAAAAGAACTACCAGGCCTTGAAAAGACATGTATGAAATTTAAATGCATATAACTATGTGAATCAAAAAGCCAATGTGAAAAAGCTACTTGCGATTTTTATTTGAACTAAGTAAAAGTTTCTATATTTGATTCCAAATATATGGCATGTATTATGGAGTACAAAAAGGTCAGTAGCTGTCAAGTATTGGGGGATGAGTAGGTCAAGCACGGATAACTTGAGAGCAATGAAACTCTTCTATGTGATAAAAAATACATCTTATTATAGGTTTGCACCACCCACAGAATACACAACACACCAAGAGAGCCTTAGTGTAAACTACAAACTCCAGTAGAAAATGACATGCCAAGGTAGTTCATCAATTGTAACATGTATCATTTTGGTAAGGTATGTTGATAATGGAAGAGTCTGCATGAAGAGGCAGGGGTACATGGAAAATACCTGTACTTTTCTCTCAATTTTGCTGTGAACTCAGAACTGTTCTTTTAAAAAGTCTTTTAAATGACAGTGTTATAAAAAAATTCTAAGCTAGAAAAGACCTTGAGTGATTATCTTCCATCTCCCCGTTGTAGACAGTATCACAATAGTGTCATCTCAGGCAGATGAAGAGCTATGCTATTTTTAAAACGTCCAGAGGAAAAGATTCTACAGGCTCCCAAAATTAACAACTCTCACTGTCAGGAAATTCTTCCATCTATAATCTAAGCCTGCCATGCTGCTGTTCAAATCAGTTTCCATTCTGCAGAGTTGAGTCAATATTAAGAACATCTGGTCTTCAGTCTCTATGTAGATATTCGTCACTTGCTGCCACTGGAAAGTACTGAGATTGAATGTTCTGCATAGTTTAAAATCAGTTATTAGTTTACAACCTTGTTCAAACTGATTAACCCCAGTTCTGCAACTACCCAGAGAGTTCATTCATACCTTATCTCTGCTTCCACATCACTCCGTGTGTCCACTAGAGTATTAGTGCAATTTAGTGTAATTACATGTTTGCACGACTATCTCCTCCTGTCTTATTTGTGTACTTATCTCTATAACTGACATGTCATAGGTCCCAATAAATGACTGTCAAATCAAAGGATGAGTGAATTGGCACCCAGATAAACTATTGTATTCCAACTATTCAGCCCTGATTGGGTATCCTCTGCCCATTAAGTTTCCTTTAGTAAGAAGTCACAGCATCAGTTCTAGTCATACAAGCCAAAACAGACTATATATTGGAAGCTCAAAAGAGTAGGAAGAGCCAGAAGTGTGATTCAGTAGTTCAGAACTTGCTTAGCATGCATGAGTCCCAGGGTTTGATCTCCAGCACTACATCTGAAAACAGAGAAAGAAAAGAAACAGACAGAGAAAAAGAGAGAAAGAGAAAGAGAGGAGGAGAGAGGAGAATGGACAGGAAGACAGGGAAAAGTAGGAACAAGGATATTTCCTCTGCATGTTCCAAAATGTTTCAGGAGACAACAACACTGTTATCCTTCCAATAACACTTCCAGTTCAGGAGAGATAAACTGATTAGCTCAGTTTAGTTTAGGTAAGTCTTGAACCAATCTGCCATGGTCATTGGGACAGAGATGACTAATGTGGCGATGACTGTCACAGAAAGATCTAGAAGAGGACATGCTGCGCGGGTTGGCAGCTCCTCAGGAAGGAGGAGCCACGTGCTGAGGAGCCGCGAAAGCGATGCCTACTACAAACAGCTGACCCCTCAAGCAAGTGTTCAATGTTGACCTCCTCTGAGGAAATCACCAAGCTAAACTACCAAACTTTCTTTTTCCTTGACTATTTTTGGTAGGTCCTCTGGCACCAAGATTTAAAAGACAAAATCTTATCTTACTGGGTTCAAGTATAAACTTCTTTTTAACTGTTAATCAATGCTTGAGCTAATAACATTATTACAAGATTTATGGCACACAGAAAAATATTATTTCTGAAATTCAGTACACTTTGTATGCCACTGAACTGGTAACAGAATAAACTTGAAATGTCAAATTCAAAGAGCAAAAGGAAAGCGGCATGGCCCAAACACTTTATCAACTGACACAGGACGCTGGCACCAGGTCCTGAATTTTCTCGAGAGGACATACGCCACGAGAGCATGGGAAAGGAGGGAAGGAACACCTTGTTCAGCTATATAATAATCACGCTGTGGGAAAAAAAATAAGTTTTTAATTTAAGTTAAATTCTTTCACATTTCCTATCTCATTGTGTAACTGAGTTTATATTACAAAATTAAATCTAAATGGCTACAAAACAAATTCTTTATTGTTCTTTCTACTAAAACAAGGAATTAATTTGGTAAGCCCTTGAATGAAGGCTGATACTGCGACATGATTTCAGTGGATGAGGAATGACTGTGAGAATTTCAACCTAGCTTCTGAGGACCCGATGAACAGGCCAAGAAAAGGGAAAAAAAAAAAAAAAAACGGAAAGCCCATTAAATTTAAAGGTGTTTGCTGTTGGTACTAATCTACAATCTTCCATTAATAAATTCTGTTTAGCACATCTATTAATATTTGTCTATGTGTAAATCCTATCTACCTCTCCATAGATATTGCACCAAATTGACAGACAAGGTATTCTATTAATATTTGTCTATATATAAATCCTATCTATCTCTCCATAGATATTGCACCAAATTGATCGACAAGGTAAATTTGGTTTCCTAACATTCTGTAATAATTTTTGCACTAAAAACTTGGCTAATCCGGAATTATTTTTTTCCAGGTTAAGACAATGAAGTAGTCCTTAAGAGCTTTCCTGAAACATAACACCAATTCAAAACTCTTGAATATGTCCATATCACCCTGAATGTGCCTGATCTCGTTAAAACTGATGCTATTCTCTCTTGCATCATTTACTAACAGAATTAGTGTCTGTTTTCTATGCTTCCATTTCTGTTCTCCTGCATGAGTTAACTGAAAGTCAACTGGGTAGTGGAAACCCATGAATTGCCTCCCTGGATATAGAAACCTGGTCTTGTTTCACTTCTTCTGACTTCCTGATCTGGAGATCTGTCACAGGCCCCTGCTGTGAGGTCTTCTTTATTGTGTGCTCCTTTTATCTTCACCCAGAGACTTTCAAGAATTCTTTGTTCCTCCCATTTCCATAGTTACTTCACTATTTGAATATTTCCTACCTCTCATCCTGCCAGAGAGAGGTTTATGGATGCTTAGTTTGCATATACAATGAGAGCTGGGATACTTAATAATTAGTTTCGACACCAGCCTAGAAATTCCCACAGCTGGCCATATCATATACCCTTCTGTACTCATTATTTTTACTGTTTTTGGTAATATTCTGCTTCTCAAAGACTAAATGAGTCACAGTTTCTTGCCTTGAAAAGTTATATTTATTTTGTATGGCCTCCTCTCCTATTTATTTTTAATCAACACCTTTATTGTTCCTCTGTCAGTTTCCAGCTTTTGATTTTCTTTCCTCCCATGATAATTATTTGGCTTTCTATACCTCATTTACTCTACTCCCCTTTCTCCTTGTTAAGCCTGTCTTTCCACTTCTGAAAGGGGACTGTGATCGCTCTGATAAGCAGTAGGCAAAAAAATGAAATAAAATGAAATAAAAATAAAGTCTTTGGAACAAGAGTTACAACACATTATTTTAAAAGATTTCTTCCATCTTTAGTATTTCTCCACACACCAGCACAACACAGAACCAGCTGCCTCTATTCACGCTCACCACTTGTCACTCGAAAATAAATAATGATGCCCTGGAATGAAGGGCAGGGTTGCATCATGAGAAAATCAGGATACCACTGATTAGAAAAGTTGAAAAGAAATTCTTCTAATTCTTTTTGTATATAGTCTATATTGTAAGAAAAAATGAAAACAAACATTCGATTCCATTCAAATAGCACTTACTGAACACCTTGGTGACACGGTTTACATCTTTGTGCCTCAACCTGCATTGTATTTACATAAATCACATAAAAAGCAGAGATCTAGTTAATAAAAAGTTATTATATATGAATAACTTAATATACTATGTAAATGTAAAGAAAAATATTTCCATTTTACACCCTGGCACACAGTGTCTCAAAGTTGAAAGACATCTGTATTAGTTTGGGTTCTTTCAAAAGTCAGAATTTACAGAAACTATAACAAAAAGTATCTATCTATTTGGAAGGCTTACAAGTCCAAGGACAGAGATACTACAAGATGGTGGCCTGCACATGAGAGAGCTGGGGTGTCCGATGGCTATTCAGTCGTGAAGTAGAACACCTGTCCGGGACTGCAGAACAGCCAGTGAGAGTCTGCTGCAGATCTCAGTTTTTGGAAGAATGGCAATGACCAGAGACTTAAGATCAGCAACAGGCAGACAGGCACAAATTGAAACTAGAGAGAATCTGTGATGAAGATATGCAGCATGTAGCAAGTTGGCATCTGCAGACAACTGCAAAGGTGAAAGCTTTCCCAGAGGAAAAAGCTGTAACATTTTTTCTTCTTCCTTCCTATCATACTGTTCAAGTTCCCAGTTGGGTGTTCCACACCTGGGTGAGTTCTCTTCCCTCATTCATTTCCCGGCCTACAAATCACTCACACTCTAATCCAGGCTGGTTCTCAATTCCCAGTCTAGGAGTGGTTCCCAACCCCTAATCCAGGGATGGCTCCTGACTACCTCAGGTTGACATAATCTCCCCAATGGTCACAACATTCCTAATCTGACAAACCTAGTCCCCAGACCACCATGAATCTTCATATCATACTTTTTCTATACAATGATGAGGGATACATGGGAAATTTTGATTTGACAAGAGTTAACAAATCAGTATGAAGAAATGCCAGACATATAAACAAACTAATAACATGATGATTGTCTTAGTTACTTATTCACTGCTGAAACACATTACTTGACACCACAACTTAAATGAGAAAAGTTTTACTTTTTCTTCAGTTTCAAAAGATCTCAGTTAGAGCTGGCAATGGTGGAAGTACATTGTGGAGGCCTAGCCAGAGAGATGCTGTTCATGGTATCGCAACTAGAAGCAAAGTGAGGAAGGGTAGACTCTGTGTATACCTCTCCAGGTCACATCTCAGTGATTTGCTCCTTCCAGGTCCAGCTCTATCTGCTCTATTCAACCAGTCCCGCCCCCCCCCCCACCCCCTCCTAACAGCACATGGAATCCACAGACCCTACAACATCCTACAACAAGGCTTCTGGGAAACATTCCAGATCCAACCCATGACAATGATGAGACTATTAACACTTACATGGTGCTTTCTCTCGGAAAGTTTTACACAAAATTATTCATTTAATCCTCTCAATAATCTTGTGAGGTAGGCATTATTTTTACCTTCAATGTATAGATAAGGTCATTAATGCATCTAGACATTTGGTTACTTGCCTAAAGTCGCCAGGATAGTTGAGTGGTAGGATTTGAATTTATTTGAAGTCAGGAATTGAAGTTAGTTACCAGGCTGCCGACTCTACGTTTGACTGGAACACACAGTATATAGAATACATTCCATATGCATGACATAATGAGTGTCCCAGAAGGTCCAGGAAATTTATATCAGGCAGAAAAAGACTAGAATTTGTTTCATTTTTTAAAAAAAAAAGCCTAGTACATAACAGAAAACTGGAGTAAGATTTATTTAACTGGAAGATACTAAGAAAATATAAAAGGTGGAAAGTGAAAAGAAATTCTCTGCTTGGTGTTTAAGAACTACCAACAAAACCAGTCTGACTAAAGCAGAGGACTTGCATGGAGCATAACAGCAACTAAGATCAGTGTGTTATGGGTGGGTGAATAAACTATGGTTTATCTACCTTAAATCTTAACTCAGTAACAATGAGAAGCCCCAATAAAGGCTCTTCCTTGGGAAGAGGCTAAACACCTTTGCTTTCCTGAAATACGCAGAATACATTAGGGAGAGAAGGCATAGACCTGAAGAAGAGTTGAGCAACTACTGCAATAGTCCCCAAGACCTGAGGTAACAGGATGTTAGGCGACAGTGGTGTGGGGGAAGGGGAAGGAGAGAGAGGCTATAATCAACATTATCAGCAGAGGGTTACCCGACCTGGTGACTGACCAGAAGGAGAAAATGAGGGATTTCAAAGATAATGCAAACTTTCCAAGGCTGTGTGAACTGAGAAAGTAACAATGTCATTTATAGAAACAGGGAAGTTCAGAAGAAAGCTCTCTAACCCTGACCATAACCCATTCAGATATGCAGTACTAAATTTGAGCTGAGAATGATGTACAAACTGAAACATCAAGAGTAAACATTTATTGAGCCCCTACTTTGCGTTAAGACAGTGTACTATTGTGAGGAGACAGACCTCACAGGTTAGTCTAGCTTTAGAAGCCAACTGAACAAAGGCAGTGGCTACCACAAGAACACTAGAATTTTGCAGCCTGTATTACCCATATACCCCCATAGGCTCATGACAACTTTTCACAGTCATGCCTGTGTGTGCAGTTGAGCCTGGGGCTTAGTTTCCAAGCAGAGAAACCAGAGCCTTGGCTACATTTAGTATAAAGGTCAAGAGGTTGCAAACTGGTGCCCAAGGGCTACGTGGGATAAGGCCACATAGTTCTTTGTGAACTACACAGAATTCTTTTCAAATCTGGGACATTTAAATTCAGGCTTGAAATTCAGAGGTTACACATAAAACTCAAAATTTCCAGCTGATCTTGAAAAATCAGAATCAAGGCGCTAAAGGAATGGCACAGCAATTAAGGCGTTTGCCTAGCAAACGCAAGGCCCTGAGTATGATTCCCCAACAGCACATAAGCCGGGTATTTAGGTGCGTGCCTATAATCCCAGCACTCAGGAGGCTGAGGCAGGAGGATTGCCATGAGTCCAAGGCTAGCCTGGGCTACACAGTGAGTTCAGGAGCAGCTGGGCTACAGAGAGAGACCCTGTCTCAAAAAAAAAAAAAAAGAAAGAAAGAAAGAAAGAAAGAAAAGGAGAGGAGAGGAGGGGGAGGGGAGGGGAGGGTTAGGAAAGGAGAACTAGAATGTATTTGAACAAGATTGACTGGCCCTATTTTGGGGTGACACTTCCTTCACTGGCCAAAAATGGGCTGTATTTAGGGTGCCTACTCCATTTGAAGTACCATTAATATCCATTTCACAACAAATATTATGTGTACCTTACTTCTTGAAGTTCCCTGTCCTCACTTCTTGACGTTTACTGTGTGGCTCTTGAGGTATTTGAACTTGCAACCTCTCAAGTATGTAGTTGTCTGGGAAGTTCAACAGACCAAAGGAGTGTAGCCTCCCTTGACATATTAGGAGAGAGAGAGAGAGGAGATGACACCATGGGCAAGTAACTTAAGTTTTCTGAAACTCAATCTCCTAATTTGTAAATTGAAACTAACAGGGATCCTGCAATTCTACTACAGGTTACAGATCCAAAGGAAATGAAAATGGGGGCCCAATCCCTGTTTCATTGCCACATTACTCACGACAGCTAAGACATCAGTGAACAAGTGGATAAAGAAAATATGCCATGTGTATGAAACATAATACAACTCAGCTAAGAAGGAAATCCTGTCATTTCCAACAGCACTGATGACTGGAGACCATTACGTTAAGTGGAAGTAAGCCAGGCAAAAAAGGAAGAACACCACACCGTCTTAATTATATGTAGAGTCGTAAAAATTTGAACTCATTACAGTTACTTCATATAATTAAATGGGGCAATAATGGGAACTAGTAGGAAGGGGGAGGGTGTGGAAGGGTCAAAAAAAAAGAGAAGGGAAGGATTTGTAATTTTGAAGAGATATACATGTACACAAAATATTCAAGTCCAATGTAAATATTATGTATCGTATATATACATATCAATAAAATGGGGAAAACTAAAAATTTGAACTCATATATCATAGAAATAAAAAGCAGAAAAGGTGTTGCCAGGGACTAAGGGTTGAGATGTTAGTCTAAGAACACAAACAAAGAATAAACATAGTTCATGATCTTGAGGAATTCTCTGTTAACAGGTGAAAGGATTAGAAGTGGAAGGAAGTGTATCTGAAGTGAGCTTTACCAACTAAGAAGAAATAAAAGAAGTAAAAGACAACCAAATTATTTAAGCTCTATAAATTTAGTTTTCTCATATTCTCGCAGGAAATTCAAGATCAGGGTCAAAAAGGAGAGAATAACGGAAAATGTACACAAAAGCAAACTAATGTTTCTTCTTTAAACAATGTTGAATTTGGAACACTCCATGCTTCACGGAATAATTGGAATCCACCTATAATAACTCTGTAATAACTAATCCTTATAAAAACTACACTTGGACATGTTTAGGGGAACCTGCCATCAGATCCTGGAAAGGTGCACTTATTTCATGACAGAAACCTCTCTGAGGACTGTTAAACATGTACTCTAACATGGCCAACCAGTGTGCTAGTCTCCCAACATACAAATGCAGGAAGTTCATGAAACTTGCCTTCCTTTTTTTTTTTCTTCAATCAAACTTTGCTATTAGCAAAAACTAAAGCCCACTATGGTTTTGAGGTTCTTGAGAGAAAATAATGGATTTTGGGCAGGCTCAGGGGGAATCACAAAATCTTTGCTTTTAAGTTGAGACATAAACTTTTCAGAAAGAAGGCTAACTTTTGAGAAATGAATGACCATAAAATATGGTAAATTGAGATTTGGGTTGCTGTTACAATTAACTGGACTGACTGATTTTGAAATACTGGGGATTGAACCCAGTCCTTCTGTTTGGTAAACAAGGTCTTGCTAAGAGGCCCAGGCTGGGCACAAACTTGTGATCTTCCTGTCTGTTTTCCAGAATGCTGAGATTACAGGCATGCACCACTACAATTTGTTAGTATACTTAAGATATTGCAATAAACAGTCTCTTCCAGAGTGGAAAATATTCACTGACTTAAGGAAGCAAGAGATTTCTAATAGTGTGGCAAACTGACTGTCTGACAATTCAATTATACACCAGATCAACACCAAAATAATATACAAATACATAAAATGAAGACAATAATATGAGAAATTTTATTAAATACTTATTCCTTGTCAGTTCTCAGTGCTTTCCTTGCAATAGTTAACTTTACAGTCCTGTGGGACCGGTAGTATTATTTGCACTTTATAAATGAGGAAACGAAGATAGAAAAGATACAGATCAAAAATGGTGACTCCCAGAACTTGAAACCAAGTAGCCTTACCTAAAGCCCATGGTAATTCATAGCAATTTATTACTATTAGGAGACCATGTAATTTATTACAATTAGTGAGCATGTGATCCTTCAGTAGCTTTCAATAAAGCTGATATTTTTCAGAACAACTCAGTTAATTTTTCAGGCCTTAATAAGAGTTGAGTCCAAAACAAAACAAAATAACAACAAATGCTCTTAACTACAAAAGGCCTGATCTCTTCATTAACATATCCTTCCTGCTAATTCAGATTGGGCTTAAATTTTCCCATATTTTCATAACATAAATACATACAGTAGCCATAGGTATAGATATCAATGTTGATGCTAAGTCTTTGACTGAGAAAAAATAATTATTTGAAATTTGTGGAGGTTACAGATAAATCCTTAAGTCTACTTAGATCATTAAATAGTAAAGCCCATTTAGATTCACTATGCAGTGATATATGTTTATGGGAATAAAATTTCGATAATTTAAATGGCACAGTAAGATAGAAAGTCTATTAAATACTTTTTTCTACTTTACTAGAATAAATTTTAATAAAATCTTTAACATAAAAATCTTACATTTTCACAAAAATATATATCGGTTCACCACTAGATGGAGCAACTAATTTTATATATTTTTTTGTTTTGTTTTGTTTTTACTCACAGCAAACATTAAAGTTTGTTTTAAATTTAAGCCTGATTTTAAGTTACTTATTTCTTAACCTTCACCCCATATATATTTTTTGTTAGATGTCTGAAGGCATGTTATAGTAGCTAAGAGAGAAAATCTAATAAAAATTTGAGCATTTAAACTTTAGGCTTTGTGGAACAAAAGTAGGATAAAAGAAATTGACCATAGACAAATAAGAGTCAAATATTTCGAACAAATAAAAACTTCAATTTAAGTAGATCATGTGTGTGGGTGTGTGCATGGGTGGGTATGTGAGTGTGTGATGATGGTGGTGGGCATCGAATCCAGGGTCTTTGCACTAAATTACAAATTACATCCTCAGTCTTTTTTTTTTCTTTGGGGGGGGGGGGGGGGGGGAGGCAGGGACCGGATCTTGCCAAGGCTGGGCTCAAACTTGCAGTCCTCCTGCCTCAGCCTCCCAGAGTGCACAGATTATAGGCCTGTGGCACTGAGCTAGATCTTAATATGTTTAACAACTATGTTTGTTGCCCTCCTGTCTGCAATCAACACTATTACCTATCCAGCTAAACCAATCCAGCTAAACCAAGTGATCAGGGGGAGACCTTTAACTTAACAGGACAAAGGCCACACAGTTTATATATATTTGGGGTTTTTTTGAGACAGGGTCTCACTCTGTGGCCCAGGCTAGCCTTAGACAAAGGGCAACTTTTCGTATGTTTGTGTACAGTCTTGTGTGTTACAGTTTTCTGCATGCATCCTGGCTGGGACTGTTGGGGGGATGTCCGGTAGTATGGCACAGGAAACAGCATATTAGTGCCAATGATTCCTATCAAGTTCAGAAGTTTTTCTATATGGTGTGCATTAGTCACTTCCCATTGAAAACCAAAGCAATCATTCTTTCATTTAGCATTTAGTGAGAGACTGTTAAGTGCTGGGCAACTTCTCCTATTTGCTTTTCAGAAACATAAGATATTGTGCCAGAACTAGTCCTAGGCCAATGATGCCCTCAAATTTTGAACATCACACTGGTCTGCTATGGACAAACAAGGATGAACAGCTAGAATTAATAAATCAGAATAGCTAAAGCCTGTGAAGTCCAGGATGATGAAAGAAGTGGACCAAAATAGAATGAAGGGCTGGGAATGTACCTCAGTGGTTAGAGCTTATGCCTAGAGTAGACAGGTTCTGGGTTCAATTCCTCAGCACCACATAAAAGTTAGCTGTGTGGTATAGTACATATCTAAGATGCTGAGGCAGAAGGATTCCATGAGTTTAGGGCTAGTCTGGGCTACACAATGAGTTCAGATCAGCCTGGACTTCAAAAGAAAAAAAAAAAAATCAGAATGAACTCAGAGACAGTTCCTATATCCACTCTTGACTAAGAATGTCACCCACCAGTTTCTGGACAGAGAAAATTGGAGATCAGCATGAGAACCACATAGAACATTATTTTAAATGTTCTTAGAGCAGCAGTATGTTCAATATAGCTGTATGCTTATATTTCACACTGAACTATTTTCATCTTTTTGTCATCATTATGAAAAACTGGATTAAAGAATCCTTGTCGTAACATTAATATTCTCTGTGTAGCCTGACAATGGAAGTCAAGATTCTGTTCATAAGAGAAAATGGACCAGGCATGCAGCTTTTCTCAACAGAATGATGCCTCCTTGAAGTTGTCTCCTGCCTGAGAGAGGCAGCTGCTCTAATGCTCAAGACCCTGCGCTAACAAATTTTTCAGTGAGGTATTCAAATATCACTCAATTTTATCTTATTTAGAGTTGAAATAAGCCTGACTTCTGGTTTCCAAGTCCTCAACAAATCTGAAATAACAAAGGAGAATGATAATAACAAATACTTCTCGAGCACATATATATATATATATATATATATATATATATATATATATATATATATATATTTATAAGACAAAGTCTCACCCTGTCATCCAGAGTCCTAAACTTACAGGTAGCCCAGACTGGCCTCAAACTCACCGCAATCCTCCTGCATCAGGAGTGCTGGAATTACAAGCATGTGACACCATGCCCAGCTTTATGTGATGGTGGGGAATAGAACTCAGGGCCTTGAACTTTCTAGACAAGCACTTTAACCTCTGCACTATTCCTCCAGCCCCAGATTTTAAATATGTACTTTCAGAACCCCAAAGAATCACAGAATTTTTCCACTGTTTTTTCTTAATTTCCAATTCAGAAAATAGTAAATTCAAAGCCTGCCTGGCACAAGAGATAGTCTAGCAACAGCTGTAATGTAGCTCAGAGACTGGGAGGAAACACTACAGACCAACCCACATAATTCTCATTCTCTCGTGTCTGCTTACAAAGAGTATATGGTTAATTTCTCTGAGCTTTGATATCTCAAGCCAGGTGGAAATAATAATAATAATAACATTCATAGAAAGGTTTTTGTAACTATTGAGAGAGAAAACTTTGGAAGTGTCTTACATTTAGCCATCACTCAAAAATTTGTTGTTTTTCTCTCTGAACCACAATCTCAATTTGCAACGGTATCGCTGTGCTTTATAGTGTATAATCCATGCTCCTGTTTTCTCCCTAAGGCATTTTTGATAATCTGGTAAAATGAAGAGCTCATATTGAGTGTAGTCCTGTCATCCAGAGCAGAGGGAGATTCAGTGGCTTGCCCCAAGTGTGCATCTGTTTAACAGAAGAAGCAGAACTTTCAAAGAAAGTTTTTTGTTCCCTCTATTCAAATCTGCAACATGAAATAAAAGTTCAGCTGTGCTTTGAATGTTCTGTTTGGGGACAGGGACAGATATACAGATAACTTCAAAGCTGTTCAACTAAAATTTTTAAACTAAGTTTTTAAACTAATGAGAACAGTAAACTACTTTTTAAAACATATTTATCGGGTGCCCAGCATACCAGAAGTTTCTATTTTTCAGTCTCTCTCTATAAAAGACTAAAAACAAATATAAACATAAAAAGCTGGATGTGGTAGTGCAGGCCTCTTATCCCAGCACTCTGGGTGAGGCAGAAGCAGGAGGATCAGTCTGAGCTCAGTCTGGCTACCTGGCAACTATTACACCCTCTCTCCAAAGAAAAACAAAAAAGCTGGGTAGACAACTTCATGTGAAAGCTTGAGGCTCATTTCTCATGCTGAAAACATGAACAATCCTTTAACTCTCTCATCATATGCCTTCTGGGTAAATGACAATCCTCAGCTATAGAAGCTATGAAAAATCCTTTTCTGTCATGGGCCTACTGCTGAGTACTCTCTGTAACTAGAGGATGGAAATGACATTTCCAAATATCCCTGCTCACGAGTAGCCACTGACCATGGGCAGCACTGGAATTCAACATCACTGTAATCCAAGCTTGTCCAAACCATAACCCACATGCCACATGCATCCCAGGACAGTTTTGAATGCCGCCCAACATGACTTCATAAACTTTCTTAAAACATAATTAGATTTTGGTGTACATGTGATTTTTTTTTGTAACTTGATTACATGGTTCAAGCGTGTATTCTGTCCTAGGTATACAGCCGCAATGTGCATTAAAGCTCCATTTGCACACGTGTGGTTTCACCTTCATCCGGTATGCTTCTTTCAATATTAATTATTAACTAACAACATCAGATGTTAAATGTACTTGTGTCAACCTGGCAAGTAAAACTGATTATTGATAACATTTGAACTTATCTTTGTAAATGAGAGGCATTAATATTATTTAGAAGACACGTGAGAATTATTTGATTGTTAAACCTTTTTATTTTCCTATTTATTTTTAGAATAACAATCAATATAGTAGTTATCTACTTTTAGTTTTTAATTCCAGTATGTCTTCTCCAATCTCTCAACAGAAAACAGAACTACAAAAAAGAAAATTTTCATATAAAGGAAGATTGTTCAATTAAAAGTGGACAGATGACTACTTTTTTGTCAAGGCAAGTGCTAAGATATTTTGCTTAACTTGCAGGAAATGTTTCCGAGTTTTCAAGGGCTGTAATTTGAAAAGGCATTACATGCAATAACATGCTTCCAAATTTGGTGCATACTGAGAAATGCATCTTAAGGACAAAACAGTGGAACTGAAAAAAGCCTCTCTTCTCAACAAAATTTTTTTCAAAAACTTACAACTCAAATGAACTCTACTGTGAAACCTAGTTATGTGATAGTAAATGTAATACAAAAAAATCAAAATAATTTACTGGAGGAGTTTATTAAGCAATTCATGGAAGGTATGGCAGATGTTAATTTGCCCTGATTAAAAAAAATAAGGTGATATTTCTGTAATCATTTTCTCTCACCAGACAAAAGCCAGGCAAACTGAACAAACTAGACAATCTATTAAAAGAGGTTTGGAAAGGAAAGTTGCTAATTATAAATTTTATGCTTGGGCAATACATGGAAATGCTAATGTTATAGATATGGCAGAACTTGCCATTTTTATTACAGGTGTTGATTATGAATATAATGTTATCAGAGAAATGTCCTTTCTAGAGCTATTAAAAGATATCACCAAATCAAGAGATTTACATGAAGCAATAAAAAGTATGTTAAAGTGATTTTCTTTGTCCACTGTAAATATATTTAGCATAGTTACTGTTGGTGCCCTGGGAAAAGAGAGGAACTTGTAAAATTAATAGAAGATGATGCAAATATCACCGAAAGCTCATGTTTGGTGAAGTATTATATCAAAATAATTTATACGCAAAGGCTTTAAAGATGGACAACAAAGGGACTGAACCATCATCAGTTCCAGTAATTCCTTAAAAATATAGATGTGATTTGGCAACATCATCTACTTTTTGGAAGCAAGATGAGTAAATCTAAGCTAAATGTTAAAAATATTGTGTGATTTGCAATTGGGTATCAAGTCATTTCAGGTATCAAAATCAAAATTTGTGCCAGAATTTGTCAATGAAAATTAAATCACATATTTAATTTTTAAGTGGTTTTGACCTCATTTAAATGAGGTTAACATGCGCCTAAGAGTAATATCCAACTTATCAATACAATAATTCAAAGGATAACAGCATCCCAAATAAAACTGATCTTATGGCAAGTTCAAATTAAGGCAATCAATTTTATGCATTTTTGCCACGTTGGCTAGTCAAAGTCATGTAAACAGAGAAAAATATGCAGCCTTGCTTTACAACATGATGTAGAAATTTGAAAACAACTTTTAAGATTTCTGGAAAAAATAATCAATAGTTTGGTATATTTGAGACACTTCATTTTCTGTCAACAGCTGCCATCTCATACTCAACTTAAGGAAAAAGTGACTGTGTCTCTCTACTGGACTTTTATGTGACTTACAAATATCCCTCCCTTAACAATCAAACCTTATTCATGTCATCGCTTGTGGCAACATCTACATTTATGAGAACTACTTTTGAGGATGAAACACAAGAAGGAAAGAACAAAAAAACCAAGATACCTACTGAGTGCCTTGAGAACCCATTGAGAACAGCAACTACATCCACTGAATCAGACACTGATACAGTAATCTCCCAAAAATAATATTGCACTTCCCTCTGGTATTATGTTTATGTTGTCATTTTTTAATGTTATAATAAAAATATATAAAAGAAAGTTTGGATGTTTATATACATTAACTGCATTAGATGTTTCATATGTGTTCCAGACAATCCCTGTTCACTCGATACAGCCCAGGTAAACCAAAAGGCTGGGTACTCATGTCTCAGACTATAAATGAGTTGTTAGGAACAAACAATACAGTGGGAAATCATTGCAGAAACGATATGATCTATCAAATTCTCAAAAAGAAAAGCTGGGTGTGGTGGTGCACACCTGTAATTCTAGCACTCTTGGAGGTTGAGGTAGAAGGATCACAAGTTTAAGCCCAGTCTGAGAAATTTACTGAGATCTTGTCCTCCAAAAAAATTAAAATATTTTTAAAAAGCGAAGATGTATCTTAGTAGGACGACAGGAGGGGAGGGGAGGGGAGGGAAGGGAAGGGAAGAGAAGAGAAGGCCAAACCAGACAGGAAGGTCAAAGTAAATAATTAGGTGACTATAAAACACTCAATTTCTTTCTGGCCTGTAAAATTGGAAATAAGGGTATAAAGACTATCAAGAGAGCATCCGTGTGCATTCAGTACTAGCAAAACCCCCTCTGACATTCTCATTGTCACAATCACCACTTCAAGAGAAATGAAGAGGTCTTACAACGTAAGTGACATAAGGACAATGAAGATGTGTGAAAAGACTTCTAATAAAAAGATTAAAAGAGAAAAATATATAAAAGATGAAGAGAATGCTCCTTGGTAACAGGAGAGTGACCAATAGTGGCCACATACACTGAGGGAAAACCAAGATGACACAGGCTTAATCCGAAGCATGAAATCATGCCATGAATGGCAACGTTTATTTATTTATTTTGAGACAGGGTCTCCCTCTGTAGTCCAGGCTGGCCTTGGACTCAGGGCAATCTTCCTGCCTCAGGCTCCCAAGTGCTGGGATTACAGGCTTGCACCACCACGCCTAGCTGATGTGGTGCTGGGGAATCGAACTCGGCTACTTAGCACTTGACTTAGGACTTGCTAAGCAAGCTCTTTTACCGCTGAGCCATTCCTCCAGGCCCCAGTAGCAACGTTTTAGACAGCAGGTTCACTGATTACTAAAATGAACTGGCATTTGAGGTTGTGAAATTTCCTTGTCTGAAGGTGTAACTTACTAAAATTTTAAATGTGTTTCTGGATTTTAAGAAAAGTGACATCATATGAAATGTAAACAAAAGGACTTCACGGCCCAGCTAGTAAGTAGTTGGGAAGTATTAAAATCTAGGATGATATTTCCAAGAAAAAATTCTAATAAATAAATTTGTTTGCTCTTTTGCAGCCTTCACACTGAGGTACATCCTCAACCCATTTATTTTTTATTTTGAGACCATCTCACCAATTTGTTGAATTCCCCAGGCTTGCTCAAGCATGTGAATCCTCTCTTCTCAGCCTTCCAGAGTGCTAGGATTACAGGTTTGTGTGACCAGGCCTGGCTTAATATTGTCTGCTTAGAGTCATAACACTATTATTTTCCTACACTTAGCAGGAAAGAAGAACTTAAGATTAAAAAACCAAAGAGTGAAAAGCAAATGCTCACAAAATTTGCAACCAACCAATTTATAATATTAGAGTCATTATGCTAAATGGAGGTCCTGAACTGAAAATTTGTATTATGTGGCATTAGCACTAACACTGAGCTCGTCCTCTGACATTTTCAGAACTTTGTTCCCCCATTATCCTAAAAGATGGCTGGGATAGCAAAAATCTCTACATTCTGGGTAAGATTGATGCACTGTCTTTTAACTTGTATGTTAGGTTGAGACAAACAGAAGTCATTTTTTTGCCATTTAGACTTACAAAAAGACCTTAATTTCTAATGATTCAACATCTCTAAGATGGAGTTGATCCTTCAGGCAAGAACCGCCTAAGGACTCTAAATTGTTTCATCTCACTGAGGGCTTGCCTCCCTTACACCCCAGTACTAAAAGTTTTTTTTTTTTTTGTGTGTGTGTGTGTGTGTGTGTGTCTATAAGCAGACCCTCCTATATATCCTTTTAGCTCATGACTTTAAAGGGAAATCTATCTTTCTACCTCTAAATTGATTTTTTTAAAAAAAACCTAAGGGAGGATTGCTTGGGCTGTGTCTTCACCTTAGACAAAAATTATGGTCAGAGTACTGTTACTTGCTAGAATGCCTGCTTTTGCTACTCCAGTAACCAGAGGGTAAAAGTGTGTTGAGAATGCCAGCACTTAGTCACCTAAGAGGTGTGGTGCAGAAGGTACAGAGCTGCGGATAACTCCTTCGTGTCTGCATGTCTCTAGGTGCACAGCAATGTAAAAGCAGACTTTATAACTGGAAGAAAGCCAGGCCAGGGCAAGGATTTGAATCCAAAATTTCTGTGATTTTGAAGGTCATTTTGATCCTTTGAATCTATTTTCTTATCTGAAAAATGTAACATAAATATCTCAAAGGGCTAAGGAATCACATGAAATCTTGTTCATGAAAGTACTCTGAAAATTGCAAGCTTCTATAAAAGTTAAGGGTTCATTTGTTCTATAAGCACCTCCTAAGTGCCTATTGAGAGTTCTGAACTTTATCAGGTACCGGCAATATAAAGATAAATATAGATTTTTGTATTCTATAACATCATATGTGGCCTGAACAATATTCAGTATATAAATAAGCTCAGTACATCTTCCCTTTTTTTAATCTTTCATATAAACTAAGTACCTGAAAATGGAGGCAGGAGGTATGCTACTTCAACAAATCAGGAATAGACTATGTCTTATAGACACATTACTCAAAATTTCAGAATTCCTCCTACCTCAGCCGCCTAAGTGCTGGGAATACAGGCATGTGCCACCATGCTTGGCTTATGTGGTGCTGGGGAATCGAACTCAGGGCCTTTAACCACTCTGCCTTTTTCTCCAGCCCCCCAGAAAACAAACCTCTTTAGAGAAAAATCTCTCATTTACTCTATTTTCTATTCTTGCAAACACTGCATTTGATTCTCTTCACTTCTTCAGTACATGATTTTGTCTTATGGTTAGTAGTGACTGCCTATCTGGGTTCTTTCCTCAAAACTGATCCTGAAATTAGGAATACAACTTAGTGACAGAGCACCTGCCTAGCATGCTTAAGGTCCTGGGTTCAGTCTCTGGTACAGAAACAAATATATAAACAATCAAAAAAAAAAAAAAAAAAAAACCCTGCTCCTGGGGCTAATTCCCTACTGCCTTTTCTCATTCCTCCATACACAATTATACCTGAATTAAAGCAATTCTTACAAATCTCCCTCCCACACCACCTTACCTTTATTAACCAGGCAAGTCCATTTTAAATTTCATTGATGTTATCTTTTCTTTGCATTAATTCTTCTATTAAATTGTATAGTCTTAACCAAGCTTATCCTTTGGGTAGGGAGTTAATATGACTAAGATTTGCCTATAAAATTACCTTATATTCCCTCAGCTACTCTAAACTTAAAGTTACTCAATATCATGTATCCGTCACATTGACTTCTTTGATAGCAGTACCTCATTATCTATTGCTTAGTTTTGTTATAAGTTCACAACCCATGTTTGCTGAAATTCTTCAGCTGGATCTGTTTGCTCATGTCTTTCTTCAGCAAATGTTTACTAAAGGCGTATCTTATGCCATGGACTTGGCTGTAGGGGTAGATTAGTAAGGCTCACTCTGCCCTCAAAGCCATTACAAAGGAGTAATAAAGACAAAATTAAAAACACATGCACAATAGAGGAAATACAATGAATGGATTATGGGATGTATCATTTTTGTCTTCTTCCTAGTTCCTTCAGAAAATTCTTCTCCCACTCCATTGTTCTGAAAGGGCCAATCATACTGCTTCAGTGTTGGGCGTGCAATTGTCCCAAACAAATAAATTAAAGAGCTCCTCAGAACTTTTTGCAGATGTTGTGATTCAGGTAAATATCCCTCACAGTCCATGTGTTAAAAAGCTTGGCCCATAGCCTGTGGTGCTATTCAGCAGTGTGGAACTGAATGAGAAGTCTTCAGGTAAATATGGGTGTGACTTCAAAGAGGATGATGGGAGCCTCGCCCCTCCGGCTATCTGCTGTCTTCCTCCATTCTCTCTCTCCTTCTCTATCTCTCTCCTCCCCTCTCCTTCTCTCTCATCCCCTCCATCCCACCTCCCTCCTTATCCAGGTGAGTGATTTTGCACTGCCATGTTCTTCCATTATGTACTGCCTTGCCTCAGGCCCAAAAACAAGTCAATTGATAATGGACTGAAACCTCCAAAACTATGAAGCCTTTTTTCTTGCATATTGATTATCTCATGGATCTGTTACAGCAGTAGGAGGCAGACTACCCAGGAAGGACTGCATTCAGATCACAAACTCCAAGTATGGAGCCTGAAGGCCACAGGTGATTTCACTATTCAGATTAACTGGCAAAGGAAAAGGTGCTGATGATACTTTCACCAACACATGGAGAGAGGTCATCCAAGAGAGATGAAAGTTAGTATGTCAGGAGACGCAGGGGCAAGCCAGAGCTGAGAGATAAAGAAAGTCTTGCTGATTCCTGGGTCTGATAGGCCTTCTCAAGCTCGCTTGTGTGTGAAGGCAGGCAGTCCTGGATGGGTGTGGCGGAGCTTAAGGATCCAAGTTCCTTCTCTTCATCCTCAGCATGACGTCAATCCTGTTGCAAACGCTTTTTTTGATAGGGCTTTATTAGTCTTGGCTGATATAAAAAAATACCGAAAAGTAGGAAGTTTGTTAACCAAATTAATTTACTCCTCATTATTCTGGACCCTAAAAATTTCAAGATCAGTGTGCCAGCAAACTCAAGTGTTTGTTAACAATCAACTTTCAGGATCACTGATAACCTGTTTTCGCTGTGACCACACATGGTAGAAGATGTGAGTGGCCTCCCATGGGCTTCCTTATAGGTATTAATTCCACTAATAAGGGTTTTACCTTCATGACCCAATCACTTCCCAAAGATCCCACTTCTCATTGCTATCACTTTGTGGATTAAGACTTCAGAATATGTAGGAGAGCAACACAACATTCAGACCACAGGAAGGCTCTTTTCTATGGTCCCCAGCATTTTGTAACACCTTTGAGGCCCTGAGTTCCTGTCAGTTGTCATTTACCCTCAAGCTCACAATAGTGTTTTTCTTTTGCCCTCTACGGGACTCACACACATCACTGTCTCCTCCCTAAGCTTTGGAAGTATGCTCTCTGACCAAGAGAGGCAGATCTCTACTTAAATGTATCACTGTGGACTCAAGTAAAGAAAAAAAAATCTAATCTCTCCTTTTGCATAAAGCTCTGGGAATAAAACAAAGGACAAGCCACCAATGACAACATCCTCAACTTCAGGATCTTGGTTGAATTATACTGGAGAGGCTAGTCACAAATAACAATTAAATTTGCGGACTTATGTGAATTAAACCAAAGATCTTCTTGCACCTACCTAATGACCTTTGTTGTTGTTATTGCTAAGTACAATATATTTATGTACTGAGGATATGAGGTATTCGAAGTAATTTCTTACTAGAAATGTATGGGCTTCTTAAGTTTGTTTTAGAAGTTTCTCTCTCTCTCTCTCGCTCTCACTCTCTCTTTCTCTCTCCTTTTTAGAGATTTAAAATCATCCCAATAAAAACACTACTTTTTTAATAGTAGTAGTGGGGGGTTTGAACCAAAGGCTTCAGGTCTAGTCCTCTCCTGCACTCTTAGAGGTTTTACAGAATGCGAAGGGAAAAAGATCAGAATTACGAATTTTTATCATCTGAAACCTGGTTAAGTATATTTGCAGATACATAACACATCTGAGATTCATCCTTTGATTGTAGCAACAGAATGATGCTAAAGTTACAAAAGGAGATGTTGAAAGTATCACCCCTGAAACAGACAGACAAGGTAAAGATTTGAATGGGAGAGGGAAGGAGACTAATTGTCATCACTGAACATGAGACTGATTCCACAATTCATGAGAAGTGCCAAATTAAATTAAATTTTCATTGAGTCAGGTCCCCGGGGAATCAATGGTCTCTTAGGAACAGATGTCCTATGATTAGGTAGAAGAGACAGAGGTTAGAGTAGGCAATAAAGAGTTGTTGTTGGCGAGAGAGATCAATTTCTCTCTCAGGAATGGCTCACTCCTTTGGTAATTCTGCGAAGAAAGGGGCTCTAAAGCTAAGGAAGAATTCAGAATGAGAAATTATATTGATAGATAATGGAGCTGTGCTCTGACAGGTATATAGTGTTAGGAAAAAAAATCTAGACACTCAGGTAAAGCTGCTATCCTCCAAGGATTGTGAAAAAAGAAAGGAATGGTGGTGAGAACCCACAGAAGAATTTGGTGCTTGTTAACAGTAAGCAGATACTAGCAACAAAAAATGGTAACACCAATTTTATAGCTATACTATCCAAATAAGCTATGTGACCGGAGAAAATACTTAATATGAAATATAATGAACTTCTGAGGTACATGTGGCTTAATTAGGAAAGTCTCAGTAGAAAACAATGTAAGGTAGATGTAACAAAGATTAACAAAGCAATGCAAAGACAAGCTTTGGAAACAGTCAAGTTAAGAAGGGAGTAGAGAAAAGGATTAAAAATCACTAAATTTTGATCATGGATAACTAGAAGAATAAAGATTTTTTTCAGAGAAATATGAAAAACTGGAAAGTGATTCAAGGAGACTGGCGATGTATTTAAATCTATTTGAGTTTGAGGCAAAGGTGAAATACACAAGTAAAATACTCAGAATATTTAGTAGGGAATACAAAAACTGAAGTGAAGGAGAAGTCAAAGCTAGAATTGTGGATTTGGGGATTATCTCTGCATTGGGGAGCTAGTGGCAGCTGGAAGATTAAAGGAGACCATTGCGGGAGGTGCTTGGGACCAAAAATTGATATTTGAGAGTATCTTTTCTCTTGTTCCTGAATATTAGTTTTTTTCTTTTATTATTCTTTTATTAGTCTGCACTTGTGATGCATAATAACAAGCAGTTTGAGAAGCTGGTGCATTTATGTATCACACCTTGATCATTTTTACTTTCCTTCCCCACTCCTTCTCCCCATGCCCACTACCAAACATTCCCTTTCTCTCTCCAGAAAGGCTATCTTCCTACTTTCTTCTGACTGAGAATATGCTGGTCATTAGTTAATGCCTATAGTCAGAGACACGGTATAGCCACAGTTACTTGGTTTGAAGTTGAACTTTCAGAATTAGATTAGTTAAAAAATTTAAATATACAGATTACCCGAATTCCACAAAATCGATCCTACCTTTGTCATAGTGTTATAAATGAAACCTAATGTCAGTTACATTCAAGATTGTCAGCCAATATTGAACAAAAAGGTGATCGTTACGATTTTCCTCTTATCTATTCATGGCATGTGTTTTGGAGAATTTCAAGATCATTTCTGAACTTTCTTAAGATCATAGTTTTAAGTTAGATAAACTATACTTTCTCAGATATAACAAGTTTAGTATACTGTGTAACCCAAAATTCCTATACAAGTATTTCACTATAAAATATTGTGCAATATTATGCAAACATTTAACTGAATAGAAAGCGGTCATTACTAATAGTCACTTGAGAATTTAAATACAAAAGAATAATTAAAGAAAAATACCACAGTAACCAAGAGTATATTTCAATAGTAGTACAATGGGGAAATTGAGCCTTTTACTTGTCCTATACATACAAGTACAGCATATGTGGATTCTTGCCTATGATAATGATGTGAAGGGGAAAAGTTGTTTAAAGGGGTCATAATGGTCTCCTAATTCTTCTAATTTTAATATAAAATACTATATTCTCCTATATGGATTTAACTAAAAAAATCAAGTAAAATATAATTTTATTTTGATCTGATTCATATCCATCAATAAATGAACTGCATAGTTCACAGCTGTTAGCATTCAGATAGCACAGACTCTCAAACCAGGCAAGTCTGAATCCTTGTTCTGTCTTTTACAGCTTCAAAGCTCTGGGCAATTCATTAACTCTTCTCTGACTCAGTTCCTTCGCTATAAAATGTAAGTCCTTGTACTTGCATTTTAAGAATGTTGAGAGGATAGAATATAAGGCATTAGATTAGTAGTTAGTATAAATGTTTATTACAATAACAGTAATATTGAACATGTATATAGTTCATGCAAATATTCATGCATACCGATACAACATATGCAAGTAATCTTTTGCATGTGATTCCTGAATCCAATAAATATATTGTCCATGACTAACAGGGAAGAAGAATCTAAACTGTGTCAGAAAACTGAACTTAACACCTGGTAGATGCTCCTCTAGAAACAGGTGAAACGGAATGCCTTGTTTAGCTTCTAGGTCCTACTTTTATTTTTCATTCTCCGTGCCTGCTTATTGCTTAGCTCTTTTACTGTTTGTGGCTCAATAAAACAGAAGCCAATATAGTGAGACTGGGAAATTTAAAGCAATGCAAGAAGTAAAAACAGCATCAGCGGACTTTTAGAGGCAGTTTGAGCTAAAGCTAGGGCTTAAATCTGAAACTCTGCTTATCTAAAATGAAAATGAACAATTTTCTTATCTTGGCTGATCCACGAGATAGATAATTTCAATGAAGGCAAAGATGATTTGTCTTACTTCTTCATCGCTGTGACAAAACACCCAACATGTATAAATTAGAGGAGAAAAGATTTATTTTAGCTCAATGTAGAAGGCCACAGTTTCTTCATGGGTAGCCAATAACAGTGGAAGCACATGGGAGGCAGAGGTGAAGGCAGTTCCTCATGGGACTGCAAACAGGAAGCTAAATCAAGGAGAAAGGAAGCAAGTATACGAACCCTTCCAGGTCCAGCAATCTACTCCTTAGCCTCACAGCTTTGCTCTTTATGGGTTTAAGTCCCTTGCAGGTCACATGCAGAGTAACAAACCACACAACTGTAATTTACACTAGGCCCCTAACCCACCAGATGCCTGTAACCTATGATCTACCACACACCTGTCTTCCATCACACATCTATAAAACACCACACCCCCAGAATCCACCATTCCAGACCAGGCCTCCATCCCATAACAGTACATGGTTCCACAGATAATCCTTAATATCCAAACACATGAGACATCTGAGAGACATTCCAGATCCAAACCACAGCATGACTCTAATATAATCGCTTGGTATGTAAGAACACTGAATTTGGATTACTTTGTAAACAGATTAGAAAATCACAGGATAGAATTAAGCCATCCAATTAATCTAATGCATAAATATCTGAAAATTACTTTGTATTTTCAAAATCAGTTAGCTGTGACAAAAAAATGAGATAGCTAAATGTAAAAGTCAGCTACAATATTTTCCACACTGAGAATGGAAAACTGACTTAACAGTGGTTAACACAGAATCGATTGTACAAAGGATGAATTTTAGCACTGTACTTGATATGAAAAGCATGAATTAAAGGACTGAGGGATTTTAAGCTAGTATTGTTCTCCAAGAGATAGTTCTAAGTACAATCTGTGTGGTAGTTTATTTTCTGAACTATAATTAACAGGGGTTTACTCAGCTCATTGTCCTGAAGGCTAGGGAGTCCAAGAGCTTGGTGCTGACGAGGGCCTTCTGCTGCATGGTAACATGGCAGAGGGCATCTCATGGTAAGGCAGAGCAAGTGCGTGTTCTCCACTCAGGTCTTTTCTGCTCTTCTTTTATACAGACACCAGTTCCATCAGGGGGTTCCACATCCTAATGACTTTATCTAAACATAATTACATCTAAAGGATCTGCCTCTAAATACTATCAACATATTAATTTGGGCATTAAGTCACCAGCACACAGAACTTGGGAAACATATTTAAACTGGAGTACTTCACAAGAATTATGAATTTTTTTCAGAAGTGCAAAATGTAATAAACTATACAGGGAACATTTAAAATTCTTTAAAGGTACAATAAGACATATTGTCACTATTCTCCTCAAAACACCACCCTTCCTTCTAACACACCTCAATTTTTTCCACTTCCAGAAGCAGTTGTGGAAGTCCTCTTCTCTGAGTGTCTTTACAATGAGTCATCAAAAATATAATGAATACTGCTGTTCCGTCCTATCCAGCAGAAAGGCAGGCTCGTAAACACATGGGCATACAAATCCTCCTCCTCATTCACCAGATCTGGCAGTGTGTGGCTTCTGGCTCATTTCCAAAGCCAAAATGACCATGAAAGGTAAATGTTTTTAATCAATTAAGAACATCACAGCAGTCGGTGGAACTAATAACACAAAAAAGGACTGCAAAAGTTGCTTTGCAAAGTGTCAAGAACAATAGGACAAGTGTATTCAAAATGGGAAGGAATGTTTTGAGGGTGATTACTGGCAACGTACCTCTTACAGTAATAAAGATTTTTAGTTTAAACATTCACTATATATATTCTTATGTATATCCCATCTCTTTTATAAAGGAGAAAATATCCATACTCTGAAATGGACACTGTAGCTGTGGGACATTGTCCTAATTCTACGTGTCTTCAGTCACTTTCAAGTAATTTCTAACTGGAGGATAGAGAAGGAGGTAAGCAAGGGAAAGCAGAAGAAAAAGCAATAGTGCACTGAAAACATATTTTGCCACTTTTCAGATAGCACTACCATTTGACTACAAGTTATCTCTATCAAACAGACCACATCAATAACACGCCAAGTATAAAAGCAGTGAGTATGTAGAAAATCCTTACTATCACACTACAAATCTTTCCTATGAACTTCCTACATTTTATCCATTAACACTGCCTCAAGCAGAGGAAGTCCTCTATGAACTGAATACAGATTACAAATCACAATATGAATACATGCTGTATTTCATTAAAGTTTTTATAGCTTCTGGACTCATTTACCTTTCAAAGAAAAACAAATCAATGGATGGTGTCATTATAAATAAGGAATTTAAATTCTTTCAGCATTTAAGTGATAAGAGAAGGCCCAAACTGAGATCAACTTTTGGCATGGTATCTAGGACAGGTGAAACAGGTGTTAATGAGAAATGATTCATTCAGAGCTGTCAAGACTAAAACTGTTAGTCTACCTCATGAATCAGTGGGAGGAAAAAAAATGCATTTGAAGGTTAATGGTTTTAGAAAGTTACAACGTGTGGAAACAGAAGTAACGTAAAACCTGTTAAATAATACACACGATGTAAGACATTATTTGCTTCATTATTCTACAGCAATAACAACAGAATGTCAAATGAAAAAGGAGAAATAAACTGGTTATTTTAAGCAAATATAACTGAATTTTAACACTGTGAAGTTATATGTGAATGATACCTATACAGTGGGTTTTAACATATTCTAGTCACAGCATGTATGGTATCTTTAAAAATAACCGGCTTAGAAACAAGAATGAACATTTAGTTTTCTTTATTTTGATAATCCTCTGTATCAGTTTTCCTTAATTCTTACTCAAATATCTGTGAATATACTATTAATGGTGAGTTTTGATTTTGACCAAGGCTTGGTCACTACCAAAGGTAGAATTGATGAGTTAAGAAACATTTGTTATTAAATGATTCAGATAAGGAATTACTCTTGGAATGTAGACCAGTCAAGACAGCATGCGTTTTTTAGGTAAATAATTGCTCCAAATATAGATTTTATCAGCATGAGAAAACAGTGAGAAAAGGAAATTGATAATATACAAAAGATTTATTACTGAAGAACTAACAAAAAGACAAACATAAGCTAGAATAAAACTAAAAGCATGCCAAATAATTCTGGATGAAAGCTTTTAAAATATGTTTAGACCTACAATTGATGGAATAATACCATTGTATCTACAATACTATAAGTTTGGCTAAAAAAATCAGCATATAAGATTGCTCATCTTCATTCTTTGCTTTAAATCCATTCTTAGCTTCCCATTCTTAGCATGTAAAAACTAGGAAGTGTCTTTCTCTGCAGTGAGTGAACTCATGAGAAAATTCTTGAGTATCTTCTCTGCAGCCCCAATTTCAAGTCAATAGATTAAGTGTCCACATTGTTTGCAACTAAGTCACAGCTGTCTAAACTGCTTCAGAAATGCTTAGCAGATTGCTTTATAGCAGGATAACACAGTGTGAACCACAGCTTCTTCGACACATCTTGCTGAGAGCTTATCTCACTCGCACGATGAAAGCAGCTGAAGCATGCTATTTGAATCATCTACGTTTTGCTTTAATAAAGGAGAACTTCAGGGTGCGGTAGTTGTGATAGGAAACCCAGTGTAGCAACTGAAATGTGGGTATTGTATTTTATGTCATTCAAACTGCTTGCGTATTTGTGTATGGTGATAAGATACTTTAAAAATAAAATTTCATTTGGTGAGAGGCTTACAGTTAAACTGTTAAAGAAATATACACATCATGTGAATTACCACCGTATAAAAATAAATATGCAAATGACCGTAATACTCTTTTCCAAAATAGGATCTTTAATAAGAAACTCTTCATAAGAATCTTTATAAAGTGACATATTTTAAAACTGCTTTTTATATTTTGTAAGTACTTTTAACTAGGAGCTCTTATTTTCAATTGGAAGGTGTCTTTTCAGTCACACCTGTGTAAGTAGTATATATGAACATGAAGAATGGGCACACACACAAACATTTCTATTATAAATAAAATAGCTATAGATGAGTTCTTATTAATTTGCTTTTTAATAACTTTTTATATTACTATGTGCTATGGAAATTACAGGAGTATGATTTTTTTTCTCAAGAAGGTTAAACTCTATCTGAGAAATGCAACAGTGAATGTAACTGGGTCCTAACATAGTGTGTTGATATAATCCCAGTCAATTTTAAGTATTCTATGAATATTGTCAAATGATTGAGTGAACTATAAAACCAACACTTTTTATTCACAGAATTTAAATATTTCAGATAAATTCTGAACAGACAGTTTAAGAGGGTCTACTTAAATATCCAATCTGAAACGTATGTTCTAATTATTAACTGACAAGTATATCTACTCATCTCTCTTTTAAAAAACCAAAATAATGTTATGTTTATAAACCCTATGGTATGGGAATTTGGAGCTTGGCAGAGATTATATCTTTCCTTGATGTCTGGGGCTTCAAATAGGATGATTCCAATAGCTAACAGCTATAGGAAAGTTGTACAAATAAGGTCTGGGTTGGTTGAGAATGAAAACA